>KZ308214.1:284873-515032 GCA_000376725.2 Ladona fulva | reverse complement strand
AATACATATCGAGAGCCCATCTGCGCATCTCAGAAACAGGTCTTTGTATGTACAATTTGAGATATATTTACAGAAACTTCTCTAATGACTTTTGCAAAAAATCCGGATTTTCTTTGTTTCCCAGTTCTAAGAAAGCCTTACACATTCTTTCCATCCTTCGCTTCATTCGCGAATACTTTTTCGAGCGTGCGTCAGCGCTGCCTTGTTTCACAGGGTTATCCGATGAGACCACTGAGGCTATTAGCTCTTAACTATGCGAAGGAATTCGGGATCATTTGTATCCCCATGGCAGTTCTTCGGTCGTTGAAACCACCTATTTCAAGAAGATCAATCGCGGGGGAATGAGGCGTCGACCTTGGACCATTCGGAACTTATGAATGTTAAAAAGAAACGCTATTCCCTTGCGATCCTTTTAAAGCGGATTTTAATGTCCGGGGGAAGGTTTGGAATCGCTGTGGCCATGTTTCCCCGACGGGATGTTTTTGAGGATTCCGAAGGCGTTTGCTAATCGAACTAGCGAAAATTTATGCGCTTGTTCAGCCGTGGAATCGAATTATATTACTCGGGGCTCCGCTCACCGGCAAATTAATTACGTTTCCGGAGTATCTTCCCCCGTGTAATGGGAACGTTTCGAATGAATATTAAGAGAATTCGGAATTCCGTTCGATTTAATGTTGGGTGACGGGTGGCGACGTCTCTGATCATAGTTACAAATTGATTCTTCTCGGAGGATGCCTCATCTGCATATTTCCTCATTTTTTTACTCTTGTGCCTTTAAGTGGAATATTGGAGATACTCGCACTACGATTAGGTTTGAGGCAGTCAAGGCAGGCTCAAACATAGGCTATTTGCTCAGGAAACTGATAAATTTCATTTTTAAATTACAGTAAACGCGTTCATTCCCATTACATATCTATGCTCGCGACTTTTAAAAACAGATTACTTTGTGTTTACGTTTTTTTCGCAAGGTGAAGCTTTGATATTGAAAATGTGCTGGCGCCGATTTTACTATCACGAAGGTGACCTTATTGAGATTCTTACTTTTTTTCACTTTTCAGTATGGGTGGTTTTCTGGCATATTTAACCATTTAACGGTTCCCCTCGTCTATACATGATATATTTTTGTCCTTGTGGATTTATGGCCTTGTTGTTATTTGGCCTAGTTTACATGAAGTCCTCAAGTAAAGGATAAATAATATAAAACTAAAGTGAAGAGTGAAGTACTCTCCTCATTTAGGCAGAAATAAATCATCCGCAACAACAAATAAATACCGATATAAAAAATCTACAGGTGTGTTTGGGAGATTTTCAAAATGGTCGTATACCTCATCGAGTTAATAACGGTAAATTTACAATGAAAACTAAAAAAATTCAAAATGAAATTCCACAAGAACAGAAGGTGGATAGTAACTTTTATATCTTTTCTTATCATATCAGGGCGCACACTTCCTTCTTTCTATTTGCTAAATCGTTTGGATTCGATTACAATGAGTTTTATCGTATTTACTGAAAGTTCAGAGAATCTGACTCATTATGTGTTACTTCAATTATATTCTGACATAACTAAAAAAACGCTGAATTTCCCGGCACAAGTTTATTATGATAACATGTCACTTAATTGTGTGTTAAAGGTGTGAATATAAAGTGTATCTAACTAACTTTCCAAGTAAAGAATGTACGTCGATCTATTTTTAAATGAATATATGTTTCAACTTTCATCCCATAATGCGAATCTACGCCTAAGTAAAAAAAACTGATAAAGTTGTTTTAAAAAGAAGATAGAATGGACTTTTTCACAGAAGAAATCTGGAAATGAAACGAGATCAACTGCTCTCGAAATGTTAATTTTCCATGACGAACCTGTCGGAACGAGAATAGCTCATTTCCAAAAGCGGCGTAAAATTTCGACGCGTAAGTGGTTAAATGGACGAAGATGACGGCTTCGGAAAGAAATCACCAACAGCACTGTACGCATTAAAGCGTTCGAGATATCGATCTCGCCTCTAAGCGAGATCTCGATAGCCATCTCCGGGTAATATTATCCGTCATTTTCCCCGTCGTTAGTTATAACACACCGGCGATTTATTCCCTTCTTTGCGATCGAGTTTAAAACAAATGAAACGTGAGTCCGCTCGCATATTTATAAGCTTCGGATGCTAGAAACTTTTCCGGGCCTCGCGGGTACGCGAAACAAAGCGATAAAGCGCCATCTATCAAAATCCTTTCCGTTTGGAATATTCCCAAGAAAAACACCTGCCTGATGGCTCATGCGCGGGACAGTTATTACCGCATTTCTTGCGCCGATAGTTTCTCATCGTTGGTACTTTCCACTGGGATAGCCTAGGTGCCTAGACCTTGCTATTAGACCGATGCTGGATAAGGATGATTTGTTAAAACTGCCTCAAGTGTGAGGAGCTTACCACGCGCCATAGAAGCATAGTACAACGCCCCACGTTCGAGGTTGTAATTCGAACCTCGAATTTGCATTATCCGAGCCGTTTCCGGGTGCAGTTAACCGAAAGGATACGGTTAGTACACCCCTCGGCTGTAATAATGGGCGTTGTGTTGCTCAGCGGTTGTCTAGGCGATGGCATCCCCAGTATCTGCGTGGGATCTCATCGATGTAGATTTTCCTCTATTCGCTTTCTATCCCTCGCGCTTGTCTTTAGACTTGGCGCTAATTTATGCCGCAGAATGCTCGTGAATTTTTTATCCGAACCGTTCCGCAACCCGTGATCGCGATGTGTTGTTTTGATCGAAAAATGGATCGGTGATGCTTTCGCGGTTGAGTTATTGTTCATTGTCTCATAGCTGAGATTCGAGCGCTGGTTATTCCATTAATCCACGTACTGCTCGAGTGGTGCGAAGTATGATTCTTTTCGTCAATAGTTAGAGAGAGAGAGTGAGGGAATTGCTGACCCAGCAGGAGTCTTATTTCAAGGTGAAACTACTGTACGTTTTTCATCTCATTTCCTGGTTCGTAGAAATCGATATTATCACATCGATTATCATATCGATAAATCGATATTACTTTTATCGCGTTGTTATGTTTTTAAACGCTCTCGCTGAAAAGATTCACCTCTCCTAAAGATCGGATGGATAAGGTTCAATCAACATAGAGAGAGAATTCACTCTAATTCACTTACTAAATTCACACTAACATGCGAATTCTTTCTTTATTACTTTTATATANCCGATAGTTTCTCATCGTTGGTACTTTCCACTGGGATAGCCTAGGTGCCTAGACCTTGCTATTAGACCGATGCTGGATAAGGATGATTTGTTAAAACTGCCTCAAGTGTGAGGAGCTTACCACGCGCCATAGAAGCATAGTACAACGCCCCACGTTCGAGGTTGTAATTCGAACCTCGAATTTGCATTATCCGAGCCGTTTCCGGGTGCAGTTAACCGAAAGGATACGGTTAGTACACCCCTCGGCTGTAATAATGGGCGTTGTGTTGCTCAGCGGTTGTCTAGGCGATGGCATCCCCAGTATCTGCGTGGGATCTCATCGATGTAGATTTTCCTCTATTCGCTTTCTATCCCTCGCGCTTGTCTTTAGACTTGGCGCTAATTTATACCGCAGAATGCTCGTGAATTTTTTATCCGAACCGTTCCGCAACCCGTGATCGCGATGTGTTGTTTTGGTTGAAAAATGGATCGGCGATGCTTTCGCGGTTGAGTTATTGTTCATTGTCTCATAGCTGAGATTCGAGCGCTGGTTATTCCATTAATCCACGTACTGCTCGAGTGGTACGAAGTATGATTCTTTTCGTCAATAGTTAGAGAGAGAGAGAGAGTGAGGGAATTGCTGACCCAGCAGGAGTCTTATTTCAAGGTGAAACTACTGTACATTTTTCATCACATTTCCTGGTTCGTAGACATCGATATTATCATTACTTTTATCGCGTTGTTGTGTTTTTAAACGCTCTCGCTGAAAAGATTCACCTCTCCTAAAGATCGGATGGATAAGGTTCGGTCAACATGGAGAGAGAATTCACTCTAATTCACTTACTAAATTCACACTAACATGCGAATTCTTTCTTTATTACTTTTATATAGAAACTTAAAACTCACATGACAGGTCTGCAGTGGGACCGGTCTCTGTATACTATCCAATATATTGTTCGATGAACCAAGCGGTGTGATGATGAACCACGAGATCAATAAACCTCTTTTGATGTAATTCGACGCAACTCCTAAAGGAATAACCATAGGAACGACCTGAACCACTATTATTTTCGGTTCATTTTTGGTTCAACGGAATCAAAATCTGACTACGTCCAATTTGTTTTAATTGAACCGAATATGAATCAGTTCTACCAAATACCGCCAGAATTAATTAATTAATTGTTTCATTTCATCTCTGCCTCTTTTCCTTCTCTATTTCTTTTGCTGATATGGGACGCCGCTATTACATAATTGCAGCAAATTTTTTGGCATTTTTAATAATACTGATATCTTGTCTACCGTAATTAATTATTATGTTACACTTAACAGACCTGAGACTAAATTGAAAGGCAAGACTAATGTATAATAATATCAAAATCACCTAATAATAATGTATATGTTATTTTGATACATTTAATAATACACATTTAGTGGTTAAACAAGTAATTGACGGAAATACCAATGGTCAAAAAATTACATCGCACATTAAAGCAGATGCAAAATCTCAAATACAAAACCTCCTAACAAGAAGTCATAATTTATTGCCTAGTAATACTGTACAAAGTGATACACTATCTACAATTAATAACCTAACCTTAAACCGACTGATATACGGCGGCAAGGGATTGAAAGTAAAGAGTTATTAAATCAGTGATAGGGCAAAGTTCCAATCTAGGAGTTATTGTGATCAACAGGAGATGACTTAACTCGTGGAACTCAATTATAATGGAACAATTATTTTATTTTACGACGTATAAAATAGCACAGAGATATACACAAATCTGTAAATTGTAAATTTTCTATTTTATTTTAATCATCGTAAAATAAACTAATTGTTCCATCAGGATTCATTAACTTGACTAATCTTCCAGATGGTATTTTAAGCTAATCGAGTATCTATGACCATCGGCTGTTATCCAATTCTCCTCCCATTTTTTTAAGGAATAAAATCGCTAAATCAAAATATCTTGCAATGAAACAAGGTTTGCGGGAAACAAATTCTTCTGAGAGAGCCGTGAAATATCTCTCGAAATAATCCTGGCCCCACCATCCCTGACATATATGAAGGTACAGATTACCTGTTCGTGATGACTCAAGTGACATCATTATTTACAGAAATATGAAAAGTGTGCCTCTAAGAACAACCCATACAAATGTGGCATAAATTTTATGTTTACCGTTTGAACCTTAATGGATGACTTTCATTCAAATCAGGGCATCCATCCGTAAACCTTTTCGCTCCGGTTCCATGAAAACACCAGATTTGGATTCAGATCTGATTTCGGTCCGATAGCCATCGTCGAACCGATTCCAACCGAATATTTGCTTCGATATTTAAGTTCCACTTAGAGGTATCTACTAAATGTAATAACAAATTGATTTTTAGACTAAAACTCGTGATTTCGGAATAGATAGATGATGATTTCCGGTTTTCATTCCAGCAAAGATAACGTGTTCTTCAGCTTCGGTTTTCGATTCGTTTCGGTTTGAGCCCCTAATTTAAATCTTCTAAAGTATCTGTATGTATAACTTTTTATATTCGGAAAACATCTCATCTTATACTATGATTATCATCAAAGATTCAAGTAATACACTTGCTGAATTCTGCGTGATTATGGAACTCCTCTGAAGTCTCTTATGAAACAGTGAAGAAACAACAATCATTCTATACTGAAAAATTTTGCCTCATGCGTGTCGGCAACGTTTTTTCCTTTTGATTCGAATTACTTTTCGAAGGTAATCATTTTCTACCTTACGAAATTAAGTCGCAAATAATCAATTCTTCCGTCGAAAAGATATCGTTAGTCTCATATGGGATTAGAATCACCTTACTTCAGCCTTCTTTTCCTCACTGCCTACGCTAGGACTTTAAAGATGATTTATCCTCCGAAACTTATTTGAATAAAAATTTATTGCCGTCGGGGAAAAAAATAAGGCGATGCTTAAGTAGCTTTTCAAAGGAAATAACAAAAGACGAATGGGTGTTGCTACTGGAGACGAATGTATAACAGTGTTTTGTGTCCACGTATATTTAGCCTCTTGACTGATGACTCGTAGAAGGCAATCTCATGCGGTCACGTGATCACTTCTCCAACCTGAATTTGTTGCTTTTCGTATGTTTTTTTTTTCATGGTACCTTCGCCTCAAGCTGGGATGGCCTCAAATGATTGAGACTACAGCATGATTTACTGCATTTCCGTACAAGTTTATTCCCATAGAAAGTGTTTCGACATGTTGAATGCGGAAAAACTTAAGCATATTACACACTAACTTTTTTCAAGTGAAAAGATCATCGGCTAACTATCGAGGAGGCTGACACTATGATTGATGACTTTGCCGTTTTTGAATGAAGAGCAGTGATGTTTAAATTGATTTGAGAATGGAAACGGATGGAGATTTTGGGTTAGAGTGATGCCGTGAATGATGGTTAGCCAGATTAAATTTTGTGGCTGCTAAATTATCCTCTAGGCAAATGAAATGTATACAGAGATCGTGATACACAACTCATCTCGGATGAACGAAATTATCTTAACCGGAAAACTTTCGCTAAACAATTTTCTTGTGAAGCTTAAAGGTCTTGTTCGATTCGTTCTCTTCGTTTTCCTAAACGAAAAAATCTGTAATCTGCATTTATTTTCGTTGGCTTCACCTAAAGTTAGTCTTGTACTAAAAGGATAGCGTTTTACTTTCTCTGCCATTTTTTCAACCACAGTTCCGATCGTCATTATCGACAATTGTTTGGGTGTCAAGTTTCAGGCGAGGACAACATTTTAAGTCCAAATAAGCGAAACAAATTATGGAAAATGCAATTAAGGAAGAATTGTTTCTGTATCAGTGCATACCGTAATATATTTGTATGTCAAATTATCGCAGTATCAGCGTTGTCTAGAATTTGTAAAGGTTTAAAAAACATTGGTGCGTTTGGGCTGAGAATGAATTTTTGAGTGTTATCTAAAAAGCACTAAGATCATATCACTATGAATCATGTAGTATTCCATAATCTCAATTAAAAATTTTTTACCTGATGTAATTTTTGAGTTCGAAAAAAGTCATTGCCTCAAGTTCAATCACTTGCGCTTTTTATGTCCAAGAGCGAAACAAAATTTATTTCACATTCCGTTTCATGCAATTAATTTGAAAAGGAAATAGTAAATCAACCAGTTTATAGCAGTATTTGTTGCGTTTATCGCCCGAAGTCCATATGCATTTCCGCGTAGATTTTCCTCGCACTTATTTACTATTTCTCTCCATAACGTTTTGCACATCATTATTTCGAAGATCTAACAGCTGAGATGGTAATCTCTAATTACGCTCAATTGATAGCATCGGTAATATTTGTTTGCCCGAGGATAGGGTGTGAGGGATCACGCGTTATTACTTCACGTCGTATGAATTATGAAGTAATAACCATAATGTCAATTTTATACAGAAATGCTAATAAGCAGCGTCATTTCACGATGGAAAAAGCATACAAATTGCTTATCCAATGCGTTCTATTCCAATGTATTCTAAAATAAGAAATTGGATATTGTACTTGCATTATATATGGTAACCCGCGATGCGATTATTATTGATTCGAATGTACCAAAGATCATTTATATGCTCATAAAATATCCTTGTAAAAATTAAGTGAGGGTCAAAATTTCTCCTTGTGTTAATTCAGTTAATAAGGAGCAAAGTATTGGAAGTCTGAACATGGTGATCGTGCTATTACTTGTTGAAACTCTTTCATGATCACGGAGAAATAAAACTGAATCTGTTGAGTTTACAGTATAACTTTAAACAGCCTAGGGTTCGTTATCATGTAACATCATAAGGTAATAACTGGATTCTATACGAAGTATATCAAGCCAGAGAAAAGGATAGGGCGAGGGGCAGTATAAGAGGACATAATAATGGTTATTTGTTTAAAAGTTTGATAGGTAAACTGTAGAGTTTAGAGAATTATAAGTCCTCCCATTAATTTCCAATCCAAACACTCCAGTCTTGGTAAATATGCAAATGGACCTTAACTTTCGTACTTTTCTACCAACTTTTTTCTTTCTTCTTTTGGCCTCTAGATACGAAATTAATTTCGAGATAAGAACCAGAAAAAAATTGAATAATAATATAATAGTAAATTGGCTTCAGTGTACAAAATGTTATATAATCGGTATGAGTTAGCCTTACTTGGTGGAATGCCATAGATAAGAAACGAAAAACTTGTAGTTTCCACACAGATTGTGTGGAGACTATAAAGTATATAAAGTTTTTCATTTCTTACAAACTTTTAGTGCTGAGAACTTCGAACTGAAAGAAATTAAGTTCGTAAGTCGATATATCTCTGTATTTCGGTTAACTTTCTGATAAGTTTTGATTTAACACGGTAAGGGAACCTTGACAGTTTATTTCAAGATAATTTTAGTGATTCAAGAAAGTGAGTTTTACTTCTTTGTGAATATTGGAAATGGTATATAGTTTTATTCAACTCTCGACCTTGATATTTTCCTCTATTTTCTCGTAAATTGGAATAGGTTTCCTTCAACCTATCTCGAAATTAGATCAGCTCGATATTTGATCCATCAATCAAATGGAAAGAGAAAGGATTCAAATCGCATTATTTCGAGGAAAACGTATTGTATTTTCTCTTGCCCACGCTCTAACTCGTTCCTTCTTCCTCACGCCATAACTATATAAACTTTATCTTTACGTTCATATGCTCGCGCAATATGTAATCGAAATCCCACAGTTAATCTACGGTCGATTTTAATCGATTTTTCTCTCTGGAAAGGATTCAAATTGCGAGCAAGCTGAGTATCTGTTGGCACTCTCGCCTCTCCGGACCAATGTGCGTGGAGATAAACCAATCAACTCTCTCTCTTAATAGAATACCGAAATCTATCCCAGCACGTGATTCACCTCTTCATTTTCTCCGGGAAAAAACGGATAGTCGTAAATAATTCAGCACCTAGTCTCTGAATACTCAGCGGGGTGCATCACAGTTAACAACGCACACATAAAGAGCTCCGGGCGGTGCTATCAAGGGGGAAACTCTTACGAGAAGGAAAAAAGTCCCGCTCTAAAAGGAGTGCAGTTGAAAATTATGATATGTGTACAATATAAATAGTGGGAACGCTGCAAACGGCGCGATGACTACGCTTTTTGCGCTTATACGCAGTCACCTGTTTCTTTTCTCTTTTTCTTTACTTCTAAAACTTGGCCACAACCGCTCGAGGTCGCTTCCTTTCAAGGAAATTTCCGGAGAAAATGGGTTGTGTTTCTTTTTCGCCTAGAGGAACGATTACGGAGGAACAAAGTCAAGGATTGATTTTGGAATTAGTTTCCGGTAGGACGAGAGATGCCTTGTTCCAATAGGTTCCCGGTTCAATTTACAGAAAAGGGATTTGAAATTTGGAGTACATACCGCTCAAACAAAATTGGGGTAATGTTTACAGATCCTATTAAGATGCCATTGAAGTGTGGTTCCTTACATCAAGTTGCTGCTAGTTTAATGTTTGCTTAGGAGTTATTTTCTTTCCTAGGTTAATTGCTAGGGCAACTGGGGTCGGCATCAAGCCAGGTACATACATTACAGTTACCAGAACTCCTTTCGGAGTAATTTTGCCAACAGAATTTTTTACCTTTATCCTAATTGTATTTGAAGTTATAAAATAAGGAACACCGTAAACTTCCACACTAATGGAATTAGTGTGGAAGTTTACGGTGTTCTTTATTTTATAACTTCAGAATGTCCTTCCACGAAGTTCGGCCGAATATGATAGAATTTATTCTAATTGTATTTGATCGTAGTGGATCTATTATTTAATAGTTTTATTTTTTATTTCGATTTACACAGTCCTTTTATTAAAAAAGAAAAATTTCGGGAAGTTGAATGAAATAAATGTTAGGATCACTACCAGACAGTAGCTGCATCCTGTATGGACATCCTGGACTTAAAAAGTGGCGTGTACTCCTAGATCTACGGATCGGATATGTCCTTATAAGACTTGATAAGATCTAACTTCGAAAATTGTGGACGGGATTCCTTTTTTCACTTCATAATAAAGTTTCAGTATCCAATTGTAACGGATTGTAATTGATTGTTATGTAATGGAGTCAAGTTCATAATAAACTTTCAGTATCCAATTGAAACGGATTGTAATTGGTGCATATGTAATGGAGTCAAGTTTTTCTCGATAATTCTGAGCTGAAACTAAAAATGAATGCTTATGAAAACTTGCTTCCAAAGTGAATTACAATATCGTTCTCTAATATCGTCTGGCGGGATTGTATATCAATTGTTTTCTTAGAGGGATGTCATCTCAGGTGAAATTTTTTTGAATCGTTATTCTTTGATATTCTTCCTGTCTAACGAAGCCACCCATCGACCGGTTTAAGGAAAATTCAACTATTCTCCAATTCGAGGAAAAATAGATTATCTTAGAATTACCATGTAATGTTTTCGCCTTGATCTCACATTATATTCAAGAAAGACGTTTTAAATTCTTTTTGTGCAACACATTTCGGGGACTTGCTTTTTGCTGGAATTTCCAGATATGATAGCGATTGTGTCACATTTATCGATAGACGCAGTTTAGGAACAAGAAAATGCATAGCTCGATTAATCGATGCAAAAAGTCATACAATTGGGCTCTTCAAATTAATCTGTAGCTTTATAAATCCTCCGAAAAACACTTGAAGTCTCTTGGAGATGTGGTACAAATACGAGATAAACCCAGGGAAACTGGGTTGTCTGAGAAGCCTAGCAATGGGCAGTTGGAAAACTTGTTAGTTAGCATGAAAATTTAACAGGTGTATCAGAGTTTCTAATATGGAAGCTATATGAGTTTCTTCGTAAATCTTAAATCATATATACCTTATATACCCCAACAGTAGTCGGGTTTTTAGTACATGTTTTTAAGGCTGCATTAAACAGGTCGACTTTTATGTGGAAACTATTTTTTCAGGAACAATACTCTGGATCGAAATTTTAATTATCACAATCCAAATTTCTCTATAACTCATTACGAAATAAAAATACGAAGATGACTGTGTATGATTGTAACTGCTGTAAGGAAGTAAAGTACTCAAGAGTGGTAATGTTCACCGGTTGCGGTGGCAGAGTGGTTAGCGTGCTAGCGCTCCAACACCAATGTCCCGGGCTCGAATCCCGGGGCCGTTGTTTCCGGTTAGGGAATGGTTGTTTGTGTTTGTCCTTTGTTATTGTTTGAAGCCTACCGCTGTAATGGTGCAGTAAATGGATTTTTCTTGGGGTATCGGGATATAAATAAATAAAGAATGTGATACTAAATACCTGGTAAAACTATTGCTTACCTCGTAAGGAGATGAAGCGACTGGTTCACAGACATTCATTTGCCGAGAATTAACTGCATAAACAACGTGAGATGAGTTCATCATAAACGTGGAAGCATAAATGTCATGTGTAAGATAACAGAGGCATGGCTGATTTTAAAGTGAAAATAGCCGTCACTGTATAGAGATGTGATTGTGGAAAAATTCAATTTTCTATGAACAAAAAGCAGAGAACCCAAACCAAACAGAGATAAAGACAATTAGGCAGATGTTCTTCAAAAGCAACAACAAATCGACGTTTGACCTCCCCTTTCTTTCTATCACCCTTTTCCAGCTTCTAACCCACTCTATGGCTAGAGGCTAATTTTTCCACCACCACACCTATAGCTCTCTTCCTTTGGAAAACGAGCACAAAGAATTAAATCAGTAATTTCAGATATGATTTTTTATTTTCTTTCACGTAATATAAAGAGCAAACGAACTTGATTAATGACTGCCGAGTTGAAGAAAAAAGCAATAACTAGTGTCTTAGTACAAATATTGCTTTTGATAGACCGATAACAGCGATAGAAATTCCTCGAATTTCGGGAAATTTTGGTTTATATTAGCAAAGTGGAGTTTAAGCCCGATAATCGAAATTTAAGTAAATAAACCCTTTTAATCATTCTTAGCAAAGCAGATTTCCTGGATTTCATTCCAAAACACAAAACTCCTCTCCTTCAGTCGTTATTTAAGCATCTCTTCGAACGGAATTCGTCTTGCGCTGACTAATTGAACGGCAAACCTCAAACCTCCCCATCGCCTCCTCCGAAAACATTTCATTCCATTCCCCCTTTAGTTTATTGCCTCGTAAAAAATTTAGAATCGTAATCCGAACATTTCCCGAGAAGGAGATCGCTCTCTTCGGCCTTTCTGACACGGGAAAAAAACTATGGGAGAACCTTCGGGAAATTAAGGATGCAAAAGTGTCAAAACTTTTTTTGTCCGAGATTCACGGGTCGGGCATCTCCCTCCATCCCGAGTGAGTGGTCAATTTTCTCCCTAATAAGCTACTTTTCGGCGCTGTTCCATGGGCAACCCAACCCACTCCCCCGCCTCTTAAGAAACACTGATGAAGAAGTTCCCCCGAGAGGTTTTGGGAGAGTTGTCATGAGGCGGCGGAGAGAAAGGGAGCTTTGTGGGGAGGAAGACAGACGTGGGATTGAAAAGAGGTGGGGAGGAGTCGTGTGTGGCCATCCTCCAGAAGGTGTCCATGTCCGTGCGTGTGTGGCTCCATTCCCGCCGTCTCTACCTCGGAGGCGTAATTTCCACCAAAGAGCCCACCTATGTTTCCTCCTCATTTTCCCCTGTCCGAGGCGAAAAACGCGTCCTGATTTGAACGCCCGCCGTCGGCTTCCTTTACAACTCCTCCGGCTTTAACAAGTTCCCCGGTGAGCTTATATCTGAGCGGCGTCTTTGGAGGAATTGTTCATTGAGGAGTTTGCGCCTCGCCCGCGCTGCGTCGCAAGGGGCTTTTATTGCACTCCCTCAAGGTTCTCATGAAAACTCTAATACGAATACTACAACTACATTCCTACCCTGTAAGACGCCGATCGGTGTTTCGTAACGGGTGTGAACCCCAAGCGCTAACTTTTGATTTTGTATATGATATGATATTTTCGTTCGTTTTGGTACAGGAGAGAGGAAAAGGTAATACCTCATTTATTTCTGTCTCACATCAGTCTTGCAAATCGTGGTGTAATAATAATAATAATATTATTAGGAGTAGTAATAATAATAATATACAATATAATATATTTTTAAATAATAATGCTGTTTATTCAATATTCTGTTTATACATTTACCCAAATAGAGAGCAAAAAAAATATTTACGTTAAAACATATGGTATACGTTTACCTTGTAATTTATGTAAAATTTATGAATTTTTGTATAAACTATTAACGGTAATGTCAGCAAGCTGACTATCAGTAAAAGATTATGTAAGAATTGACAATAAGGTCCTCCTGAGCTTGAAAGCTCATCAGCCTGAAAGTGCCTGAAAGCAAAAAGATATAAATATAATAATTTAGATTTATTGTCCTAGGACTGTGTCCTTTGGAACACTATACAATAACAAAAAAGACTCTGTGGTGGAATAACAAGAGAAGAAATAACAAAAAAGACAAGCAAATGGCATACAGCTTACTCAAAAAATGATGGGCAATATCCACAACCTATTCAAGAACAGCAAAATGCTAGACAATAATGAAAATATACAGGAAACAAACCCGGCAATATATGTAACAATACATAAACAAGGAAATATTTGTAATAGAATATAATTTTCTACTGAGTTACAATAATATTTGTTATGCAGATATGATAACAATTTTAACTTAAATTGATACAAACAACAATCCCAGCATAATATCTAAGCATCCTTGCCCTCAAGCAAGGAATGAACATTTTTAACGTTAGGTAAAATCGAACACGTCTTGATTGAAAGGCTGTGTTTGGAGGGTAGATCTACGGCCCGAGGAGATAAATTAATTTTTGACATTTATTTTGTTTTTAAGCTATTCCTATTTGTGTACTTACGTAGTCTGCACTATATTACAATTTTTTATGCTCTTTACTTTATTTTCTTCTCGCTTTTTATCTTTAGAATCGTCATCTCTCTGAAGTGTTGAAATCAAATGCATCGTTCTATGTTATTCGTCCATGCATGTATACCTCTATATAGATAATCTGCTGACATATAGATCACTAGGTCTTTCTAGTGAAAAAGTAGCTTACACATTATTATTGTGAAGCTCTTCTGAAACGTCTGTTATCACTCCACTGCAGGATTTGATTACATGAATAACATTGAATTGATTGCTAATATCATATTAGTTAAAGTAAAATAATTAGACATTTAGTCAGTAAATCAGCATTCTTGAAGTCTTTTTCTTGCCGTTTATCGTTGGAACTTAATATCCCTTCTTCGTAAACAAAAGTTACATTTCATTAGATGTGATTTTAATTTGATAACCGGATAAAATAATCTGTTAAAAGAAAAATTCATGGTCTAGAAACCATGAAGTCCTTTAAATTGGATTTAATAGAGAACATACATCGATGTAATTCGTCTAGCTGAATGTAACTTATATTACCGACGGAAATCTTGACTAGAGCTAATACATTGAAAGTTAAACCATTTAAAGGCGGAATTTCTTTGATTTTATCAATTTTAGCGGCCGTTTTAATGAAATATCTCATAACGAAGCTTTAATGAAAAAGTGCCCCTTGGAAACATGCGATGCCTGTTTTGGATAGTGTTGCATATCCCCTCACGTTATCATCGCAGGGAAAAAGAAATTTCTTTCCCACCGTTTGCTTAACTATTTCGAGCTAGAATAACAGAAGAACTTATAAACTCCATATGCGATGCTGTTACCTCATGTGAGGCCATACTAATGGAAATAAAACCTCTCGTAAACTTCCGCAGCGGACTTACTTTGGCGACATGTTTCATCAGCGCTGATGATGCTAGCTCGCTAGCGAACGTTGTCTCCAAATTAAATCTGCCTTGTAAGTGTACGAGAGGTTTCATTTCCTTTAGAAGAACTTGTTTTTAAAAATAATTAATTAATTTTCACCTAAGAAACTGGATTGTTCTCCGCATCACTCCCCATATTCCTCCCTTATCCCTTGACATTCTATCTTTTACCCTCTCTAGGCCTCTCATCTTGGCTTCCTATTCCCATACTTTCCCCATTCCCTATCTTCCCGAACATGATCTCTTAATCTCTCTTTTGACAAACTCCCATCGCCGCAGTCCGTTTCCTCTCTTTCGCTCAAAAGGGACTACCCTCCAACAAACCGCACACGGAAGAAGGGTAAAGAAAGGGGATAAGCAGACTTCTTACGCCGTAGAAACGGGTTAGTCACGGAAAAAATGGCGCTCTTGAGGTATAGACGAGCATTGGAGAGTGCAAGAATAGAAAGAGATATTATGGGGTTCACCGACGGCTTTGGGTGTGAGTGAAGACAATGGAACAAACACCTGCCGCCCTAGACATAGACCCTGCGGCACTCCATTTTACGAACCGTCCGAGAGGGGCCCTCATATACCCTCACTCTCTCTTTCTCACACATTCACACGGACTTGCATTCCCTCCCACCCACACCTAACATCTTTTTTCTTTCCGAAACCCTCTGGTCTAATTTACGACGTCTTGAAATCCTCCACATGCAGGTATCTCCGTTCTATTCTATTCTTCCTGCGGTCATCCTTGGGAAGAATTTCGCCTTTTCCCTCTTCTATCTGGTTCTATCTTCAATTCTCACCTCCTGTGTGAATGAGGGTGGGCAGTGGCCATTTACGAAGACGTAACATTCCGGGAACCAAAGTTTTCGGCCTCTTACAGATCCGCTACTTTGGAAACTATACCGTCTTTGTCAAACGACAGTTATCCTTTCTCAACGTTGATGACATAATCAAAACTTTACTCAAATAAAATCTTATACGTAGCATAATTCCAATAGAGGCTTATGAGAAGAATTTCATAAGGTTGAACCAAACTATAATGCAAGGTTCGTCTATACCCGCGGTTTTTAGACTTTGGAACCACACTTTTAATTGCCGTATATTAAAACTATAGCCTACAAAAGCAGGAGAAATATAAAAAAAATAACAAGCACAACCGTATAAATCGTGCTGAAAAACTACGATTAACTTGCCGAAATAGGCGATGAAACAACAGCTTTTATTTAGCTTTAACGTGAAATAGATATCTCAGATAATAGATGAAGTTTTTCAAAGCAGATACAATATATTTAAGGGGCTCCCGGATAGCCAAGTAGGCAACGCGTTCGACTTTGGTGAAAGCTGTCCAGGGTTCGATTCCCGGTGGGGGCCCACGTGCGAAATGACCTAAGCTGTCGAAACACTTTTAACAGAACTACTACTACTGATATCATAAAACTCCCCTCAAATAATGATACATCTCAAGGAGGTTCTTGATAATTTTATAGCCAGCGAGTTGAAATATTTATATGCACACATTGCTATACTTTAAATATTATGACTTTTATAGTTGTAGTAATCAAAAGGAAAAAAATATTTAAATACTTGACCTTCTAAAATATGAAGAGAAGAGGGATATGAACTCAGGAATAGACTGCGTACGTCTCAAAGACCGCAGTATCCCAACATCGTGTGTAGGATATCCGAGATCAGATGTTCATGGTCCAGTTTTCGTCTCTTTTTAGTATATCCACTCTTACACCAGAAGCGTATCCAAAGGGGTGGTTTTGGGGGTCGACCCCCTCCCATGAGAACAGAGCCAACAGTAAACGAAAGCATGCGAGAGACAGCCTCTCGCAATTATGCCATATAAATACCGGTGGAGATTTGCAGGGTATACATGTTAAACAAATCAGTTTATATTTTCGTTAGATTTTGGGCGGAAGTACTCCTGATCTTGGATTGTAGGAAATGCAGTGTTTACTCCATGGCTCTAAACCCTCGCCATGGAAAAATCCTGGCTACACCCCTGTCCTGCGGTATCGATATTTATGATTATTTCCAATGTTTCTTCTATTCTGCACTTACATTGAACCTTGGCTCATCTTTCTGACTTTTGGAGTATTTTTTTAACGATAGAGATAACATTTTAGCGCGATGTAACGTGCAAAAATTGCTACTTGGAAAGCATCCAATTCAAATGTAGCAAATCTCAAGACGACTAGCCGTCCTCATTAAAACGATAACTAACGACTGAATAACTTTCTAAAGCAAACGATATATAATATAACGCTAACGTTGATACAACGTTAATGCTTGTGACTGAGCGTTTTGAAAACCATTTTAAAGTTATGAGGCGTGCGCTAACTGCTTTCGTGCGAATAGTTGAATAGCCGCGCGGCTCGGCTCCAAATATGTTCGCGCCGCAATTTCTTACGCTTCTGAATAATGCACGACCCAGCCCGACAATTTATTTCCAGTCCGAATAAGTGTCTCCCGGCTTCATACCTCCTTTCCACTCGTCAGAGCGTTAAAATATAAAGAGAGGGTAGTCCGCGTGAAATCCAACGGAAATGCGTCGGTGATTGTAAAAAAAAGATGGAGAATCCGTCACGCACGACTTTTGTGTAAGGTAACCGCGGTGGCGGAGTATCTTATTGTTGTTTTTTGGGACAATGAGAAAAGGTTAATGCAAGGCGAGGGATGAGGAGGGGTTGGGGTAGACGGCGAGGAATATGAGGGAGATTATTATTTATAATTTTTAATATAACACACTGTAGATACGTTAACAACCAGGTGACCATGTGAAAGCAACAGCAAATTATTTTTGACAGCAGAAATACTCCGTTGCGCTCCATCTTCAGTGTCCAAATATTATCACGCATAAAACTCAGTATTAGTTCAAGGAGTCATAAAAGTTAAGTAATAAGAAAACATGCAGCGAATAGTATGGATTACTTAGATAGGTAGAGTACCATCAAATCGCAGAATTTAGAAACATAAAATCAAAGCATGCTCGCGCGTTTTTCTCCTATATTCGATCGTAAATATAGTATCCGTGTAATGCATTACTTTTTAAGCATTGCCATATGAAAAAATTTGATCATAGAAGCATGTCTCTCTCGGGAGGTCCGCTGACGTGAGAACTATGCATATGATTTTCGGCGACAAATGGAGACATTCATTTTTTAAACTTTCCTTCAAAAAACATTAATTATTACGTTCATAAAAGTTCAATGAACCGCATTTATTATGGTGAAAATACTTGCAAAATTTTGCCTTGTATAAAAAGTGTGAATTGTGAATTTCGCATTATTCTCTATTGCATTTTAAATAGATGGAACTATGACTAGGGAATAGTCATCGGAGTATTAGGTTATTTCCAGTACACGGTAAGCAGTTTGCAGTAGTAGTGGTTTCGTGGTGCGTCGACAGCTGAGGTCATTTTGCACCTTTTTCTGGAGGTAATTATAGGCTCGCATTTTATTGTTCTTGTATTGTAAAATTCAAATTCAGTTTACGACCGGTTACAATTTGGGTATAACATTAAATTAAATGTATAATAAAATGTTTAGAACCTAAATCCGATAAAAAGTTAAAAGATCCTTTACATGAGAATCTTCATTTTCAAATAAAATATATAAATAAATAGATACTTGAAGCTATAAAATATAAGGTAAAAGAAACTTAATTCACTATTGCGTCCACATTTCAAAGCTTAAATTCATAATAATGAAAAATATGAGCTCGTTAAAAAGCAATGCTATATTTAAACCGTAGTATATTTCAAGACATTTTGAGAGGGGAACTTTGAGGATTCACATCTTGGTTGTAGCGAAAGTGCAGAGATTAAAAAATTTGATTACTTTTTTGTTGAATTCGAATGATTTCGGAAAGAACTTTCACATGTTAATAGAAAAGAGTTAAAATACCTTATTGATTATAGGTTAGAAAGATGTAAGAGGCACGTGAAAGTGCCTCTTTGGAGTAGTAAAGGGGATCCGGAAGATTCGCTACAGTAGATTCGCGACATGTAGATTTTCGCCTCAGTTTCAGTTTCGCTACCGAAGTTTTCGCTACTAAACATTTTTGCGACAAAAATATTTGCTACAAATCGTTTTTGCTGCGAAAATTCTTTTTAGCGAACTTTTTTGTAGTGAAAATTCTTTGTAGCGAAAACTTCGGTAGTGAACCTACTTTAGTGAATCTCCCTAGACCCGCTGTAAAGGGGTGGGAGGGCATGTTTCCCTTTTGCTCCCCCTCCATACGCCACTATATTCAAATGCAAATGAGAATAGAATTTTAAAAAACCGAACGAATGAAAAACTTCGCGATTTCCAGAGAATTGTCAGAGAAAATTACTTTTCGTTTTCTTTAGCAATGGAGCCTCCGGGGATACAATTATGAATGCATACTTGCGTGCCTGAAGGAGGAAAGAATAACACAAAGACGAGGTGTGAAATTAGTGAGAAAATTAGGGAAGAGAGGGAGGAGCAATGGGAAGGGGGATAAGAAGGGAAATTAGTCGCTCCTCACGCTGTGAGTGTAGGGTTGCCACTCACCGTCTTCAAAAGACATGCCGCTCAGCAAGATCCACTTCATCCCCAAGGCAGCCAGCACAGTTGCTTTTCCCATACCTTAAAACATGTCACTTAAAATCTCTCCAGACTGGTTCAATTTCATATCTGACGTATGTTTAAGGTCGGCCCGGATCGAAAGGATTCTGCGGTAAACGACTACAAAGCGGAGTCTTGACTACTATTTATTTTTTGTTTTCGTTCGTTTTATGTTGTCAGAGAATAATGCTCGTAGAAGATCTTTGGAACATCCATAGAAATTCATATTTTGTTAATTTAGGGATCTACTTGTTGATAATATCCTGCAGGGTCTTATTTTTTTCCTAAGTGCAGTCTAAGATTTTTATAAACCCGTATAGTATTTCCTTCCTTTTATTGCTTTTTCTCTTGCTTTACTCGCAAAAGCTCTTTCTTTAAATCTTTCTTTGACATAGGGTTAAATGTAAGTATTGTCTAACTAGCATAAATCTCGCCCTGAAGTATATCGTTTTATTATCATTATTATATAACTTGCTCTTTCAGTGGTTTATCTAAAAGTAGACACTATTTTATTTCATTTGGAAACAACTCAATTTGATTTTATTACAAGGTTAATTTGGCGTCGGTTTCCGTAGTGTAGTGGTTATCACGTCTGCTTTACACGCAGAAGGTCCTCGGTTCGAACCCGGGCGGGAACAGTTTTTATTCACAGCAATAATACTTCTAAAGTTTTTGCATTTAGCGTAGCACATCATCCCTTTTCTTCATGTGTATTTATGTAAAGTGATTTTTTAAACGAGCGATTTCTGTTTTGATGCGATTTGTTTGATTTTTAATACATCTCGTCCATCCTTTTCAAAATATGTTTCGGAAACTGTTCCGTAGCTCCATTCCTTGCAGATACTGTTGAACTTGTTTACTTTTATTCGAAAGAAAGAAAGAAAGAACAATATTTATCTTTTAATAATTTTATTTTTTTCAATTTAAAACTATAAGTTGAAATGTAACAAAAGAAAATGATTCGTGAAAGGACTTATAAACGTTTCATCAGCTCGAGAATTTATTTGCTTAATTTTTTTAAACAAATCCGAGTTTTACTTTGAAACTTCCCAATCACCAGTATCCGAACATAAATCCAACTCTTCATTTCTATATTTAAAGTTTCTAATTATTCATCTTTATTATTTTACCTACTTACTTTGAAGTAAGTTTTCTATTTTTAATACTTTAGACCTATTTACACTATTTTAGGCTGTTTCTCATTGCCCCTGTATAGTAAAAGGAAGCTAATCGAGTAAATATTCTGACTACTGAAAGGCTGATCTATTCCTCATTAGGTTTTCTTTCGCTTTTAAAATATAGAATTACCCCCTATACATTATTCTTCTTGCACAAGGAACAATGACTTTATAATGTGCTATTTTACAATACGTTATTAGAGCTTTTAAGATTCATTTCTATCGCAAGATAACTTTTATGGATGCTCATTAGATGAATTACCTCTAAATTTTCTTCTAATACTTTCTCAGTCGTTTAATCTTTCAATGTCCACACTTTATGTGTGCAAATTTTATGCAATACAATTGAGTCATTTTAAACAATATTTAAACTGAAATTCATCACAATACCTGAAGTTATTGGGCGCATCTAGTATATCACATCACACATTAAATTTAGTCGACTGTATCTGTGTGCCAAAAGATCGAATTTAATTCCTTTCTTCATTAATGAATTCTTTGAGTTAGTAGTTCAGACGGGATATAAATGAAAAACGGTTGTATCAGTATTAATGATTCTCTCTCCCTTTGCAGGACGGCATTAACTAGGTCATGGTTCCATATATTTTATCCGTGTTAACCTTTCATCCCGTCCTTAGTCGAAGTTTCTCATTTAGTAAACTCCGCCTCCTGGCCCGTGTTTTCTCCTATGAGAATTCCATTTCCCTTTCATTAGCTTCCTACGTAGTGAACTTCGTGCCATCTATTAGATATGCTCTAGTCGGCTAATACCTGCAGTTTTCTTGCGTCGAACCATGTCAAGGTTCTCGAGTATATTTAATTTTGTTGCCTTCCTCTAGAGTCTCATTTAATGAATCCTTAAAATTTCTGGATATTTAAGCAATTCTGCATCCTTAATTTCTTTCCTATTATTTAATATTTAAATGAACTATCAACCAAACAGGCGACAGTTTATGCACAATATAATAAGCATCAATGCGATTTTTCAGAAATGGTTTACTGCTAAACTGTGAATGATCTCATTCCCGATTTAATGTATCCTATAATATTGAGTAGACGGCAATAATTATGAGATGGTTTTCTAGTCTTGTTATTTTAAAGTTGAATGAATGAATTTTCCAATAATGATTTGTAGGATGAGTGATATTTAGCTTCTTCATCGAAATTGGTCAGAGTAGTAGTATAACATGATTTATATTTGTGTGGCATCGAATCATCATTATTGTAGCACCAGAATTAAAGCTAATATGATATATTAGCAAATTATTTTTCCATAATATTTTAGAGTGATAAAAACGTTCGAATGGCATATGTTTAATCGTATCGCAGGAAACTCCTGGCTAACGAGCGGCGGTCTTTTAAATTCCTAACTACGGCATTCCACATATCTACAGCTTTAACGATTACTTACTTATTCTAAATTAAATAAATCGTTTACGATTAAAAGATAGAAAATACGGAGTTGGTGGCAAGGAGCTGTTAATTAATATTTCAGTTTCGAGACTTGGCTGTCATCTGAGCTATACATTGGCTGGTCTCATCTCAACTATTCGAAATAGAAATAGTTATGCCATTAAGAAAAATAGGAAATATTTCTGCAGACTTTCCGAAAAGAATTTCCATTTCTCAAATTCTTTGAAACTATCTGGATCATAATATTTGCAGAAATTCTGTCTTTATTAGAGAAAGGAGTCCTATGCGCGTATAGGCTCACAAATTTAAGGGTTATGTGTATTTAAATCAAGAAATAGTTCCTTTGAAGCTTAAGTTCTTCCCTATTTCCTCAGTATTAGGTATATGTGAAAGGTATTAATCCTAGAGTGTATTAAATTTGTAAAAAAAATATCGATTGTATATTAGATCGCAGTTTTACCACGAACGTGAACTGATTGGGTTCTGGTTTTTGTCGAGTATATTAATTTCCAGTATAATAAGTAGAAAATTAAAGCTTTAGGTTGCCTTGTCGTTTTGCGGGCGTGCTGAAATATATCTAATAGCAATTTTTCTCTTCAGGCACGCGTGAGCAGGCATTCGTGTATGCACTTTCCTCGGCAGCAGTGGCATTTTCCGTGGCCAGGGCGTGTGCCACTGGATCCTTGTTTGCATGCTCCTGCGGTGCAACCCCAAGAGAACCTCCGGACGGCAACTTCAAGTGGGGAGGGTGCGGAGACAACGTCAAGTACGGTCTACAGTTCGGAAAGGCTTGGGCAGATGCGGCCTCCGCACCTGTAGCAGTCGGCGAAAAGTACGGGAAAACTAAAACTAAGGATGATACCTCAGGAAGTAAGCCAGTTTTAATTACCTAGGTTCTTTATTAGTAACTAGCAACCCCCCCGTCAAACATGACGGAACTTATTTTGAAGATATATCTTTTATTGTATACATCTGATATAATTGTTGGTCTTTAATTATATCACTACAACTGATAGATGGTTCGATTGATGAAGGGTAAATTTGGTATACATTTGCCCGTAATTTAATGTATAAAGGACTAATTTGTTAATTGTCATCATGAAGTCAACATTCATAAATTTTTTGTATACTTCGACTTTAAGCCATGAAATTTGTAATAAAAAATACTATTATCTCGTAACCGTCAATTCTACTTCAAATTCCAAGAGTATTCTTTTAGAATAACAAATTAAGCTTGGTATCGGTAACCGGATCCTGCCCCAATCAAGCAGGATGGAATTATGATAACTGGATACGAAACCTAGTCACAAACCTATTTTTTTATAGTTACTAATTAGGATACAGTTTAATTTAAGAATATTAACGGAATTCCGAAAAATTGCAAACTCGATTTTGTCGAACACTATGCAGCTCGGGGGATTTACATTAGCTCCCATGTTGAGTCATTCATCTCTTTTGCGTTCAAATTTCGTTCGTCTCCCAATAATCTTCCCTTTTTTCACATTTATTTGTTGTATTGATGGCGAGTAAACAACATATAAATGTCGCACTTATTTTCAGGTTTTAAAATGTATCTTTTTTGGTTCAGCAAGTTTTTTTATTGCAGACAAATATCTGCATTTTTTTACACACTTCATAAATACTTCTTATTTATGAGCTAAAAGAAATTGCTACTTGAAAATCAGTTGTACATCATCGTGCATAAGTTAATGAAAACAGGATTTCCTGATTTTAAATATTACATTTAATCGTAGATTTATTTTGAAATCTGAGAATGAAAATTTCAATATTTAATTTCTAAGTTACAGCATCAGAAATCGATACTATAATTTACTCTCAGTAGTGATATCATGAACCTTATATTAAATAATAGAGAATATTTCTTGGCTTTTTCACAATTCGAACGAAAAGATTGAATTTTAAATTCAATGATATTAATTTTTGTGCTATTTTGAACCCAAGAAAACTGAATAATAAATTTAAAGTTAAATTTAAAGGCTCAACTATATTAAAATAATATTCTCCAAATGCATGCCTCTTCTTTCCTTTTTCCTGATGTAAACCTGTTTGATCACGTTCTGAAAATATTCTGATTCGGTACTGGTGCATGCGAACAGCGAATCATTTACCTCTGAAACATCATTTCAGGCATCAAAGCGCAATAAATTTTACCGAATGGATATAGGCCTCATTGTATGTGATCGTTAAGGAGCTTGATCTCCTAACTAATGAAGCCATTACCAGTCAAGATCCGTTTCCACGTGCAGCTGCTCCTTACTGAGCATCACAATCTACTTAATGATCGGGTCACTTGCTCAATTACTCTTCTCGAGTCCACGAGGCACTATCGACTTTAAAAAGATCTACCGGTTTTCTGTTTAATCTCATCAGAGTTTTCAACGTGATAGGAATGTTTTGACTGCCCCGGAGCCCACTAACATAGTTTTGCTTTCAAGTCAATCCAAGAATTAAGTACCCACTCCATATGCATATTACGTACGCTGTCAATCAAAGATAATGAGATTTTTTGTTTCATCCAGCTGCATCGACATCGAGTATGACTCAAGACTCTACTTATTGGGGTAGTAGGTTTTACTTAATGTACAATTTTCCTCTCGATGTTTCTTACCTCTGAACTCTTTATTTCAAATATCTTCTCATTAAAAGAGTATATGTAAATCATTGCATAATGTTTGTTATTTTACTTCTCTAAAAAATTGATTACAGTTAGGAATAACAAAGGAATAACAAGTGTGAAAAAAAATTCCTTTCCTTTATCCTTGTGATTACAGTTAATTTCTCGATTTCAAATGAAGGCAGTGAGTGAATTCCGTGATCAGGGGTGGTTATTTTTTTCTGTTACAATAGTAATCAAGGATCCATCGGAATATCTTAAACTCGTCTTTATCTTTATTTCTAAGTAACAAAAACTTTAGTCTCAGAAATGGAAGACGTCGCTCGATACATGTTGGCATTTATTCCGAATAATTATACTAATAATATTTGCATTAATTTATTCATATTTTATTGAAATTATATACCGCCTCTGTTTACACAAATTGAACGTAAAAGAGACCGATATCGAGTTAATACCCTCATCACGTCCAATTACGTAATTAAACAAACTGAAGCTCAAATTCACACGTACCTGCCATGTCAGCGATGGGTTATAAATCTTTAATGTCTTGAATGTGGTAATTGATGTAATCTTCCCGGAAACCTTTCTCTTAGGTGCGGTGTCATCGTCTCAGAAATCTGGGACTACAACTAATACAGTGGAAATTACTAGGGGGAGAAGAAGGAAGGGTGACAACGGAAGATCGCCCAAGGTACCCCTAGATTGCTCCCAAAGGGCAGATGTGAAAAAGTGCTCCAAACCCAGAGGTAAGATTTTATGGGTTAAATTCCGTCCTCAAACCCAAGCTTGAGGGAAATTTTTGTTTAGTTGAACGCATGGTTAACTACGGTTAATTCACTCTTTACTGTGTAGATGACGAAACGCTCCTTTCCTAAATTTGCCATTTATTTCACAGTTCTTTAATTTAATGTCCTGTTGCATACATTGCACATGTCATTCGTAATAATCCGACTTTAAACGATAGGCGAATGGGGCAATTTGAAAAATGGAAATACCCACTCCACGGATTGAGAATTTCCAGTTTCGCACTACCCGAAAGAAAACAACCCAACCCAAGCGCGGAGTGAGGAAAATGAAATGTTCACGACGTGGATTGGGTATTTTGATTTGCGCAATGGCCAAAACGAAAGTTTCCTTTGGGTTTTGCGAAAATGGAAGTATACACTCCGCGGAACGGGTATTTCATTTCGCCTATTGCCCGAATTCCGCAACTGTTCATGATATATACATTGCTGTACTAATGTATGCGTTGCAATTTTAAAGTCTGTACTTTTAATTCTTGTCGTAACTTTTCTACTTTTATATTTCATTTCGCATTTTTATTTTAATCAGTTTTTGAATTTGTATTTGCTTTTGGAATTTTCGTTACATTTCCTCGGTTTATCCTCGCTCCCTATTTATGAGAGTTTATCATACTGCTGCCTTTCCCTTTTTTCATTTGTGATGGCGATCATTCGCGATGGCCTGATGATGGCGATCATTCATCTACATCTACATAAGTACCCTGCAAGCCGCCTTTCGGCGTGTGGCAGGGGGTGTAAGCACCATGACTCTACTTCACCAATCGATTGCTTTCGCGTATCGTTCGCGGGAAAATGAATTTTTGAAACGACTTGTTCTAGCATGTATTTCTCCGATTTTCCTCGCAGTATCAGAACGGCCTATATATCATTCGCTGAAAACTGGTCGTGTTTGTAATAAAATCCTGTGGAAAAATGCAAAGTCTCTTTTCCTTCAAGCATGGAGTATTTCCACAAAATATCGCTAATGTCTGTGAATTTTATTGTTTCATTTATCTTTAAAAGATATTAAATGGATGTCACAGGTTTAGCGGAAGAGGTTCGCATGGCTATAAACTCGCCTAATTAAGAGCCAATGCAATCTAATCGGTTGCAGTGGTTCATCCCAGTTTTGGAATTAGGATTCCAGTTTTGGAATTCTCAATTAAGCTCTGTTATACCCCTTAGTGCGAGTGTTTTCCTACTGTAGTGATTTCTCTTTAGGTTTTAAACACGAATAGTCTTTCCTTGCTTTTTTCATCAGCCAGCCCTTTATTTTAAATTTTCTGTGAAGGAGGTTTAGATGTAATAAAAGATTCATCAATGTTAGCGCTGCTCTAATGAAGCCGATTCATTATTATTATTATTATGACTTTCCCTTACTGTTATATTATATTCATTATTAATTTTGAATGATTTTCTTTAACTCAACAGGCAAGGGCCGGCATGGGGGGGACGTCGGAAGTAGCTCCCACTCCGGAGAGCCATCCGCCCAGGGTGGCGGAAAGAGGGGGCGTCACCACCAAGGAAGAAGAGGAAGAAGGAAGGAGAGGCGGAAGGATAGAGACGGGGCACGCAGGACTCTACTCTCAATCGTTAATCTACACAATAACAGAGCCGGCCGAAGGGTAGGTTCCCATCCACTATACTATATAATTTTTCCTTTTTTTTCAGCTTTGTTACTGACACTTTTCTTTTACTAAATTTCCCCTCTTATTCTAAATTTTTTAGTCGCAACTGTCAGTAGGTTTTCCTAAGTGCAGACTCAAATTTTTTTTAAAAAACCCATATAGTAATTTCTTCTTTTATTGCCTCCTTTTTAGTTTAACTCCCAATACCTCTTTCTTTCTATGTACAATGGCTAAGGGTGAGATGTAAGAAGAGACTAATCAGTCTCAATCTCGTCCATAAATAAAGACGATTTATTATTATTATTATTATTATATATATTATATAACAATATCAAATTATATTTCTGCTCTCGCCGAAAAAACGCAATAATAATTTTAAAGAACTCTAAATTCGTAGGATATTAGTAAAAATATTAACCATTTAAAACATTGAACTCAGTGTCATTCACGAATTCCTTGGACATATTGTCGGAAGGACAGAGGGCAAGGGATGATTCAGAGTCAGTTCGCGGATGAGACATCTGATCCCAATGATGCACCAGCACTGACTCTTGTATCCCTCACCCTCCTCTGTTTTTGGTTGTGCCCTTTGAACCTTTCGAAATTTTTATAAGGAAGGCACAACTTGGACTCGGGTCTTCAGCCCACTGATGCCTGAACGTCAGGACCTTATCTGCAAGCTCGTCCGTCCGATCTTCAATCGGTCGGCCAAGGTTGCCTTCGCTAGCCTCTCCGATATCTAATTAGTAATCCGTTCATTTGCAGTAACTTGTTTAATAAACGTTCTCGGCAAAACCTGGAGTAACGTTCTTTAATGTCACTACGGCAATCTGGTGTCAGATGTAAAAACAATCGGTAGCTCCCAGAATACGATTCAATTTTTTCCTGCGTAATTTTGCTCTAAATTCCTTTTCATTTCACGTATCGTGCAGTCATGGCTTCTCTCACTACGACAATATAATGAAACAACGAAAATAAAAAAGAAAATTTGAATACCTGATTCTGATATGAATGTCACATGAATAAACGTTGCCAAATGGCCAAATTGCAATGCAGATTTAATAAATAAATAAATGAATATGACTGAGACATTATCTTGTCCAAATAAAACGCTTGCAGGTGACAGTTAAATAACTTATCTTTAAATGCTCACACCGAGTAAGTGTTTCCGATCGAACCCCTCAAACAGTTCCAGAATTTTAAACGTGCGATATGAGAAGAGTTAATATTGTTCGGCCGAGGTTTTGGTTATATTAGATCAGTGTTTACCAACCTCTGGAACATATGAACCTGTATGAAGGGGTTTGAACGAATAAGGTCGTCTTAGATTATTCGTATTGCTTTTTTATATTTCTAATAATTTACTTAGCTACAACTTGATCTCTCAATAGTGTCACTGCTATTTATCAACACACTAAGTATTCGTAAAATATTATGGTGTATCAATCAGTAAAACAAACTCTTTGCACATTGGTGGGGCTTGTTATCTTGATGACATGGAAAGTGGTATTTCATACCACGAAGGTTGGGAGACGTTATTATTGCATTAAATTATGGGATCCAAACTGAGATTATCTAATTGATTCACATCCTTCAGGGTGATAAGTTAAAAATTACCGTCATATAAATTAAATTTGATCATGATATGAATGCCCTTGGATAAAGATTGTTTGGGCAAGTAAATATTCCATAAGATATAGATCTCGTAGATGTCTTACTTCAATATGAAATAGCTCTTTCCATTAATGATAAGGGCAATAATACTGAAAATGCTAAGCGGAGTGATGTTTTCTTGTGGATTATATAGGAAATATGCCGTATAACATAATAACAGCATATAGAAAATAAGGACTGATTAATTAGCAATTAATATTAATATTGCAATGTACACTTAAATCAAGGAATAAGGGGAGCCTGGAGGAGTGTAATCGGAAAGAGGATGCTGACTTATTCTGTGAAGGAGCTTTACGGAAAGACCAACTTAATGTGCATCGTGTTCATACATACGTATTGAAAGAGTTCTCAGCAGTTTTTTCGCAGTAATATTTATGAAAAAATGAAATTTTATAGCTACTTTACCTCAAGGAACAGCCTTTTCCAGTATTTAACAAGGAGGGGAAAATTTCGATTACCACGAAATTAATTTCCCAGGTTTTGTTCTAAAATTATCATACATGTTTACAGTCAGTTTGTAATACTAATTTCGTATGTTTATTCGAGCTTTTTATAAATACTTCTTTGTGTTCTTTTTTACGATCGAATAATTTTCTTGGGATAAACTGGAACGATTCCCATTAGTAACAGTAATTTTTATTAAAGGCATGCCTCATATAATAACAGTTTACGCTTGACTCTCATTTCAAAGGTACTTAAAGAAAATTGATGTCATCTCTCATGACTGGTGATCACCGAACCGTGGAAACTATGCATTAAGCTATAGAAAGTTGCGCGTTTTCCTAAAACGTCGCCTAGTTACAGTCGATAAAGTTTTAGAAGTTGTTTTCGTATCCCATATTGATAGCTCGTCGTTAAGTTTCCCCCTTGTAACTTCGTCTCTTTTTCACCGTCTTTCTTCATATTTTCAAGCCGTAAATTAACGGTTCGACGATAATTTCCTCTATGACCTCAAAGTGACATATCAATAAAACTTAACGCGTGCTTACATACGTACACGGTCATTAAATTTTTTTCGGGAGAGAGCCAAAGAACATCGGCGCAACGAACGCGATAAATGCAGGATATCGGAGAAAAAATACAATGGGAAATGTGCAAACAATGAAAGGAATTTATTCAAGCTCACGGCAGAGTAATATTTCACGATTTGCGAGTGAATTTGCGACAGCGTGGAAATGTAAGCGTATGATTGCTTTCCGTTGATTATAGGGAGTGTGTGAGTACAATTATCGCAAAGTAATAAATAGATATTAAGTTATGATTTAGGTTCAGCGGGGGAAATTTATCACATGATGATTATAGTAAATCTTCCGAGTGATCTGAATATCCTATTTCAGTTGTTTTGATTTGTTCAATCCTTAGTGACTGCTTTGACTGATTTAAACGTATCAATTTGAATACGTTTTGTATGTGGATGAGATTATCATTTTTTTCTACTTCTAAGCCATCTTGCGTTGAATGGAAATAATACGATACATTGAACGATGAGCTGTCGCACTCGTTTATAGCTATATCACGTGCGTATAATTAAAATGGAAGATGAATTGTTCTCAATATATATCTGCCCATTACTTTCATACATTACATTATCTTTATTTTCATTAGGAAAGTGGTCCATCCAGATATTGGTATACCAAGAATACTTTTTCATTAGCAATTAGAAAAGTAAAAAAGTGAATGAAAGACCTGTTATTACCATGGCATAGTAGAAGGTATTCTTTGGCCAAGAAAAGATCATAGGGACCGAAACTTCAGGCTGTGATAAGGGAAAGGTTTACTTTTATTCCACATACCTAGGATTGGACTTCGAAGAAAAGAGAGGAAAAGAACTTGGAAAGCTTTGAAACATATGGCGACTAATGGAGAAGATTGGATGGAAAGATACAACTAGGAATGAAGAAGTGATAAAAAGGATCAGAGAAAAAAGAATTATGAGAGAAATTAGAAAGAGGAAGACAAAATGGACTGGACATGTTATAAGGAGGAACAGTGTACAGAAATTGACGAAAGAGGGGAAAATAGAAGGAAAGGATGAAAGAGGAAGGGGGAGGTACGGAATGCTAACAGATATCAAAGAAGGAAGGAATTATGCAGAGATAAAGAGAGGGGATCAAGATAGAATGCTGTGGAGGCAACGTCACCGTTGATATCTGTCTGAGGACAGAAACACCGAAGAAAATACCGAGGAGTTGCCGATTCTATATAACTACGAAAATAACAAAAGAAATAAAACAAAATCACATCTAAGTAACAAGATGTCTTAAAGTGTGATTTTTTAACTTAATGTTGAAATTTCATAATATTTATTAAGGGTGTCTATCAATCTTTATGAAGAGTAAATGCATTTGAACTTTCGATTCACAAATAGGTTTCGCACTCGCGCACTACCACCTAATTTTTTCATAGAAAATTTGCATGGAAATTATATGTAAGCAGGTAAAATTCAACGACATTCGCTCGTAAAAAGAAGATGGGGAACAAATTTGACTTCGTCGCTCGTAAAAATATTCGTAAGCGAGGCCGAGAGCTCCACGGGAAATCGCGCCGGAACAGATCTTTCCTCTGAGAAGGCATTTTTTCATTCATTAGTCGACCGAACCGAAAAATTACAGCCACAAAACGCTTGTCCAAACAAGACGAGCAATCCGGAATTCTTTCGACTCTCAGCAAAGCTTTTGCAGACAAACAAGACTCTTTCTCCTTCACAGCAGCACGAGGGCCATTGAGTGGCTGGCACCTGCTGACGGCCAGACCCTGATGACCCTCTGGAGGCGGTCATTCATACCCAGAGGCATTCCTTGCGAAATGGGCGGGCTCTTTTTGGGGCGGGCCCCTTTGATCGGATAAGGTGTTTACTACTCTTGTGGACACTTAAAGGTGGATGAAAATAAAAGTGCACCCTTTCACCAAAGGAGTTCTTCCTTTCAGGCGGTCGAGGGCCCTTGAGGTAAAATCACAACCATGCCCACACACGAACCCTACGAGCTGGTTTTGCAATTCCAAGAAGGTTGCAATAAACAGAATCATTTCCTTTCCTTTACTCTAAAACTAGCGCTATCAGGCAGGAGTGGGAGGTTTTATTATTGGAGGACTAGACAACGTCACAGACATTTAAGGCTTCAGGATACGATATTATATCAGGATATTATTACGATATTCTTGACGATATTTAAGAGAAGACCATAGTTGTAAATGATTTGTGTTGGAACTTCCTCATAATAACTGGATCGCTGTGTAACTTACCCCCTGGCACACGCCAAAGTCGGCTTGCACCGTATTTATGTAGATGTAGATGCAGAACTTAATATAAATTTTACACGAGTAATCTTAAAGAGTCGTCATAGGTGGTGAAAGAGTGTATATTTATTTGATAATGTAAGCATACCACACATTGTAAAAGCGGATGTCTCTGAATAGCCATACTCTAACCAGGGCTCGAACCCAAAACCCAGAACTTTAAACGAATTTAAAATAATAAAGAAATATAATTTGAAGCGAGGCCAGGTGATCAATATTAGAAATTGCTCAAAATTGTACAATTCCACAAATTAGAATGAACCCTCTTTAAATTAATACATAAATATTTTATTAAATGGAATTAGTCACTTATCATGTGATGAAAATGTGACAATAGTATTGAATTACAATTGATTTAGTAACGGAATATTAAAAATTGATTATTAAGGAATATAAACAGGACAAAGTAGATATAATCTATGAACTCTTAAGATGTGACTTAATAATGATCACGAGCTACTATGACTAAATATTTATTTACGAAAATAACTGAATGAATGAAAAAGATCCTCATTAAAATAATGGAAAATTATATAAAATATATACATCTGCACACCCATGTTAAAGATGCACCCTTAAAAGCCATTATTGAAGTAATTTCACAGATTTTTAGAGTCGGTTTTCGTCCGTTATTTCCAACGGTTCTCATTTCTGCTACACTTCTATGTGAGCCTAAAAAAGGGTGCATATTGCCCTCAACAGGAGTCAGAAAGGAGCGTCCGTAAAGCAGGGTCGCCAAACCGCATTCTCAGTCTTCATTCACCATCTCTTTCCTCTTCCCACCTTACATTACCTTCCATCCGCAGTTCCCACCGAAAGCATTTCCCTCCGGTGAAACCTCTTCGGTTTTGTTTGCGAGGTGAAGATTTTTATTATCGTCTCTGGTCGCTGGGGGAGTGCATGCATGCCCGCTTCGGTGCCGTTTTCTTTTGTGAGGGAAGAAATGAATGTAAACTCGTCCAAGGAACAATGAGGTGGGATTATAAGGAAGATCTGGAAATTCCGTTGTGAGCCAGGTAGGACCGTTTACTTCTGGGTAATACACGGTACCTATTCACGCCTATATCGCTAAGGGTCAAGGTAGGAGGAATGACCCTTTTCGAAGGTGGTTCAGGAGCGGATTTGGCTTAGTAAGGCGATAACTAGGGACCAGACAAGGTCATGTCACTACCAGAATGTCTTTGCGCTTTGTTTGAGGTTTGATACGTGTTGTGTATAACCATTTTTGAATATGTAAACTGAACTCGAAATTCCATAAACAGATACAGAAAGTTGGCTATACTAAATGGTAATAAAGGTCGCCTTTTTTTTAGTACCTAAAATTGGTAGTCTAAAATCTCGCTGCCCTAGTTTAGAAGGTAGTGTATGATCACTTATAAAAAGGTACATTCAATGCTTTTATTAAAAAAATTCACTTCCTCTGCCATACTTCATCAGGAGAGGTATAACTACTGCGTACGTTTTGGAAGCCTGTTTTACTTTTGTCGTATCATGATCGAGGAGACATTTCCTATGATATATTATAGTGATGTAGCGCAGAGAACATTCCTAAACTGAATTCCTTTGTGAAGAGTAATTTCAAAACACTTATTTCGTTTTATTTGAGGAATTTTTCTATATGGTGGTAAAGATACATAACGAGAGTATTAAATAAACCTCTCACTCCAGTATATTTTTCTTCTAAAAAAGTAGGAACGAACACTTGGTAACTTCCACAGAAAATATTTTCCATTGGCGACTAGTTTCGTCTACATGCAGACATCATCAGGAAATTACAGTGTATGGTATCGTTCCACAAAGAGCTTGGACATATTAGATTCATATTTTTCTTATTTTAAAGGACGGTGATTGCTTCCATTTGTTTTATTTTTGTACGGTGTGACAGTTGAAGTTCAGAGGACGAGGTGGCCGAGTGGTTAAGGCGTTGGACTGCTAATCCAATGTGCTCTGCACGCGTGGGTTCGAATCCCATCCTCGTCGAAAGTTTTTGGCCCGTTCTGAAAGTTTAGCAATAAATTATGTATCTCAAGAACTACACCTACCCTTTCGCATCATCAAGGCTCTCCATGGGAGATTTTTTTGCATTAATCAACGGCACTGCAACATTTTTTCGGAGCTCACCAATTTCTTCTCTTTACGGTATCATCGGGGAAATGTTCCACCAGGTTGACATGATAACATTGAACGTGTTAATTATACGTTAATTAAGTTTATCTTAAGTATATAGTTTTATTTGATTTTATAAGGTAATTCTTACAAAATACAGTGGTATGATTGATGAAAGCGATTTAGTATATAATTTATTTCATTTCATTTATTGGCACTTTAAATATGTTAAACATGTAATAAAACAGGAAAATTTCAATTTTTAATTGTTTTCTTACAAGGAGTATAATGTCAATTAAAGCCGAGATCGATTTATTTAAAGCCACACGAAGAAATTAAATAAATCAACAATGAATCGAATCAACATCTCCTGTGCCATTTTATCTTGCCTCAGGGTACTACCCCGATGTCTGAAGACTGTGTTGGTACACGGAAAGTAGAAACTTTTCTATTTTCCTCATTTGCAAGTCTCAGAATAATTCCCGTGACTGATTTAATAACTAAGTATGTATTCTAAAACAAACACGATTAATCATTAAATCCATTAGTTATAGGATGGGCGAAGTGAAGGGAAATAATCAACCTACATTATTGAGTGGATTATTTGATTAAGGATGATTACGTATTTGTTGAACGCATTTTCTTCGAAATAATTTTGCTCATGACAATATGGTTCAGAAATAGGAATATGTATACAATTTGAATCACCACTAGAAAGAGATGTAAATCATTCGTTATTCGCATTCGTTCCGTTACAAATTGCTGGCTCTAATTAATATTTACTCGAGTCAGCCATTGCTATAATTACTATCGCTAATTACATGCTTTCGCAACGAATTGCATGACAAGCATATCCGTACATTTTGACCTTAGTAATCCAGGTCGGGAAGGACGATCTAAATCGCACACTCTGGAAAAAAACTTTCACCTTTGCATGACATAGAGCATAACCTTGGAACAGAAACAATAATTCTGCCACCCCCGCTCTCCCTGAGTGTATTACAGTCAGTATAGTAATGGAAAGATCAACTGTCGAAGCGAGATTGATTCGCGATGCCCGACGTTAATTATATCCACTTTATCGCCGATTGCTTTTGATCGATGTGTTATTGCTTCGGCGCCGTGTTAGCTGGCTGATCAACACCTTGAACGATTTCAAGTCCATACAAGACTATCTCGTTTCCCCTGAATCACGATACAGACATTTATACGACCGAGAGCTGACAGACGGTCTATACTTCAGGACAAGCGATTATAAAAAGGAAAGCCTAAACATTCGATCCGAGCCAGATGACGTCAAAACGCTTACCTTCGCCGTGGCGTTGTTACCGATGAAGATAGCGCGTGGAACACGCATAATTGTCTCGCGGAGTTCCTTGCATTGCTGCCTCCGTTCCGATAATAGTTCTCTCACTTCCTCCGTTGACATAACGGGGCTGTTTCACGGGTGGCTTATAAAAGTAAACTTGGTGTTTTGAAAAATATGCTAATGGTTTGAGTGGAGCAGGTTTATTCGCCTGAGTTCTCGAATATCAAACAAAGACTCGCTTCTGTTTATTTCCTTATGATATGAATTCCTTGCGCGTAGGTCTCGTCTTCTTCTCGGCGTCATTTTCCCAACCAATGCGGTGCATGTATGTTAATTGGAATAGCAGAAGAAAACAAATGAAAGAATACCTTGCATGCAAATGGCCAAGTGGATTCCATTTTTTCAGCAGTTCATTTCGACGCATTTGTCCCTTTTTATTTTCACATTTTCACTCACGCATTTTCCTCAGGTTGGAACCGATATTTTTTCGGACCGTCGTATTCACTTGTATTTTTCGCGAAAAGAATTTGCTTTACGCTACTCTCTCCTAATGAATTAGCATATGGAAACCACGGAATGTGATCGAAACCTTCGGCTGGAAATCTCTAAAGGATAGAAGAACCGAGTGTCGGCACAATTTATTTCAGAAATTTTTAAGTAGGTACTGATTTGTATGACGAAATACGCGATATCGTGATTTCCGTTCTCAGCGAGCGCGATTTTTTAAACTAGACGACGAAGAGATTTCGCGAGATTATAGCGAGAACGGATAGTTATTACTGGTCTCTGTTTCCTGATAGCATTAGGAATGCTAATCATGTAGCTTATTAATAGTTTCGGTGTTTTCACACCCCCTGCCATACGCCATAGGGCGACTTGCGGGGTACTAGTGTAAATGTAAATGTAACTTACTGCAAAAAAATGCAGTGATGTTGCACTTCAAACTTTGGTGGGTGGGGGGGGTAGGTACGAGGTAGAAAGAAAAAAGTGCATAATAACCCTTGGTACCTACCCACATTAGTCATTTGAAAAGCATTTTCGGTTCAAGTCCCAGTCATGTCACTATTTTTCACCCTTGGGATTCAGCCTCACGGCTTTACCGTGCAAAGTTAACACACCTGTTCTTAATCCTTGATAAGTACCTATTTCATTTCATCATGACGTTTGGGTGTGACGGTAAAATTTTCGAAGATGAAAATATAATCCTTTCCATTACCACAGCAAATCGGCAAGAAGCAATGAGTATTAAGAGTGCCAGTCTTTTACTAGTGGCCTAAAATGGGTAATACCCGATGTGCTTTTGTTCTCTTGACATTTTTATGCACTCTTACAAGGCGCATGCATCAACCCGAACATCTGATTGGAAGCTTTATCGATCGTGAAGAAAAGATTGCCTATGATTCAAAATAAAACGCAAAAATAGATGTCTTAAGAAGATATTAACTCAAGCCAACGGTTTTCAGGGTCACTAGGCAACCGTATAATATGTTTGAAACACGCCACCAATTATCGCTGCAGTTAATTCTAACAAAATTCTTGTTTTGTCGAAAAATGCATTGGCGGGGGTACTCATTAATCAATGTAACACTGATCTTTCGTCTTGGAGCCATGCAGTAAACGAGTTGACCCCACAGAACCTCTGTTTTACTTTTGAATCCTCCATCCTTTCCTTTTGGTTCAATATGCGCGAAAAGTCTAGACACTATAAACTTTAACCATTTAAAATAACGTTTTGGCGAAATTGAAACGTCATACCTTAAATAGCTTCCAAAGCGAAACTTATTCCACATTTAAGGGACGGGAGGTGTTCTTCGACACCTAATATATTTTATGACCTTGCATCCCACGATTACACTCGGGAAATTTACGATTGAGACGAGTCACTAAGCGCATGTCGGATTTTTCCTCTAGAAAAATCGGCCGGAGTTTATTTTGCATGAACAATCGCCGTTCGACATTCATTCCGCGATCCCCTCTCGCTGCATCCCTGTGAATCACCGTCGTCTATGAATAACCCGCTTTTGAATGGGATCGCCCTCCATTGGACATTTTTATGGGTTCGGACTAAAGAGCGACTCTTCCTTCCAGATGCACTTTTTGCACCACTTCCGTTGAGCGATGCCTCTCGCTGCATTTTCACGGTGCATCCCCTCACGCCCATTCTATGTTCGCTCTCTGGAAGTCGCCTACTCCTTAATGGATTCCCTTATCTGATCCGAACACCTATCTTCTTGTCCGTGCTGCTCAACAACCTTTTCCACACTTCCTTCTTTGATGAATACCCGATAATCCATTTAATCCGGACGCCGCCCACTCCCGCTTCCCACGTCTCACTCTCGCGGGCAAGTGTACTTAGCGAATAAAGCGAGAAGGCAAGTGTTAATACAGTGCGGATTTGAAGCGATGCGGCAGAGTATCAATCCGATTGCGTGGCTGAATGCCGATTTACTGATTATGTAGCTGATTAAGGAAACAGCAGTTTTCAAGTACGATGATGCGATATCATGAAGTCGCGAGTAGGCCAAAGCCAGGCGGCGGTGTTATTGCTATAGGTATTTACATATGTACCGATACTAAATTCAATTTTAATAATTCAAGTACCTGTTCTCTGTAACCAAATCAAAATTGATTCGGAAAACCATTCGGAAAATGGCACTTTTTCCTTATATTTTTTATTTAACGGAAAACAGCACACAATCGGTTTTGACGAATCATTTCACCAGACGTTCATCAGGGTTCATCAGACGCTGTGGGTTCACCAGACGCTCTGGGTTCATCAGACGCTCTGGGTTCACCAGAGGATGACGATGATTCGTCGAAACCGGTCGTGTGCTGTTTTGTTAAGTAAAAACTTGTGGAAAGAGTACAATTTTTCGAGTGTCTTTCCGTTAAGGATTTACTAAACCCTACGCCTAATTCTGTGTAGTATATTCAAAATTGATTCAATTCATCATATATTAAATACAAAATTATTTACTACACATATTGCTTGAGCAATACCGAGGATTTTGCTAAAATTTCCATATCCACATCAGGTACATACGATATCAGCGCAGCATGGAAATTTGGGTCGTTATATTTATTTTTATGGCGGTATCATTACAATTATGATTTACGTTTTGCTAGTCACGCTGTTTGTTTTTTAACAAAGTTGTATAGACTTGTGATTATTCTACTACATAAAACTCACTGAATTTAACTAAAGCAACCAAATTACCGATATATGCGTGGTTCCCTTATTTAAAAACGATTTCTTACGAATTGGAAAATCAGAAATGTTTGAGAAAAAAAATGTGAGCTCATTTCTCATAATCTTGCATAGTCATAAAATAAATTAGCACAATTTTATCTGTAGCATTTTCCACTTAAAATTATCCATAGTGATGGCATTAATTACTTTGACATGTTATGATATCTGATTTTTTCTTATGTATATGTATAATTTTCTTCACTAGGAAAAAGTACATTTTTTGCTCTCGATTTCTTTCTAAACTGCATTGAGTGGAAGTTCTAGCTCTTCCCCCCAAACGTTGGCTTTGATTTTTGCGTTGCGTCTGATTCCCGCTCTAAATTAAACAAACATATGATTCAAGATGTGATCAATCTAAAGATCAATGCGTTAATCTTTAATGATAAAATAATCAGTTATCTAAAATTTCTCATCAGGGAATATATGAGATGCAGCTTTCACGTTATGTAAAGGTTTCTTTTCTCATTCCATAGTAACAGAGCATCACTTCAAATAAATTAATGAGTGAATGGAGGTTAAAATGTGTCGAGACCGGAACAATAATCCGTGTATTCCTCTTTCCTGGTGGTCGCTCTAAACAATCACGATATTTCGAAGAACTGTCTCATTGAATTTTACGGAATGGATTGTCTCCTCTCCTTCTTGCAAAATTCCCATGAAAATATCTTCCATGTTTAGATACTTAAAAAATGTAACTTACGACGTCTTTGTTTATTAATGTCATTACTATCGACGAAAGCGAAAGATCATACATTTTAGTGGTAAACACAACGTACGTCTGTTCAGTCATCAGTCACATGGCTAGTTGTATCTTCATATACTTCACCATTACGTAAAAAATGCTTTGGAAATGAGGCGAAAAGACCAGGTGAGGCCTGAGATCCTTGCCTTAGATTTCCTCGCTGAGCAAGATTGCTACGAAAGGAAACGTCCCACATTAGAACAGCATAATGATCCTATGGATGACACCATTCGTAGCATACAATAAGAATTTACCAAAATGATAGCCATTTCACAGTATCACCTATACCACAGTAGCTTTCATATCATCACAGCCGTGATTAAGACTGAGACAAAATAAACGAAAGATGTATTTTCCTTTATCTCGCACCAAAGAAGTAATGAAAAATACTTGATTTATTAAGGCATGGTAGCTGAAGCAGTAACACAATAGGAAGTCTAAATCTTCCGCGGTCCGTAGTTATCACTGCTGGCTCGCCTCATGAAGCCAACTGAATGCACAGTCATCCCTTAAAACAAAACGGAGCGTAATTTCTCCATTAGTAAGGAGTCAAGGCAACACGCACCTCTTCGGAGTCGTCCACTTCTCCTCAAGTGACAACCACCCCGGAGCTTTTCGATTAGTTCGTAACAAAGGTCGCCTGTTATAAATCGCCCGCTCCTTATAAAGGGACCACTTTACACCAGACTGCTCTCACGATTCCTCGCGCAAGGTTACTTAAGGTTAAGACACTATTCTCCTCACCCACGCAATACTCCCCCGAAAACTCCCACCCATTTTCTCCCCACCGGCAGTCATTACCCATAGCCCCACGTGCCCGCCCACATAGTTCATAATTTCGCCATGCGCGCCACTCCCTTGCAAAGGTGAGTTTTATCCCCAAAAAGAGAGGGAGCATGTGTGAATCCGGTTTGCGCGGGAACTCGGGAAATGAGATACGAGGAGACGGTTTGTCCGTTTCGGTTTAGTTCTCCGGCAAGGGTAATGACTGCAGCTGGAAATAGCTCCGAGAAATTGATGTCTAAGAGTGGACTGCTAGAAGGAGCACCAGGAGTATTGCAGACACATCCTAAAGAGTAATGTCTTCATTGTTGGTGTGATGGCCTAAGCAATAAGGCTTTTAAACTGGGCCCATCTCCTTTCCAGTCCCTCACGATGGTCTGTTAACAAAGAGTCCTTAGGTATCATCAAGACCGTGAGAGCGGTAATCACGGATTTACTGTCAATTCTTCCTTGGTAAATGGCGTACGCAGTCTGCGAATGCGTGATTCAGTCTGCAGCTATTAAGCTTAACTCACACAATGGACGTGGCCATTTCCATATTGCAGGAGTGAGTCCGGTTGAATTATGCCTGAGACTTCAGGTTAGCGTTAACTCTTCCGAGGAAAGGCCTGCAAGCTTTCAGCGTACTCACCAACTCCGATAAACTCACGGCTCTCGAGGATCCCTTGGGTGCGTCTCACTGCTGCTGATTTCAATTGTTTTGTCTGTAAGCATCCGCTCGTAGCGAATAAATTCGTACATGATGCAAATCAATAAGGAGTGTAAATGTAGTATACTTTAGTTTAATATTTCATTAAAGCTAGCCCATTTTGAGCATTTGTCTAGTAAAATAGTGATTCACATTTCGCTTCCATTTTGTATTATAATGCCACTTTTGATGATTGAACATCAAGCAAGATTAAATTTTAGCTTCCATTCATTATGTCTCAAAAATTAATGTTAAAGCGGGTAACAGAATATCTTTGACGCCATTTCTTTAATCACAAAAAGCGTTAAAATAAACCGATTTGCTTTCATACTTAGCACATTTTAGTGAATCATTTTCTTCATATTCGAAGGCATTAATGAAGGCAGTTTTTTTATTTCAAATTAATTTTCGACTTTAATTGTTATTTTCGTTGTCTTTCATTGAGTTGTCAGGATTTCTTCCCACTTCATAATGTTATTTATATCTTTGCCATCGAGAAGGCAATTACAATGTACCCTACCTTTTTATGCGTATGTATAATATATCGGAATATAAAAATAATAAAACTTTCGGCTATGGTTCAATATCTTCGTGAATATATGTTGTGGTTTCGGAAACAGGGACGCACCGTTTTAGGACGACAATTAGCGTTAATTTACAGCGCTTAATTTTAGTTGAATGGAAGTTGCTCATAAGGCACAAAATTGGTTTTAGTTTCGACCTTCCTCGTGATAGAAGAATAGAAGACAAATTATAAGTAAACGGCGGTGTTTGAGTTGAACAACTCCAATTACCTTTCAAAAGTGACTAATTTGAAATTCAAAAGCGACGTGTATTTAAGTTGAAGTTTGCTTTAGCTATGTTAATTCCTCATTATCCGACATTTTCTCTCACCATGGCTATATTTAATAACAGAACTGTTAATGGAGGACCTTAGCAAAACATTCGACCAGAATCTCTTTTATTTCTTGCGGTAATTTATTTATATAGTTAGTTTATTTTAGAGCTGGAGGTCAGATCGATTACAATCGTTTCCTGCCTGTTTGATTTCGTAAGCATTTGCAACTTCATTAAAAATTACCATATGTTCTCGACAACATAAGATATAAATTCATTCAAATATTTAATTATCAATGTACCGACAGTAATTTTTCAACGATAGAAAAATTCTGTGATATATCAATCTATACAGTCTCCTTGAAATTAAATTCATTGAGTAGTTTAACGTGTGGAGCAGAAGGTATTCATTAATTGTGGATTCAATTTTTGTTTTAAAGCTGCTACCCGTATTAGAAAAACCCTCCAATACTTATACACTGCAAATTCTTTTAACAAGGTGAAACAGTCCATTAAGAATGCATTTTTTGTGTATTTCGTACATTTATCAGATATTTTTGTAGTAGGTACGTATGAACTAGATGTTTATGCTTGTATTGTGTTTATTTAATAGATTGTCACCAAGAGCTGTCTTAACGAGTTCGGTCTCGTCTTCTTTATATAAAACATCGAAGGAAATATTTATTCGACTTCTTCCGTCAAATAGATTTGTTTCTACTTTTGTATGAATCTACCAGGCAATTCTAATAATTCGATGGGTTCTCGCTTGTTATCTTCTAAACCAATTCCTGTAATATCCCTTTCATGCTGATGGACCCTTGAACTATTCTCATCAAACTCTATGCATCGATATAGGTATCTATAAGAGAGGAATATAAGATAAATATGGTATATAATGTAATAAAAGTTTAAATAATTTCAATTAAGAAAATTGTTAGTAAATTTATGGAGCAGAATTAATTCTTTCTGGATTGCTGTCAAAGAAAAAGAACGAAAGAATCATGGGAATATTAGTACATATATAATTTCCGACCTGCTTATTTATTTAGGACTTGAATTTGCGACATTATTCAAACATGAATTCAAATGAAATCAGGATGGTATGGGAGTAAACCATTATAATGACTCAGTTACATGAAATATCAAATAATATCTATTTTTCTTATCATAAACAAGTAAGCATAATTGAATACTGAAAAACTAATCCTGTCGTGAATAAAAATGACAATTTAAATGTCATTTAATATTAAATATCATCGGAATAAAAAACTATATAGTTCATATTAGTTGTAGTAACTTTTAAACCTGTATAACTTGTAAAGCACGTATTTTCGGTCTTATTTATATAAACGCGCAATTTACTCAATTCAATTATTCGCCAGCAATCCAGATGGGCTCTGGATCTTAATAGCCATTCTAAATAGCACTAAAAGTTGAATAAATTGTCGCAATCGCACCCGGTCTTACAACTCACCTTCGGAAACCGTTATTAAGTAGCCGGAAAGCGACCTATGCGAAATTTTTACAGATTAAAATTCATTATTAAATAAACTTAACTAGCTTTAGACCTTCACGAATGAATTTCAGAAAAGGAGATTGACGAATGTAGACCTCAATGATTCATACTCTGTGATTTACTGAAAATGGGACCGTGAGATTAACAATGGAACGGCCAAAATTTCCGTCTCAGACAGGGGTGGAACTTGCCATGGACGGGAAAATTTATGGAGGAATCTTAATTTATTCATTTTAAAGCAACGATAATCTCAGTGCTTTCACACTATCATGAACCATATACTCGAGTTAAAATAACTAGCCTGATATTATAGTAAACATAATCTAAGTTCATTTTTCTCTACATTGCAGTGCCATTACAATGCCATTTTGTCGCGATAAATGCAATTTATTTATAGAATGTCCATGGAGTTCGTGAGCAACTTTATGAGTAGAATTGATAGAAAGAGTCTCTATTAGGGATTATAAAGCTTGACATTCCTAGCTTTTTGTTTCGATTTCATTGGATATTTACCTTATTTCCTTATGTATAAGAAGCTCCCACGTATGACTGATTTTGAGACCCGAAAATTGGAATTGGTCACTGGCTTTCACGCTTGGTTTCGTTTGCTGCAACTATTGTATAAGATTAACCCAGTTTTTAGACCCGAAATTTTTATAGAAAATGTGCGTTTTACACATGAAAAATACGGTTAATATCCAATTAAATCAAAGCAAACAGCTAGATACATACAGTTTCCTAATCCCCAATACAGACTGTCATATTTACTCCCAAAGTTGAGTAGTTTATTTCAATATTTAATTTAAAAATACTAATTTTTTTAAATTGCTGCAGGGTCATTGTTTAAAAGGAAGAGTAAATAAATTTGGGAACCTGAGCCTGTTTCTTTAAAAAGTATGCGTGCACTTGGGATTTTGTGGCGCTTCTCCTTTATGTATTTCTTCGCTGTATGGCAGCGGCAGACTTTAGTTAATCCAAAGAACACGATTAACTTTTTCTTCCGGTATACCCATGGCTTAACAAATATCGATTCTGAAGAATCAATATTTTTGAGTTGCATTTCGTTACACCATAGCATTCTTTTTAACTCTTCCTATCACATTCTCAAAAAGTTACATTTACTCTAAATTAAAAATCAATTTTATGGGAACTTTATCGGTAATCGACCCTTTTGGTAACCCAATCAGTATAGTAATCGTTGAAAAATTTCTCCATCAGTTTTTAGGCTTAGCCACTTTTAATATCATACCTGGAAGGTTTTTCGTTACAGAAAGTTTTTAATTGGAAGCGAATTCCCTCTGGATTCGTCGATGAGGTTTCAGGGCATCTGTAGTCGTATCAGGTCCACGAATCCCCGAATTAATTGTTTTTAGAAAGTCTAAAGAATAGTTATTAGACCGAATATTTTTACAAAAAATATTTGTTCTCTATTAAATTTCTCATCACATATAATCTCTGTAGCTTCATGGAACAATAATTTCTTTTAAGTCATCACCCCGAAGGTTTTTTGGATCTTCACCATTTCCGCCATTAGCTCGAAAAGGAGAGGGTAGGAGGTTTATTTGGCAAGATAAGGAGTAAGGTAATTTTCCCATGCAAAATCTTCACTCCTCAATGACCAAGAATGTTACGAGAAGAAAATTTCCTTGTAGTTGCTGAACAATTTCTGCATGAATAACCTTGTTCATAGTAATTAATACGGAGTGTGCAAGATGTTTGCTGTCACCCTATATCAAACATATTTAAGCAACTTATACATAGTCACAATCACAAACAAGGTTGAGACTATAGTGAACGAAAGTTGAATTTTCCTCTATCCTGTACCAAGACAAATTGAAGTATTCCATTCATCAAGGTACATACGTAAACGATATGTCTATGAATGTCTATGTAAGCCGCCTTTGGGAAAATGGCAGGGGGTGCATGCACCATGACTCTACTTCCCTAATCGATTACTCTCACGTATTGTCCGCGGAAAACATGAATTTTTGAATCTATTCGTTCTAGCACATATTTCCCCGATCTTCCTCGCAGTATAAGGTATGACAACAGAAACGGAATAGTCTTTGCATTAAAATACTACTCGAATGGCACATACGTTAAAGAATAGGGGTCCCCAACAATACGGGAATGATTATAGGAGTCTGCGGAGGCAATAACGTTAAGGAGCCCTGCTTTATCCCATCAACATCCCCTTCAAACCTCGCGGACACGACTACAGGTGCTCGGACGCAAAACTCGTAAAACTTCCGCGATCACCTTCGTTTCTGTAAAATAAAAGAGCGCGCGAGACTCACTTTCTCCTGCACCTAGAGACACAAAAGAGATGCGGCGACACCTTTTCTCAATCCTTTTCCCTGTTTTGTCCTTCCACCTTTCTTTTTTTGCTGTTCATCCCTCCCGAAGCGTGCTTTCTCGTTAAGAAAACGCCCATCGGATTGATGGCGTCGCGAGTTGTTATTTCTCCATGGAAACGGTAAATAGGGAATTGGTGTGCGTCTGCAGACTGTCGAAGGGTGGTTTCTAAAGTGTGCTCGCTCTTGGGGAACGAGTAATGGAACGTGCGCGTGATTAATCAGATTGGCTATCTCCATATATGCGAGAAGAGGAGAGTCTTCGGAAATGCATTGGTTGGAATGAGTGCAGACGCCCAATTGCTCCTTTGGAATCGGAGAGCTTTCATTATGTACCGAGGATTAGAAAGGTTAAGACGGATAGTTTCATTATTTTTCTTACAAAGGAGCGGAATGGATGTTATAAAGGGTGATTACTCTATGCGTCTTTCACATCGTACAAGAATGCCGCATAAAAATATCTTCACGGGCCGCAGAAGAAGAATTTGATATTTTTTATTGAATAATAATTTATTTAATCACAATTACTTATTCATTACATATTTTCGACAAATTTGGAAACCGCTACTGAAATGAAAATTATCGCCTTTCCCCGTTTTTCCGAACCCTCGTTAGGGTTCCACCTTTTCCAGGATTAGTTTTATCGTGGTCTACAAATGAAAATATCATTTACCTCAAACTTTGGTTTAATTTATTAATATTTGTGTATTATTATGACTATAAAACCTTTCGACTTATAATATGATTTTTTAATCATACATTATGAAGGAATCATGAAAACAGTGAAGGCTTTCAACATGTGTTGAGCGATGTTATAGAAAAATCAAGGACGTTTAAAAGTTAACAAATGGAAGAAAGGGATAAATGGTGCATATATAATATCCCTTTTCCTACATTCAAATGCTTATGAGTGATTGTTATCTCTTTGAAAAGAGGGACTAAGAGATGCGATTTTTAAGAGAAGGTACATACATCATAAAAGAGATAATGAAAAGTAAGGATTTCCTCGAAAAACAATTCAGTAATATTCGTAAACTAAGTCGTGCATTTAACCTTCTATGAGATAAATTTTTGTTCAAAACAAGAGAATCCGACTATCTGCAGAAACAGGTTTGGAATCTGCTATTTGAAGACAATTTTTGTTACTTCTAAACATCAACTGTGGCCTTCAGTTATCAATTCCATAATACACAGATCTTTTTTATGAACATGCATTACTTGGACTTCTGAGTTGAGACTTCAGAAGTAGTACTGGTACAGAAGTACTTCAAAAATCCAAAAATGGACGCAGGTTAGGAGGAAGAGACTTTTTGTCTCAGTCTTATCTTAATAAAGACCTAATAACAATAATAATGAAGAATTACGTTTGGTATGTACGTTATGATACCGTTAACCTCTCTCTATCGCCATCTCCTTTTATGAAATACCTTTTGCGCAAAATGCATATCTATGCAAATAATAAAAAAATACTTAAAATATTTTTATTGTATTAGAGTTTTAGGAACTAAGGAACCCCAATGTGAAGTCATTCGGAACACACCCTACTAGTTCATCTTTCCGTATACATAATTATAATGGAAATCATACACTAGGCGCCCATAATCCACGATGCCTTGTTTACCGCCAATATCCGGCCCAGATTGAAATCACTTCGTTACTATACCGCTTACATCATTAGTTTAACCTTTCAGTGTCACAATTCAAGCCCTCCTCTCAACTTTTAAGCGTCTTTTTCCATTGATTTTATTGATCTCTTCAACAGGCTGTGGAGTGGAGCGTATCCACACAGTGCAAGTGCCATGGCGTATCGGGCTCGTGCAGCATAAAGACTTGCTGGAAGGCCCTTCCGAGGCTTTCGGATGTGGGCGAGCGGCTCAAGCGGCAGTACGCCGTTGCAACGGAGGTCGTCCCCGGCAGAGGATGGATCGACAGACAAGACGCCTTGGCTGCTGCGGCCTCCGTACACGGAGGAAAGCAGACAACTCTCAGGTACGATTACCAATCACCTCATTTGTTTGCTCCAACCAGTAATTTTTCGTGGCAATTTAATAGTATAACAGTGAAATGAATTTTGTACCTGCGAACAGAGCCGCGCTGTCCTATGGGTGCAAGGGGTGCACCGCACCCGAGTAGTGTAGTAGTAGTATTGTTAAAAGTGCTTCGACAGCTTAGGTCATTTCCATACATAAGTAAATTATGGCGAACTGAAAGATACCGACAAAGATTCTCCTAAGGATACGTTGGTCAATTTTATACCATTTAAGATATAAAGAATTATTACTAGAAATTTATGATAGAAAGAAAATAAAATACCTTAACTGGTCGTCACTTTTTGGTAATTTCTTTTAAAGCATTTTATAAGTATTGTTTTTATTCTGTTTAGTATCTTTTTCAAAGTTTTGAGAGTTATTTAAAATTGCGAATCTGAGTAAGGAGGAGTTTTAAATTTTTATTAGACTTAATTCTCGTGGTTAGTTGATTGGTCAGAATATGTGTGAACTTTAGTGCTCTGTTACATTTTTAAAATTGCTGCGACTGCTGAGGTAATTTCCCACACGTGGACTCCCATCGGGAATCCAACCAGGGATCGCTTTCACCAAAGGCGGCCGCCCTTCCCACTTGGCTACCCGGGAGGAATGCAGTCGTGATACAGTAGAATCCCGAACACCCGATAACCCGGGAGTCCGGATAACTCGGCCACACCCTGGCAGGACGAAAAAACCCCGCGTGCAGACCCGTTCAAGGTCCCTTTAAAATAAAGTAGCCAGTTTTTGCAAAGTCGGCTAGTTAATTTTCATTATAGACAGCTTTATGCCTCTTAAAGTATTTTTCTGAGGTCTGTCTTATCAGGTAAATTACTGTACACTGTGTATTCATTAATTTTTATTTTCATGTAGTAAAGGCTCTATGCCTTCATAAAGTACGTACTTTCCCTTTATTTAAGGGTATTTGGGCAGTTTATTCTCTGTTGTATTCTCAAGCAAACAATACATACAAGTACAGTACAGTATTTTCTGAGGAAACACTCGTACTTATTTTTTTTTTAACCCCATTCCCGATAACCCGGTATTTTCACAAACTCGGCCACCCTTCGGTCCACATTAGGACTAGTTTTCGGGACTCTACTGTAGTAAAAATATATCCGATATGTTAAAACGCCTGCATATGTGTCGTTTCAGGCAGCACAGGATAAAGGGCACGGATTTGGTGGCCCTCTCCCCTTTGGTGCCGCCCCCGCCTCCAGGAGGACGCAGGCGCCGTCTGCTCCAACCCGCCGCCACCGCCCCTGCCTCAGACTTCAACGATCATCACCTCATATACGTCACCAAGTCCCCCGACTACTGCTTGAGAGACCCACGAGTGGGCAGCCAGGGGACAGCCGGGAGGTGAGTTCTCGACAAATGTGCTCCATTAATCTCTTGAGACCAATGAGGATTGCAAGGTCCGATTAAAACGTGTTGGGAGATAGCCCACACTGAATTTATATGCGATCAACTATATATAAATACCTAGATGAGTGTTGGTCCAACATTGACGCGCTATTTATTGCCCGAGATACGTCTCGTGATAAATATTTATGGGGAGATAATCGGAGGGTAATGATTCGAGGAATTCATCATTTATGGCCGTGGAAGAAAAACCATACGAATATTTGGAGACTCGTAGAGAGTGTTTTAATAGCTTTATCTTTTAGTATCTAAAATTCAAGCCATAATTAAAGTACCTTTATTTCTGTCCAATGTTAAACAATATACACTGGTTCCTTTAACAAACGACCGAATTACATTGGTATCTTAAAAGTAAAAGAGAGGTCGAAGCAGAAGTTCTTTGCTAAATTTCAAATATTCATTGTTGGAAGGGTCAAACGTAATCCCAGAGAATTTTGGCACGAAGAAAACTTGGAGTTCACAAGGCGAAATTATGAAAATGTTTCCTATAAATAATGTTATTTATGAATATTAGATTGATTTACCCTCACCAATCAAACTAATCCGCATATACAAAACTATCTACATAAAAACTAGCCTCTGGAAAGTTTGGCAAGCTCTTTGGTGATCTAAAATTGATTGGTTACTACCGTTTGGGATATGTTTCCGACAGTACAAAGTATAGACTCCTTTTGTCATTAATTTGTTTCTCATTGTGTCCGGATATTACACCCGAAGTTCGGCTCGGTCATGGACAACTTTTTTAAAGGAACTTTCAACAAATGACATTACGTCCATGACTTTTAATCCCTGTAATTTTCACTCCATAATAGATTCATCCAAATCCACAGCAATATTGCTGTGGAAAAAGTACATATCTGTGTAATATCATGGATTTCCACAATATCACGGCCGCTTCCGTGGATTTTACGCTACGGAACTGTTTCTTATATTTTATTCCGTCTACTGAAATAATTTAGAAAACATATATTTAGAAAAAAATTCGAAAAAAATATCTTCCTGTTTTCTCTTTGAATAATGTTCATCCGATGAATTTATATATTTTTCTGTCGTAGAACTCTCTTGTCCTTTAATTTCTTAAACTCATCTTCCTTCTTATTGATCCACAGTATTTCGTCATCTATTTCTCTTTTATCAGCTGTCATGGCAAATACTTTCCATTTACAGTACTCTGATATTCTCTCAATAATTTTAAGCAAACTAAATATACCCATTTCATGGAAGTTTTTACTTTCGCCCATATGCGTTCATAGTGCAGAATATAGTTTTTACTTGTCTTTATCCATGTATGGTCTTCATTAGAAAATAACATTTCTGGTTTTGCATTTCGAAGGTTCTTAAAAGTATTTGGTGGGACATCAACATTCACTCGACTAAGTTTTATAAACGGATCAGAAGAAAAAACGTAATAGAGCTTTCTCTTTTTGTATGCGGTAGTAGATGGATGAAGGATCTCTTCATATTTAATCTTGCTTGAAGGAAGGGTAAACGTGAAATGTTGAGAGTGAATTGTTATTCCTATATTTACCCTTAGCAATGCATAGGAAAAAAATAAGATAATTTCGGGCTAAGCTCTCAGAAAGAGATGGGCCTCGAGCCTCGCTTATCATCTATCAAAGGGAATCCGGAAGCAAAATTTCCACATGCCCCCTCCTCCGCTAACACTGCCCATATGATAAGTAGATGTTTACTAATAAAGCGTGATATTTGCCGTAACAAAATGTATTGCATATGTATCATTTGCCATTTGAATGTAAATGAGTTACCAATTTTGAATGGAGGTCCTTTAAAACGGGCGCCTGAATGCTTGGCATCCATGCAGCAGTCACGGTTGCCGTCCCTGCTTCCCGCTGGTATTTTTCTATCAAAGGTAACCAAAAGTCGCGCATTCGAGTCAGAAACTAGTGACCGAATGGGAGCAACAATGAATTGAGAGTAGTTATATGAGTTAGAGGTTTAAAAAAATTCCGTAAGCCGTATTTCGGCAAACGGAACTCGCGCTAAGAGACAAACAGGAAGCTCCAGATTACCGATTTCTGTGAAGTCCCAATGATCAATTCAGAGACAAAGCCTCAATCTTCAGGGGAGTCTGAGACCCGGAGCTTCCCGTTTGTCTCTTAGCGCGAATTCCGCTTACGGCTTACGGAGTGTTTCTAAACCTCTAATTCATTAACAGCCGTGTTTCATCATTCTCTTTCTTATAGCTGCATGAGGCTGAATGAAAAAGTCCTTGGGGTCAAAAAGTATCTAATAAACGAATATTTAGCAGTCCAAAGCAGTTGCACTGGACGACATTATATTTCAAACTGTAATAACTGGTGTAATGAAACTGTTTGTGATGGGATAAGATTTTAGTTGTCCACTTTCTTGTGGCTGTATCTTCCAGAAGTATCGTGACGAATCCATACCCTTCATGAATAATCTCTCTGTGAATTTACTCAAGGAAAGTGACCTCTCCCCGGACCGTATCACGGGGAGGCGTTGGAGAGATTCCTGAACGGGAACTACCTCTTGCGCCACCGAAAAACCGTGGCAACTCCCGCGGAGGAAGAATCGGTTGTTTCGCACCTCATCGCTAATGAGTCTCCCAACTTCCTCCCGGATTCCGCATCCCCCCTTCAGGCCCTCGTGTTTGCCATCGTCTAGCCTCTTTCGGTCATCCATTGGCCGCTATTAAAAGGTGCCATGAAAAAGGGGCGGGCTGATGGAGAAGCGGCTGTCCGCGGTGGCGCCGTCAGCAAGATGGCGTTAGGCCAGCAGCGAGCTTCCTCTTTTCTCCGCCCAGGGGGACGAAGTTATTGTTACCATTTGTCACAGTGGCGCTAAAAGGTTGAAATGAATTGATGCGTAAGAGAGGTAAAGGGTGTAAAGGGCTAATATTTACAGCCATGGAGTCCAAATGGACAGCTTTAAACCGAAAGGTAATGAAATTAGGCTCTGGTGTTGATTCGTTCTGGAATTCGTTGCGTGGGGTGGCTCTTGGAGAAAAAATAAAAGGACCCGATGAGTTTTTCTCGTTCTGTGGAGGCACGTGACGGGTCCAAAGGCGGGAGACGCTTCGTTTCCTACGGTCAGTTGTTTGCTCGAGACGTGTTTGGAGAATTACTCGAAATTAATTACTGGAGAATTTGTTTCCGACTTTTGTTTGGATAACGGGAGAGCCCATCTTGTTTAATACATATGAAATATATAATAAATAAATATAGATACGTCTCGTGATAAATATTTATGGGGAGATAATCGGAGGGTAATGATTCGAGGAATTCATCATTTATGGCCGTGGAAGAAAAACCATACGAATATNACAGATATAGATATTATAATACTTGTATTGAATAATGAGTAATATTACTTGGCATTCACTCTCTTATATAGTATGTACAGTATATATTTACAACGATAGTATTCCAAAGTAAAATTGGTTTCTCCTCAAAGGCATTTTCATTTTGTTTTGTTAATATAATGTAGAATATTGGTAGGATTGGAAAATATTTTATGTACTTTATTTGAGTCAATACACGATGAAAAAGCTTACGTTTTATAGACGAAATTAACTGGGGAAAATTTACAAAAAGTTTAGGTTTTCTTTATAATGGCAGTTTTAGAAAATTCTTTATATAAATGTACACTTGTTTCTTAGTGCTAGGGTCAGTTGAAATGCCAACGTGATGGCTCGTTGAAGCAGGAATGTTTTATCCGTAATGATCTATGAAGCTGAAGATGGAACTTTCCTGTGCCCTACTTTATCCGATATTCATACTTATCCAATTAATAAGTACATGAAAAATAATATCTTTTCAACTGAACTTCTGGATGATCAATGAAAAATTATGAGTACTGAGAGTTTTAAGATAAGAATATTACGAATGCCTTGGTTTTGTCATAACCCTATTAGCTGATATATGATCGCTTTTGTTACAGTTTTTCTAGTTTAGTCAGACGACACCGAAGTTGTAGTAATTAAGGAAAGTTGGTTGGAGTAATGATTACAGGAATAAATGTGTTGGTGGACCTTCTTTTTACGAGCATAGTTTTGACGGATTAAACTGTCTGTACCATAGGTCCTGCTAGATATCGGCATTTAGTTCAAAACAATAGAACAGCCCCTAATCGATTCAGTCAACTTGACGACGGGGACGCAAAACGTTCATGGGCGTGGCGAAGAGAGCACTGCAATGAACTAACGGATTTTGACCGCACTTAACGATCTTCCCACATGCCATCGTTGGATGTGGGAAAGCCGAGCTCTGCCGCCGCCACAGCGCAGCTCCCGAAACAGTATCTCCTTATTGGCCCCTTACGGTACTGCTTCCAGGTTCACACAGGAAGAGATATCAACGACCGAAACTTTATGATCTATATGATCGGACCTTACTTCGTTAAACGCGTTAAACGCCATTTAATAAATGAGGAACAGTGGACTTCGCATTTTCCAAACGATTTTATTTACCTACCGGTCTCGGCCTTCTAGCCATCATCGTGTACAACCCATAGAAATATATTCAGGAAGAATTCTATCGGAAATGCAGTATCACCATAGATTCCTGAATACATTTCCATGGGTTGTATCTGATGATCGCTGGAAGGTCGAAACAGGTCGGTTAATAAAATCGTGTGGAAAATACGAAATCCATTGTTTCTCATTTATCGACTGAAACTTTATATGTTACTGCAAGTTTAACAGGCTAAATTTGCTCATGAAAGTGTTTCTTAACCTTAAAAAGAGAAGGTAAAAGAACCGTTTAGCTGGTTACATAAAAATGTTGCCAGCATTTGTTGTAAGAGAAAATGCACATAACACAAATTTTCTATACCCTGAGACTGGCCGATATATCGTAGTAGTAGTATTGTTAAAAGTGCTTAATACATTCTAGTCATAACTTTCATTTTTATTTAACCTACAAAGCTCCATGACCATTCTTGTAAAGGCAAGAATAAATACCATGCTTCTTTAAGAGCAAACCAAAAATGGCAGATGGCAGTTTTCTCCGGCCATTTTTGATTTTCTCTGTGTACGCTTGCCTGCGATGGTATCAACCAAAAGATTCTTCAACTGGTTCCGGAGATATAGTAGGAAAAATTCGTTTGTCGAAAAAATCATCATGCTGTGTGAGGGGTGTAAATAGTGTTTGTTTTCATCTCTGCTTATCCTTTGGGCTCATAAAGGGGTTCAGAAGTGTGGAGAAAACGAAATATACACTGTCTAAGCACACCTCCTACGTGCTTTTAGACTCGCATTTGGGTAATTATATCTGTTGATATGTAGTGGATACGTTTAATCTTATAGTTAACACTAAAAATACGAGTATTTACTCGAATTATAAAATGTAATATTCAAATCTAATCCAAAAGAAGAGCAAATGCAGGCCATCGTATAACCTTTATTTTAGACGATAATATCTATGCTTAATAGCTGGTTGCCTATTTAAATAGGTTTATCATACGCCCGGTTTTAGCGTATGATACCAGTCAATTTTTCAGTTGACCTCGTATGAAGTAGTAACTTCTAGAAAGAATTTAATGGAGGATACGGAGACTTCAATGAGAAAAACCATTTATATGTAAACTGTCGTAAAGTAAAGTTATTAGAAGACGCTTATATTATGTGTCCTCGTTGTTGGAATGATCTGGTGCTGTGGGAAAAATCAAATAATAGATGCTAGGACTAGTGGATTCAAAATTATTTTTTTCCACGAACGATACCCAACATTAGCCTATTAGGGAAATAAACTTATGGTGTATGCAACCCGCACCATACTCCGAAAGGCGCATCGCAGAGTGCATATATAAGTGTAGTTTAATTTAATTCCATTCATTGTCATAGTTCGAATCAAAACGGTGTATTACATTAGAGATTCCATTCAATCATTAAATAACGAAAAGCAAAAGTCATCAACTCCATCATGAGATTGTTAATCATTCTGCAGCTTGAGTTTTGCTCTTTTTTTCTGCATCTCTCCAATACGTTCTTAAATGTGATGCTAGATTTGTTCCAAAGTTCAACCCGAGGCCAGAGCCGTTCGCAAGAATGTCTCTATTCGCCACCGAAGTGAAAAACCATTAATGACAGAACGAATTTCAAAAGATCGGAACGGTAAATAGAGATCAACAAGGGTGAATAAATAACCGCCTGCCCGAGCCGTCAAAGACTCCATCTTCCCTTTATCTGAGCTGGGAATGTTTTTATCGTCGGCGTTAATCCCTTTAAACGGTCGTAATGTCGTTCCTAACAGAGTTGTTCGATCGAGCGTAGTGAATTACTGCGCGTTAAAAAAATCTCGTGGGAGAATGCTCGAGGAAGAAAGTCGGATTTTAGACGTCTATTTTTTTCATTACTGATATCGGGAACGAGGTGATTTTTTCTCGGAGTTTTTTTTTCCTCCAGGAGTTCAAAAATACTCATGTTATGAAACAACATGATTTTACAATTGAATTTAGCTAAACACTGCCGCGGACAGGTAAAAAAGAAGCTACTTTCGTATACATATTTGAGATGAATGATTGTTTAATGCTTAGATTTTCTGGAAAGATACTCCTTATGTATTTGCCTTTTCATCAAACTTTAAATGCATGATTTACTTATTACATAATTATATTATTTAGTTTATAATAAAATATTAACTTTTATATTTTGTCATATACTTTTATTTTATAATTCACTTTTTTTACTTGTTTAAACATATTATAAACCTGCATGTTGTTACAGATATAGATATTATAATACTTGTATTGAATAATGAGTAATATTACTTGGCATTCACTCTCTTATATAGTATGTACAGTATATATTTACAACGATAGTATTCCAAAGTAAAATTGGTTTCTCCTCAAAGGCATTTTCATTTTGTTTTGTTTGTCCTTTCTTGTCATTCCCTCGCGAGAAAGATGCAAGTTATAATCTTCATGGAGTTCCTCGGAGAGGATCATGGGAGAAACATCGAATCGTTTTATTTTCCTCGGCGGCGCTGGAATGGGTCGTCCGGGCGGCCTTCGCTTCTTTTCTTTACTTTGGCGTAATTTCTTTCGCTTCACCCTTTCTCATTCCCTGTCCGTCTTCCCGATTCCTTTGCACGACTGTTTCTCCTACCGGCAGACATTGGGAGGTGTGAAAGGTATAAAAGAAGGGATGCCGTGCTTGGAGGTTTCATGTAGTGGACGAAAAACAAAACAGGGCATTCTGAATCGTTTATACGTGAGATAATCCTGTGACGATTGCCACAAGTCTATTTCATGATGACCTTCGTTACGCTGCCCGTATCACATAACTATAACTTTTATAGTTTGAATGTCTGTTTGAGCCATGATCCAACAGCACCGAAAGTATTTGCCGAAATCTTGATAAAAGACTTGATTACCGACGCGAGCTTTTCGAAAAGTTTATCACTACAGATATCATCGATGAGTTAGCTGATATTGTTATTCCAGTTAGATGCGTGCGCGAGCTCCGAAAGAAAACTAAAAAGCTGTTCAGGGAAGTGATTGCCAGGACGGATAGTTACTTCTGGTCGTTTTCCCCTCGTAGTATTAGAGAAGCTAATAGCAGGGTGTGATAGGATTATCGGTGTTTTTACACCCCCTGCCACGCACCATTTGCGGCTTGCGGGGCTTAAATATAAATGTAAATCAACATGTCTACTTTTCGCTCATTTCTCCTAACTAAAATAATTTGATTGATTTCATCAAATTTATCATAAACTGATCATGATCTTTGAGTATTGCTTCAGAGTCCTTCCTGGTTCCATATATTAGTTAATACGAGACTATAACAACCGCTCTTTTGATAAGAATGAGAGTTATTACCTCAAGGGCATTGAAAGATTTCTTTCCTCCTAAAATATCTCGGTAGTTTTTATATTCTCTGGTTGAAGATTACTCTTAAATGAAGACCCCTTCCATATATTTCAGATTAAGAAATTTTTAATTAAATTAAAATAAGATGAGGAGTCGTCACCAGCGATGGCAGAGGCACAAGAGGGATCAGAATATTCCAAATGAAAGAAACATTCTACCAGAAAGAATTAACAGCTGACAGGAATTAATACAAGCTTAAACATTAGGAGATGGGATTCTAAAACTGTATAGTTGATATCTTTGAATGTGGCAATGAAACGGACTCTAACAGCATCTATGGTAGGGAAAGGAAGGAATGGAAGAGGCAACAGAATAGTGAAAATAAAATAGACCGGCGGAGTAAGTAAGAAAGAATCCCTTTGAATAGCAAATAGATGGAGGAATTCTATACAAAAAATTGATAAAGAGAATAGACACCAGGCTTCCCTCTAAGCTGTACGCCACCAACTGATTCTACATCTACATCTACATCAATACCCTACAAGCCGCCTTTCGGCGTGTGGCAGGGGGTAAATTTGTCGAGCTCCCAATATATGTTGAAATTTTGGAAAGCTCTTAGCTTTAGTTTTCGGAAATTTATTGATGACATTGTACATTATGGATTTTATTGTGGGATTACATGGTTCATATCTTAATTTAAAATAAGAAAATCAGAAAAGTTGCATCTGGTCGTTTTCCCTTCCTTTCCCTTGGTGAAGGTGGCCCTGCCTCATAAACCAAGTGCCCGCAGTAATTCTCTTGCTACCCAAAGATGGGAAAAATTTAGAAGGGGCCTTGCTTTTAACCTGCAATTCATTTGTACTATGAATATGCCCCACATATTGCTGGCTTTACCATGTAACTGATTTGTTCCTCTACGATCACATACGAAGGTTTCCGCGCCTCATAAATATCTCGGACCAGCGTTATTCATTCCAAAAGCCTCGGTGCCCCGGGCAACTGCCAGGATCGCCTTTGTCTCGTGCCAGCACAACTCTTCATTGACACCATTGAAGTACACTACAGGACTATACTGCATGAATATTAATAACAACAAAAATTGGAGGGTCCTTGATATATAGGGCCTTTCAAATGCATATCTGCAACTTTAGTTCTGAATCATCTTCTTCGTGGTTGCTGTCAGACTGCTCCGCCGCAAGGATCCAAGAGCATGCATCCTCATTAAACATCTTCACAATATGGAGGAAGAATCAAAAGATTAGGCAAAACAATAGCGAAATAAATACAGACGTGTGGAGAGGAGCTAAGCTAAGATTAATTTCTTTAGCGGCGTAGGTGGCCAGATGTGAAGGCATGCCTCTCTCCCGCACAAAGGGATTGCGAAGGGTTGGGAGGGAAGCTCGAGAAATAAAAGTACGTAAAAGGAGTGCACTAAGCACTCAAATAATAATAAAAAGGGCTGAAAAGAGGGAGCGGTTTGAGGGAGGGGATCGTAATGAAACGACTGCGAAAAAGTGCGTTTTTTTACGAGCTGAGAAAAGTGGGAGTGAAGGGAATAAAAATTCTTTTATTGCTGCTTAAGTCATAAGCGACCAATAAAACTCCAGCGCTGCGGAAATGTAGGCGTGTATATGCGAAAAGTGGGAGGTGCTGGGGGAAGATGAGTATGAAAGGGTGGGAGTTAATGGGAAGGAGGAAGTGCGACGAATGAGCGTGTTCAATTGGAGAACCCCCTCGAGGCTAATGATAGAATCGCATTGTGGAGTGTGCGATTGTTTCCGTTTTCTCACGGTCAGTTTTGCTCAAGGATTTCTCTAGTCTCTGAGGTTTTCCGTATATCTTTCAACTAGCAATTCCATTGAGAATACGCCATTCGCGATGGGTTGGATTGAAGAAAAGACATCACAGGTCACAGTATCTACTGAAGTAGAATCTTTATTATCACAATTATGTATAGATATTATCCCTACAATCCAACACCTTAGAATTTACATTGAGGAACCTACCGACGACCCAAGGAAGGATAAATTTGTGAGAAGGTAGAGCGAATCTCAAGAGAAATTGCATCTCCACGGATATTCTCAGCCTGGTTTTATGAGCTGTAATGAGCTGTGAGTGGTGTAATCACTTGTATTATCTATGGTTGAAAATTTTATGGTGGAAATTTCGAAGAATTTCCTTTTAACCATTTTTCTTCCAACACATACCATAACGCTTGCACCAGGAGGACATCAGGGGAGGGGAGGTCGGACCAATATCCATATGTCTCGGTCGGATCTCTTATAATCAGACAAGTTGTTGGTTATAGGGGTTCAAACCCCCCCAAGAGAACAGAGCCAAGAATAATCGAAAGCATACGAGAGGATGGCTTCTCGCAATTATGCCATACAAACACCGCAAGAGATTCCTTAAATTTGATTTCTCCACTTACCAAGCTTTAGGATAGATAACTCTATAAAATTTTAAGAATGGGATAAGCATGATAATAATAAATAAGGTAGTAGCGAATCTATGGCACCCGTGCCGAATGTGGCACGCGAGAGACTTTTTAGCACGCGGAACTTTAATTTCACCATCCTTGTTATGCACTCTTCACTTAAAAATAAATCCCTAGAGAAAGTAAACATCTACATCTACCTACAGTACACTATATACAACCGAGATTGGTAGTTGCTTTACCGCAGTTTGTTCGGATATGTGTGCTCCAGTTTAAGTTATTTGTAATAGTGATTTCAAGATACACAGCTGAGTCAACTACTTTTACATTCATTCCACTAATTTTTCACGGGAGGTTTCGACGCAGTTGTTTCCTTTCGAATATGTTTACTACAGAGCATTTATTTACATTAAGATCTAGCTGGCATTTTTCGCACCAGCTTTGAATATGAGCTAAATCGTTTGGTAGTGAAATGCTATTTTTATCTGATATTTCTCTATATATTACCGAGCCATCGGCAAATACCCTCACATTGCTGTTAATCTCGTCGCTCAGGTCACTGATATATATCAGGAAGAGTAGATGTCCGGTTACGCTGCCTTGAGGTATATTAAACGTAACGTAACGGTGAGGTAACGAAGGATTGTCTTCATTAGTAATGACAATAAATTATTATTTGCATCAATTACACCATTTTAATCGTTTACGTATTAAAATAATATATATAATAGAATGATATATAATATCAGAAAGGGTATGGTGTGGCACCACATTGGCATCCTCTATATTTGTGAAATGTGGCACTCTTGCTGCAAAGGCTTGGGTATTTCTGGTTTGGGCCTTGTGCGAGCCGCAGGTCGCTGGTAACCTGCTCTAAAGATTCTTTAGTTGGTGACATTATTACATCATACTTTGTGGAAATAAAGATGAAGAAACAAAGTTTCCTCACCCTTTCAAACCTTATCTCACCCTCTATTTCATCTCCAAGTATTCATCATCAATCATGTTCTGCACGACTCCAAGTGCCACTCCCCCAATATACTGCACTCGGCCACTATTGTTTTGATCGCCTGTCATTTCCCACTTCCTCTAAAGAAGAACTCTTTCTCTCGACATCCGCAACGACAAAGCGAAGCGGCGATGAAGCAAGTTATTTGTGTCCTATGCGTGCTCGCATTCGTGCGCGAGTCTAAACGAGAGAGCTTTGTCGGCACCAACTGTTCCACGACACTCATTGTTCTCCCGATGAATGACACTCGAGTCCATAAATTAAGCGATAACAAAGATTCAACGGAGACGAAAAAATGTCAAAACAAGAGAGAGGGAGTACTCGCGGAGGTTGCGAATTAGCTCGGCGCAGAAAAAGCGCCGCAACGCCCGAGTGACAACGGGGAAGAATTACTCCTCTAATAGTTGCCGCGCATTGTCCACGAGCTAATTTTCCATCCGCAGGAGACGCTCATGCGCTTTCATTACCCCGCGCACGCCGCGGGACGTTGCGGAAAAGAACATCCCCGATTCGTTTCGTAGCTACGGGGCTTTCCGGTTCAAATCACCGGAGAGAGAGGGTCGCGGTTTGAATATTGATTGCTTATTACGCAAACACATTATGCGCAGCAGGAGTTAATTCCTCCGACATCGCCTTTCTGCCCCTTCCAACGTAATGGGCCTCTTGAATCCGTCGGCGGCTGTGTTTATGCCATTAGTCTCACCTTTCTCCGAACACGCCTGACGATCAGAGAGCTATGCGGATAATGACATAATCGTCACACGATATCGCGCCGTCTGAGCTTCGGCCAGCGGAAATGACCACGCCCTCCGAGGGGGCAAACGGGCCTCTGAAATTTGTTCTCGACAGGGTGATGGTGGGTTTCAATTGTCAACTGATTTTCGGCATCTTGAGGTTGCCATTTCGTCCTATTTTTTGAGCAGAAAATTCATTATGCGAATTTAACCTATTCGAGGGTCCAGGCTAGCGATTAGTAAGAAGTGGATTGCGGTTCCGACAGCGTTTTGCTACCTGCGGGAAAGTTTCCCTGAACGAGCGCTTTCCAACCTTTACTTTGGCACTCGTACGAATTTCGCGGTGCTCTAAATCAGAAGCCTTCCAGCCTCTTGTCGTTGTATCAATAGCGGAGGGTCCCAAATTGATGCGATTAAAGTAATATAGCGTGCATGAAACCATATCCAAATACTTTGTGCTATGATGTACTTTACAATTATTGTAAATTGTTAATTGTAATTGTAGTTTTAGGCAAATACCGAATGAGCACTAGCATATTTCATTATTGTCATATTGAACTTTTCGCAAACGTCAAAACATCTACCAGAAGAAGGCGCATGTGTGAAGCAAATTTAAAAGTACGTTATAATCGAAAATTTTAATGCACACGATTGGCGTCATATACCTCTGTGTGCTCGTTGGAGGCTTTTCTCCGAACTATTTTGCTCACGAGCACAGTTAATACACACTCGCAACACGATAAAGTTTTCAATGTATAAGTTATTTCCTAATTGTTGTTATTGTGGTTTATTGTTTAAGATGCGTCGACAGCTTAATAGGTTATATAATTATTTCCTAGTTTTTACGAGTTTTATTGATTAGACTCGGAGCACTGATTTATTTTTGGGTTTTTATATTCATGAATGTTTCAGCAGGTAGGTACGTAATATAACGTGATCGGACGACTCTAAGGAGATTTCTATCTTACCTGTTATAGTTCGTCTTACAAACTCAAGAAGATTCGACTTTAATTGGATTACGTAATTTAGATATTTACAGCTTAAGCCTCATTATTCATTGATTAATTTTGATTTTTTTAAAAGAAAGTGGTACAATGAATGTATTTAATCATTGAGAATTCTTATTTAAAATTTTACCTTTTCGCTCTCTCTAAAGTTTACCAACCCCATAACGAATTATGAACACATATTTATTCGCTCATTTAACTATTTTTTGCCACTCTTCTTTGCGTTTCCGTAAAAGCTTGATTAACGAAACTCTATATAATTTATTATGATTTCTGTCCACCGTTTTTACTCTAAATTAATATATTCCTTTGTTGGTTGCCAAAAAATCATCGACTTAAATTTAGTCTTAGATTCTTGATAGTATGATAATTGTAACGTTTCTGTAATCATAACGGAACGCAAAGATATCCTCCACATTATCCCTTTCCTATCTTTAAAGGTGTCAAAACCAAAATTATGAAAAGAAATTCATCCGAATTCATTCGAATTCTCCCCGAATCGTATCATGTCCCTTCGGGAAATGATAGTTATACGCTACTTAGAGCGGTATCCCGATGCAGAAACATAATAAGGCATCTTCATTTTCATTTCTCTGCATTCGCGATAAAAGGCAGCATGCTCAACCCGGTTCGCGAGCACCTCCATTCCTTGCTTGAACACATAATGTATGTAACTGAGTTACAATAAGTATCACAATTTATGGATAATTGGTAATCCCTACGCAATATACATCTCCCAAAGGTTATGAACGTCGAAATTTATAACTTTGACTGCTTACCAAGCTAAATATTCATGCAAATCAGAGATGTTGCTAGAGTTTTTCATGTTGCGGAGACGTCGAAGGTTGTGTCTGCCAATGTTGGGAGGCGAAGAGGGAGAGTTGGGCGGAGACGATGCAAATTAAGCGGTCTTTTATTGGACGGCGATTGCCGCCGAAGGTTTTTTTTCCAACGGATAGCAAAAATTATGGTCACTTGTGACATATAAGCTTTCGTCGGGATGGAACGCTCATATTTAGAGATATGGTTAGTAATCAAAGTGTTGCTGTCTCTATTAGAATGCAAATTGAAGTTTCAAGATATGTAAGGAAGGAGATGGGTGCGTTGGATCTTAAATAAACCCACAAGAGAGGGATGATATTCAAGGTTCCGACGCAATAAATTATATAAATTATCAAAATGCATGAAGAAACATAAGTATGCACGTGTTACGTTATAATACTCGTACAATACAATACGACTTTATTGAGTGCAATTTGGGCCAGAAAGTTCCATCCATCATTTAGGCCGTTGCTAAAAATATATTTAAAAATTCACAAGATTCTTTAAAGTTTTTAAGTAATCATTGCCATCAAGGAGGCAAAAATGTAAGAAACAGGTAAAGAAAAGATAGTTTTGTTGAAGCAAAAAATGCGACATTATGCAACCAAGAAAATATTTCCCCCGGAGGAAGGCACCCAAAAAGAGAAGGGGGTGTGAAAAACCTTAGAAAGGGAAAGTAAAAAGAGGGGGGTGGATTACATCATAGAAGATTTTATAACACCCAAAAATTATCAACATATATCATACAATTCAGAACAGTATTCAGTAGAAGAAGTATTCGTTGTCTGGGCAGTGGAAAACATTCGTTGGTACTCGAATAAATAAATAATACTTGAACAAATTTCTGGATAAATGGTTAAATAAAAACTCTCCGATTAATTAAACTGAAAATCGTATGTGATAGTTTATAATTAATATTTTACGCAGAGTGAAAAGTAGATTATTTATAAGATAGAATAACAATACGAATATGACAGAAAAAAAATATATGTATATAATTACAAGGAAAGTTGTCGTACAGCTTGAGTATAATTTGATTGATGTATAGATTTCATAACAATACAGATAAATTTTTAAAAGTGAAAGAAATGAGAAAAAGAGAAAGTTTTAAGATAGATTTCAAAGGTAAAGAAGGCGAGTAAAAGGTAAAAATAATAATAACCATTGCGTGCCTAAGGGAGAATTTCTGTGGGATCTTTCTCTCTACTGAGGGTCAGGCAGAGATACCTTGCTCCCATCCAACCTTCATTTCTGTCTCCAATGTAAAAGTTAATTTTATTGCAAATTAATTTCTGTGCCTTCTATTTATTTCTATGGAGTATTTACGCATTGCTTTAATTTTTAATATTCTACTTTAGTGGCTTGTCTTTCTATGATGGCATATTTATTTTCATTCCTCCTGCTTCCGCTTTACTGCCGTTTAAAAGGTTTTTATATGTTGGAAGCATTTCTAGCGAAGTTATGAGATTCAGTAAATACAATAATTTAATTTATCGTGCAATACCCTGCCGCTATTTTCTAATGAACCTGTATACATCTTTAATGTATTCCTTCAACTATCATCGTTACGATAATAGAAGAATGAAGTAAAGGTTCTTTCCTCTCTTCTTCGGTGTTTTCCGTAGTAATAGAGATCCACAACCCTAATTTGGGTGCTATTTAAACTCGAATGTCCTGATGTCCATGTATTCAAAAGATCTCAATAGCAGAAACCAGCCTTTGGTTCGTCTCCCCCTTTTTAAAACATCCAGCTCCGCTTCTTCTTCTGTTTTTACCGTGTGTATTTCCAAACCAGTCCGAACGTTTAAATCTTTCGCAAAAGCATTCGTCGCCCGATTAGTCTGCTGTCTGGACTTTTCTGTAAACGGTTCAGCGAAAATAAAATTTGACTCCGTCCACAGAAAATATATTTGAGTGAAACACGAACGACTTTGAGGGTCCTCATCTTCGACAACGGTGAGTGGGGAAGGGAAGGGAGGGGAAGCTCGTGTGGAATACTTTGAAAGAGTAATGACTGAAATTATTTAATTCCATGAGTAACTATAGTTTGGAGAGGAACGACTTTTCCGTTTCCGTGGTGTATACGGTATCTCTCGCAATGAGAAATATTCATATGCGATAGAAACCCGGGTCCACTGCCACGGCGTCTCAATAAATCGCATCTTCCAAAGCCACGTCCCTCTCAGCGGGAGGGAAGCGGACGATCGTGAAAGAATCTTCGACACGGAATCTCTCCACCGATATTCCCATCGTCCGTCCTGTTTCGGCGTTTTCTGTCCTCCCGCATTCCTCCGTAAACGCCGCCGCGGAAGAAGAATCAGGACGTATAAATCAAAAAACCCTCGAGTCCTTTTGGATAGGGAAAATGAATTTTCCTCGTAAGAGGATTCGGGAATAATTAGTCGAAGACGTGACGCACCGAGACCCTCTCGTTCTCGTTTATTTTTCTGGTCCTTTGCTTTATTTCAGTACGCCCCCAGATCATTCGCCTTGTGAACCGTTCCAACTGCAATATAGGTTTGCCAATTCCTTAATAGTTGCGCCCAGAACCTTTGCGTATTCAAAGAATGACAATGGGGGGGATTGTGACCCCACCCCATTGAAGATCTTATTAAGTTAGCAATTTGGCTAGGGCATAAGTGGGCTAACTACGACCCGCCGCTTAAGTTCGTTCCGCCCACGAAGATATTTGTAGCCTAAATCATCGATAATCATAAGTTAATGGGAACATTTTAAATAACCCATGAAATCAACTTTCCCTCGCTTATTTTACGTCGAAATAATAATTATTAGTGAGATTGGTAGTAAGGAAAGTAATTTTGAAAATATAGTACACGTAATACAACATAATCTTGAAATACACAGACACATTTTCGGCCGGCCAACTGCCAAATAAGGCGCTACCTAACCCGTCGAGTTATTAGTTTGAGCCGCTTGACAATGCGCGCAAATTAAAAACCAACAGCTAAGGGACTCTACTATCAATTTACATCTAATGGGTTTTTCAGGACAATGAGCCATTTCAAGAGTTAATTTGTTTATTTGATAAAATTAAAAAAACTTCCAGTATTAGTCCAATTAGCTGAATCATGTAATTGGAAAGAATCAAAGAACTGATATAGTTGTTACTTAAATGTTGCATATAAGGTATAACCCTTGACCGCCGCCTTTACGTTAGTTTGTAGTCTCACCCCTGATATTTAATACTTAGAATTCCGGAAGACCGAAATAATTTGCTGTATCCTGAAGACACACTTGTAAATGTGTAGAATACTCTCTGAGCAATTATCGTGGTAAACAATATATAGATATATATTTGGGACGATACGGCAACAGTTTCCAAAATAATCATAAGGATTGGCAATGAAAAGTGATACATTTCAATTCCAAAGAGCTGTATCCTCAAACCTTTTGGTATTTGAACCTTGAGTTAAATAACTATAATTAATAGCGCAAAAAGATGAATTGAATAAGATTTTAATGACCGAGGATTCCGGGTATTTTAACCAGTTGACCCAAAAACATCATGCTAAGGAAATCGCAACAAATATACGATTTTATTTGATGAACCACTTTCCTGTTGCACTTTCGATTAGGTTAACAAGTAACTATAATCGCTCTAGACTGGCCAGCTTTGACATTACCCTATGCTTATACTTATGCTCCATGTTGCGTTAGGGCACTCCTTTCTCCGAGAGAGATTCTCCGGACTGTATGAAACGCATTGACTCCTCATAACGTTGGACAGAAAATATCGCACAGTTCTCCTAACAGTCAATCCACCCCCGTATTCCTTACAACATGCCTTCTCTGTTTCTTGTCCTTACATCTTTCGTGTTGAGGTCCCTAACACCAAATCTCTCACCCCTGAGATTATCCTGCGGCTTTTTCCTCTGCTGGTCGGTGGGACATAATTAGTGGGCAGATAGAGACCGCTGCCCATCGACAGGGTCCGCTGCGGGGCGCCCTCAGAGGACAATAGATGTCTTCTGAAGTTGCTCAAAAGAGAGGCCAAAAGGAAGAAAGGCGGCACCTCAAGGATTCCTTCGGTGTTCGAAGCGATGCGGTCACGCAATGACCGCGAGGGTTCCAACAACTCACTCCGTTACTTCATTGATTTCTGTTTTTCTTAGCTTCGGGGAGAGCCGCGTGAGTTGATGGACGGCGCGGCGCGGTACATGAATCGTCAGACGTCCGCTTCCCACTAATTGTTGGCACTAAAGTTGAAAAAAATGTCTTTGTTTTTGTTCCCCGTTGTTTTCCCAGATCACGCGATTATCGCCTTATTTATTACCATGAGTTAATGAAGCAGTCTTCCCTTTCGAATGCAAACCTGCGGTGATCTGAGGAGCGGAGTTTATGAGTGTTTCCTAATGGAAATTAATTATCGTTTAATGTTTCTCCTTTCTTCGTCGCCATTCAACGAGACCCGCGCGGTTGGAAATTGTGTGAGGATTTCCGTGAGTAATGAATCATAGGCAAGTTTTCAACGCTTCTAGTTAAACATGCGAGGTTTCACGTTCATGTTTCACGTTCTAAGGCTTCTTTTTACATTCCTGTATCCCGTATTTGCACTTTCTATCCCTCAAAATTTATTTTTTTTTGCATTTCAAATCGTGTATACAGGATACTACTACAGGATAGTCAACAATAAGCGAATCACTAATATACATACATTAAAATTCAATCATCAAAGTCGATTCGTTTCATGATTACTATTCATTCTCTTTCCACTGAAACTTAATTGAAATCAGGAATCTGCTCTGTAGATCAGAAACGCTTCGATATCCATATTTCATTCGCGTTTTCAGTTTAATTGCCAAGTTTATTTCATCGCCGGTAGACACGCACGGATAGAATAGTCTTCCGCGCTCCAAACTACTTTTCTTGCGAGCCATAAACGATTTCTTTTGGGTTTAAATTTAGAGCTGCGAAATATTTAAAAGTAACATTTTTTCGAATTTCGCACCTACGTATGCATTATTTCGCAAAAAAAATCTCATCGTTTTGCGGCATTTTTATTTCTGAAAACTTTCTGTAAAACGTTTCTTCTCTTGCACAGAAAGAATGGAGAAATGATATGAGATCATATTTTTTTCTGAAAATTTAGTNTATTAGTTATTCTTTCGGCGAGGTTAGGCCAAAATGGCCCCTCTTCGACCTAACATCTGGAGATAAAACATGGTATTACTAATAATATTTAACTAACAACTAAAATTAATTTACTAAAATCAACTTAAATCTAAACAACAAAATCAAAAAAATCTCAACAATCTGACAAACTTGAGTAATAGAAAATATTACAAACAGTATATAAAATATTGCAGAAATAAACTAAAACATATAACTAAATATAGATAAATATAAAAACAAAGATTTGGGTTGTGGGGAAAAACTCCTCAAATGAAGGTTTATGAAGAAAAACCACACAAGAAGCGGGCGAAAATAAACCGCGAAAACACAGAGGTAAGAAATATAGTGGGTGATGCAGGTGACATTCAACAAATTTTGTATCGTCACGCGTTATGATGTATCGGCACATGCGTCTCTCGTCGGATATGTGAACAGTGGAGTAACTCTGAAAAGGAGGGAAGGAGAGAGAGTAATCTGATCTATAGAATAGGTGAATTACTAATAAGTCACATATGCTTATAAATAAAATAACAGAAAAATTCCATGTCTCCTTTGAAGTATTCCAGTGCTATTGTCTCTATTAGAGTACACGAAAACAATAATTAAGCAGCAATAAATAGGTAGATTAACACTTTATTGGCGAGGTTAGGCCCGGTTGGGCTTCTCTTCCACCTAACCTCGTATGCCGTTATTATGATACATAGATTAAAAACAAAAGAAAGAGTAGAGTGGGGAAAAATCTTTGAAACTCAAGGCTGACAAAAAACCCACGTTGCTGGAAAACATCCACAGAAAAGTGGTGTGAAAAGAATCTGCGTGTACAGAGTAGAATAAAATTGAAAGCAATGTACAATGAACATTTTTACACTTCAAACGTTAAAAAGTGACAAATAAAATCAAAACAAGAAAATTTAAAATTCGCATTGAGGAAATAACTCTAAAAATATTTGTTTGAATTAAATAGATGAGAAATATCAGCAGAAGTTATATTGCATAAATAAGTCATATTAAATCAAGGCTTCACTTCTAGGGTTTTTGGCTTAACACTGTGGAACGCCATCTAAAGCAATTCAGAAACGCGCTTCGTATTTTACACAAAACTTACTGAACACGACCGGTTTCGACCTTTACGATCATCCTCAGGTACACTGCGTACGAAAATGAAAGAATTCCTCCAGTTTAATTCATTTTGTGGAAATTACGAAGTAAATTTCCGATTAGTTTTAAATCAAGACAGTGAAAATTGAGCTTCCCTGTTTTCACAGTTTTTTCTTATTTTCCGATCTACATTTATTAAAATAAACAAACTTGCGGATTTAGAGAACTGCGAAGCTTTATTCAATTCGTATATGGGACGAGGAAGGCTAAAAATTTGGAAATCGATGGTTTTAAGACCCCTGCCGCAATACCTAGCAGTTCGCAGAAAACAAGTTATTGGAACCTGGAAATCTAATCGTTATTATTTTTGTTCTAGTTTCTATTGCGGTTAATTGAGAACGTCGCATTTCGGTTAATTACCATCTGGCAGCCATCCTCGAACTTTAAAAGCTAGGAGAAGCTAATACTGGTTCGATTTCACTCTGTAAACTAAATTACTACGTTCATTTCACATACCATTGTGGCAAAACGATAAAACTCGCCAATTTCGGTGCATTTTTATTATACGTCAGTTTCTAAATACAGCTAGGAACACTGTCTGCAGCCAGCTAAGTAATTTTAGATACTTCGGCCATCTGGGTTTGAAAAGTTGGACATCCCTGCTGCAGACGAACTGAATTTTTATTCATCATAGAAGTAACGGCTTTATAGAAACGTTTAAGGAAAGAAATTTTATAAATAGTGTTGATACCCATGGAAAATCATGGAGGTTCTTCCCTTGTTGCGCTCTATGGAAGCAGCATCCCTGCTAAAGGTGGTCAACACGTAGAAAGAAGGGCGGGGCGTTGGCGGAGAGATGATAGAGTGAGGGAATTCTCAGTTTAGAGATAACTGACCGTCACGCACCGGCAGTGGACATCAAAAGAACCGAGGATCGCTGGTGAGAGGAAGGGCACCTTGCACGTGAATGGGATTTCTCCTTTCGGCTCTCATAGCAAATAAGCCTTCCTCCAAAGGCTCTCCAATGAAATAGAGGACAGTTTGCGCTTCTACTCACAGACGGAGAATTTTCTTCTAAAAGGACTTGTGTTGCGTAGTTCCCCGTACTGTTTATCCCTCACCTTTTGGGTTTCTTGAATACTTGTAGATGAATTTCATTCATCGCTCGAAAGGTTTTGTGTTTAATCATGCACCTTCTACAATCAGCTGAAGCTGTTCTTTTTCGTTTATAATCAATGAATAAACGAATCCTATGCAATCCATCGGAATGCATCGATTTCCGGTTGGGGTTCACATACTTTCCGCTCTTCAGGAAATTTTCTGTTATATAGAACATGATGCTTTTACACGCTGTGCTTTGAAACGCGATTGTATTATTACGCTATCAATAGAAATATGTTGCTGTATTGTTGAATTCTTTATAGAAAGAAAGGGCAATAATGTGAACCCAGACAGTAATGATTTACAAGATTCTTCTACGTAACCAAATTACAAATATAAAATTCTAGGAACCTCTTATAAGAGAGAGGAGGTTGAAAAACAAAACTAAGATTATTTCCGAAGCATATCCAATGATTCGCATACAGTTTTTAAAGGCTAATTGTTATTCAGTTAAACTTTTTAATATTAAGATAATCAACGCGTATTTACTTGTTTACATAGTACTTACATCACCATATATAAATCAATATTTATAAGGTTAAAATATAATTCTTCTTTAGTCAAATTTTTGATGAATTTATAGACCGAAAACAACTTAACCTCGTCCGACATGAATATCTTCCAGACTTTCAAGCAGTCATGTTGTAATACGCCACCTTTTTAAAACAATTTGGATTCCAAAAAGTATGGGAATTATATTTCAGGAATCATAATTAGCCAGAGACGATGTTGTAAGAGTCCGCTAATTTATCAAAACCGAGATATTGGCCTAAATATGCTCAGATTATGCTTGCTCGAAATTATAATACAGTAAATGCCTAATACTGACTGGTTTGGTGGTATCGTTACATAAATGAAATTTATTAAGCCCTCCCTTCCGGTAAAAATCAGCCAGCATGAGATAATTACATCTTTGTCCCCTGGGAACTTATTTTGGTGATATAAAGTCCCGAAATTCCTGCAGTCAGCTGAATTGCAGGGTATAACGAATACTTGGGTATAGAATTAAGAAGCCGATATAGGAAATCGTTGCTTAAACTCCACTAAACGATCATATGGGTCTGATTTCAGATATCATTCAGATGTTATCTTCCAAATAGCTACCATCATTACTTTTTTGACCGATCCGAGAGTTAGGGGTAACATGTAGTTACCCCTAACTCTCCATATTTTTCTGCTTCACTTTCCGGATCTTTATCTTCACTCATCTATAACCTAACCCTATGCTTATCTAAAACCTCACCTTACTCCTTACGCACTGCACCCGTACCCTATAACTTTCATCGTCTTTATACCTGACTATTCGTTCCATTTTTTTCATCCAAAGTGATGCTCAATTAACTTTCATAGCACCCAGATAAATTTTCCCATCCTTCCGTCTCCATATCGTCACTATATCTCCAATCTTTGATGTTAATATTCCGCTATTCTTTCTGAAAAGTTTTTTCGTTCTCTTTAAACGTTTCTCTATTATGGACCTGTTCACTTTATATCCACGCTCGTACAAAAGGTATCTTACGAATTTCCTTCGTAAGTTTCTATCTATTTCTCTCACTAATGCAAGTATACTTCAAAAATTTGAGAAGTTGGATATGTACACAACCTCTGTTAAATCGACAGATGTAAAATTAAGATACTTCTTGGAGGAACGTAGTATCGTAATTGAATAACAATTAATATTCTGGATTGTTGGCAAATAATCAATTCTATATCGCCCAGTTGCATGCAATGAAACTAGAAGCTAGCAAAACAAAAAATCTACTGCGTGTTAGTTTCATCTCCTTAATGATATAAGACACCTTGTCAGTATTTTTAGCCGTACTCTTAAAACCAAACACAACATATGATGACGTGTATCTTGAAACCATTCTTGGAAACGTTAGTGAATGCCCTCAACATCTAAAACACAAATTTATCTTCTTTAGACGGTTATTATATACATTTTTTTCCTCCTAAATAATACCTCAGTTTTCCGATTTTTTAATTTAATTTTAGGGCTTGTCTCTCACAAATACTTCTCTTAGCGGATTTTTTTCCATTCTATGAAAATAAATCGCGAGAAGAAGGGTAACGCGCCCCGCTTGGAGGTGACTGCTTATATGGTTCCTCCATAGGGGGTTATTTGACTAACTTATTTTGATTAGGTCTTTTTTATTGCTGTTCCATACGGCGAGCAGACCTAATTTGGTGTCTGGGTTTTTTAAATCATGTCACCCTTCATTCCCTTGAAAAATGGGGGTGCTCCTGATACTAGGGCGTTTCTTAAAATATAGATGGTATCTGCTATTTATGGTTGCACCTTCTGCTAATTTTTATGTTATTATTCGCAATATCTCTTTTTATTTTGGGTGAGTACTTACCTTGCGTGGGTAAACGAAAATATATCTACGCTTTGCAGCGATCTTTATTCAGGCACCCACACTGATTCCAAGCTATCTCCTTGTACATGTCTGAATGAACAGAATTTACATTGGAATTCCGTTAATACTTTAGGACTATTTTGAGGCTTTTTACCTTTATATCCTCCTTTTAAAGCTGATCTTTGTCTTCATGGTATTTTTCTCTTTTGAGTACGCAGAAGCTGTGTGAAGATTTCTTTCGAATTGAGCAGACTGTTTCGTAAATATCTTGGACGTGTCAACATTTTATTTTAACTGTTTTTGTGGGGTAATTATTCCAAAATATTCATTTATTGATATTGATATTTGGCAATAGCTTTTGAGAAAACTAAAACCCCAACTTAAAGATTGTTCATTATCAGGAGATTAGTTCAATAAAGAGAGAAGCCGATAGTGATAAAATTCATCACAAAAAGTATTCAATACTGCTAAGCTGTTCTATGTGGCTTGAATTTTATCGTCAACAAAATATCGTCATTTACAGAACCTACATATACCGGTGATTGCCCATAAGACATGGCTATCAATCAGATGTTAATAAGGTTACTTTATGCTATAAATTATTCAGATTGACAGTAATAGCCCGTTTTTAATTAAATGTCATAACCCTATATTGATAACTGAGAACACTTACTTTATTTTCACGTAAAATTATCGATCGATATATTCTTCTTCACCATGGTAAACGAAGATAATTTGATAGTAAATAATATTTGATAGCCGTGATGATATATACGAAATTTTATTTTCTTAAGTTGCCAAATCCTTAAAATACTCCTTAAGACTCCCAGAAATACTACCGTATTCTGTTACTACTAACCAATAATAACAGGAATCATTGGTCGTTTTCGATTCTTTTTAAAAACTTATAACATGAACGAGCATCTCTCAGAACATTCGATGGCTTAGTGCGAAATACAACGAAAATATTCACTGTTAATTTGTTATCAGGGTCATTCGTTATCTGAAGTATCATGTGCGTTTGAATTACAAATGTAATGAAATATAATCATTCTATTCATTTCCCATAAATAACTACAAAATTCATCTAATCTCTCTCTCTCTCTCAAATGAAAATGCTAGAGGCTAAAAAAGATGGAAAAAGGTAACTGTATAACTTAGGTACACATTTCCAATTAGGGAAGTCACTTAAATCAAGGAATAAACCAGCCACAAGGATGGTTTAAAATAAAATTAAATAACAATGATATCATTTGCCTTTTGGCGGCCAAACCTTGGGAGCTAAACTTGATCACGGGTCTGCTACGGTGCCCCAGTTATCGAGAATATTTCCTTAACCGTCGATGGAGGTTAGGTATCGGTCTGGATTTTAGGATCATAAATTACGCCCTATAAAGAATCCGTAGCCCTCCTAATAAAACATTTAGCGCAATAATTCGTGCACCCAATCCGAATAATATCCGTCCTTGAAATCCTTCGTTAGCGGGCGGAGGTGGGCGTGGCCGGGGAGAAAGAAGCTTTCGGACGACCACCACCGGCCTCTCGGAGGAGTTTTTCAACCCCGCATACCGATCTTACATTCGAATAGGAAAGGGCAGAAGACTTATATGATTGTGTACCGGCACCGCTCTGCTTCGGATGACCTATAATCTGTGGCAACAAATCATCAGTCTGCTTTCTCGCCTCTGTCTCTCCCCACTCATTGTTACCGACTTTGTTAAATAGGGTACGGAAGAGGGGTGCTTCCCCCATCTCCCTACTTATCCTCATTGAGGAATGTATCTCTTTCTTTCTCCCTCTTTTTTCTCTTGTAAAAATTCTTTCTTTATCTTCACCTCTCTTTATCACCGTATGCCTCCTGCTCAGACAATGGTAATGTTTCCCCGATACCCACCGAAAAGTCCGGTTAAACCACTTAAAAGAAAAGATGAACTTACAGCGGCATATTACGCAGTGGTATTTCAACTAAAAAGTAATACTATTAACGATTTTCTGGGATAGCGAAGAGTAGTAGTAGTAGTATTGTTAAAAGTGCTTCGACAGCTAAGGTCATTTCGCACGTAGGCCCCCACCGGGAATGGAACCCGGGACAGCTTTCATTGAAGTCGAACGAGTTGCCCACTTGGCTACGATAGCGAAGAGTTTCCGCTGTCTTCCTGACGGCGATAAGAATAACAAAATTGATTTTGGATTTAATTTAAATTGGATAACAAATACGATTCCGGGACTAATTATCTACCTTAGCCGAGTTTTTGTTGTTGTGTGCATTATATACTCCGTTTATCACAAACTGTGCTTGTCATTGTTCTCTATCGTTCGGAAATCTCTATATAGCGGCTTCATCAAAGAACGGAAAATAGTTTATGCGGTAAATGTATATTCTCCTTCACATTTAACTCATGTCCTTTATGAGATTGACCTCATAATCCTTTAGTGGGAACACTTTTAAATGAACTATTAATTTTTCTAAGCGAAAGTTAACCGAAAGTTGAGTTAATGAAGTATATCGAAAAACTTCTATTACATCTCATTCATAAATAAGCGACTACCACTCTAACAAAATCCCCAGAAAGTTCTGACGTGGTAGGTCGATTGGTTAGCTTGTGGTTAGGTTAGTCGGGTTAACACCCGACAAATTGAAGACCCGGGTTTCAAATTTATCTCATTCGGTCCTTTTTCTATCACCTATTCAAGTTTAGATTTCGATATGTTACATTAAATAGGACATCAAAACCATTGAGGTCTGTAAAACACTAGAAGAAAAAACCCTTCTGCTATCTTTCAGGACCGTCGGTGCCTGTTTTACTGTAGAGTAATTAATTGATTGTTGCTCCTTTCTTCTCAGGTTCTCCTTACGGACTCGTTCTGAGATCTATCTTTCAGGGCATATACCTCGATGAACTTAAATTGCCTCGTCCTCTTCCGAAGCGTCAAATTCGGTGAATAATCCCCAAACAAGGGAACTCATTTTTTAATGAGTCCTCGATAACTTCTTAGGGAGGAAACATGGCCAGAACCTCCCCAATTCCAATGGGCATCAAAGAGTAAGGGAGTCTGTTGAGGAATCCGGAGGACGTTTTATTTTCGCCGACTGTTAGAATTCCGCGTTTCACTTTTGAAGATCTGCCGGGAGAGGCAGAGATGAAGAAGAAAGAGACGGAGAGGGAAAGAAAGGAAGAATGCCGGATGACATTTGGAATGACGGGATAGAAAGGCCGTTGAATTTTTTCTGCAGTTTTTTAAAATCTTCTCCCCCTCCCGCCGCGGCGAATTAATTTTTCTTTCCGTTCTTTTTTCTCGGGAATGGAAAATGCTTCATTCCATCGCGCTCGCGTAGGAGAGGGAGATAATACGTTCGCAAAAAGAACAAGGGAGACACGCATTTCGTGCGTCCTTAAAGATCGTACAAGAGACATGAATGAAATGGCCTAATTATCCCCATAAAAAGGCAGCGCTTTCGAGGGAAAAAGGAAGTTTACGAAAGAGGCCGATGTGAACAGATCGTACTCGTTTGTGCGGGTACTTGTGCGTACGATTTTTTTACTAAAGAGGATACTTGATGCTAATATCGCAAGCAATTGTTTGATTAGGGCATCGCAGATTTGAATTGGAGCTCCGGCCTTTGGCAAAGGCTTTTGTGACGGATAAAAAAGAATATCTATAAAGTTTAGTTGTACTGTTTCAAATATAAACGAGAGAACTCAGTTGTTTGAGAAGAAAGTAAATGAACGACTTCTAAGCGTAGTTGCCAACTTAGCGATTTTGTCGCTACCTCTTTTCTGTTTTATCAACATCTCACGCACTGTAAAACATGTAAGATGATGCCGAGCCTCCTCTACCTATCCTTAACACATTATTTTTGATTTATTTTAATTTAAAATAGCATTACTTTCGGTTGATAAAAGATATAATATTCGTGCTATAAATTTATCTCTTTTAATTCTTGGAACGATTTATAGAAGCGAATTTGAGCTATTTTAGCGTAAAGAATGAAAAGTTGCATCTTGGCATACTTTACGTTATGGAGACCTACCACACAGTCATGACAGAAAGAATCGAAAGCATTTTATTTTTATCTACTTTTTAAGGTAATTTTTTAGGTGTTAGGCGACCTTTTAACTGCTTTTCAGTGTGCATCTAGCGACATTTTCAAAAATAAATTGGCATCTATGCTTAAGAAATGAAAAACTTGGTAGTTTCCGCACAGAAAATCAGTGCGTAACTACAAATTTTCAATTTCTTATCTATGGCGTTCCACCAAGTAAACCAATATCATATCGATTATATGTGTATATATGCTTCTAAGCCATCATAAGTATATGTGAGAGGAGGAAGACACAATTATGAGATTTGGATTTATTAATGGAAAATCCATGACCAGCTAAAATCGTTCTCTTCCTATTTCCTGGTGTTTCTAGCATAAATTTAAGTTTTCTTGGATCTAAATAATGTGGTCATGGATTCCATACCACGTTACCGAGAGTGATAATGTTTTTGTTCGATCTATCATTCTGAAAAGGGCTAAAAACTGAAATTTAAAAGAAAAAGTCTGAAGTTGAATTTAATGAGGGATGTATATACTCTCCTCATATTTCAAGACCCTGGATACGAGCACGTATCGCGCGTATCGATGATTAACTGAAGGATCTTGCTCAACGTCCCGTCACGTTGAATCACCGCGATGCGATCGTCATTCTTTCATCCGAATCCTCCGCTAACAATCATTTTCGGACTTATTTTTGCTGCGGGCCCTTTTCCTGCAGAGGAAATGATGGAAAGGGAAAGAGGAGGAGGTTGGAGAGGAAAGTTATCGTAGAGAGTGCATTCCAATGCAACTGCTCCCAACAACGCCATTCAAGTTCACCGGAAAGGAAGGTTGCATTAGCACGAAGCGGACATAAATTTTTGTTCTGAATGCTTCCGTTGCTTTGTCCGCGGAGATGCGTTCCGAAGGAAAATGAAAGCAAGTAGACTTAAGAGTTTATGATAGTTACTGAGATGTGTTTGTGGTCGATGTTGGTGTACGTTACAACGCGACGGAAGGATTTATACCTATATTATACACCTTTATTTATTCGGTAATGAAAGCAATAACACCATGAGCAAGATCACTGATGAAAAGACCACATCGAGGCTCTATTTCCTGGTAGTAGCGAAACCAGGCGTGAATATCCCTCGCAGAGAAGGAAATGTTAAACTGGTAATAAGAAATCTCACAACTACACTCCTCTCCTCTATTCGCAACACCCCTCCCAACTTGCCTAACTTCTCACACATCTTTCGCTTCAGATACATCTGTACATATTTTTATACGTCCTCTTTCGGTATTTAACCTTCGTGCGTCTCATATTTAGAAATGGTTTAACGTAGAGCTGCCCGTTTTGTCAGTGGAGATTTCAGGTTCGACAGTAGCGTTACGGCTATGTTAAATCACTCAGGTGGAACTCGCTCCAGGAGAGAAGATCTAATAACCGAAAAATTCTTCCATCCTGAGTTTTATGCGAAGTAAAAGATATTGCCATTCCGGTAAACAACGAGCGCGATCTTCGAGAGGCGACGACCAGGCGTTACGAGGAAAAAATTGCTAAAACAGATGGTTCCTTCTGGTCGTTCTTTCCGCATAGCATCAGAGAAGCTAATAAGTTAGATTAGGCAAGGTGTTAATACCCCCCTGCCACACGCCACCGACGGATTGAGGGGTACAAATCTAAAATCTCAAGTGCATACAATTCTCCTTCCCAAAACTTTCACCCATTGGGATGCGTTATTATTTGATGATAATTTGTATTAAATGAATTAGACCGTTTGCAGTTACGATTTCAAAGATCACTCGCGCAATCGTCAAATTAGAGGATTTTTTGCCATATCTTCCACAGCATGGACAATTAAAACAGGGGGAGCATGGAAGCTTTTGCTTGTAGTGGTCTGCTGTAGAAATCGCGAGCAGCCGATAATGTTTACTGCTTAATTATTCAGCGGAAATTGTTATTTTAAAAGGACTTAATAATTTTCGAGTAAATAACTATCAGCAAACGATGTCGGGTTTCCAACCGGGCGACTTCTCCACGAGCTATCGACGACGTCTCTACGTCAAAACGTTCTGAAGATAGTCGCAAATACAACGATCGAAATGTCGACAGCATGGAAAAAAGTAACCTGTTTGGGAGTCCGAGAGATTTTCCTATCAATTGTGCGTTCATCTCATTCTTTTCGGCATTTAAAGCAAGCATTTCTCTGTTTTGTATACATCGCAACCGATATTTGTTTCTTTCCTCTTCGATATTCAAGCTGTGGGATAGAAAATCGTTAAAAACCATTAGGAAAGCATTAGCCATAAGGCCTCCGAATTTGTTAAAGGGCAGCGGGTTGGGCAACCCCGTTCTACGGCGACGTCTTTTCGTAGATGTGAGAAATGTGACTTTTGCAGCACCGCAATTGCACCGCGCAGAAACTAGGGAGGGAGGGATCCTTACGGATAGTTACGTGACGTCCATATAAAGGAAGAGGAGCTGTACATTTCCCCGACTCCCGTTGAGAAGAAAATTGGCCCTGCCAGAAGAATTTCGACCACCCCAGAGGACAAAAGGCGTACTAAACTCGACCGTGCACATTCTGCACACTTTTAAACCCCTTTCCTCAAAAGTCGGCATGGAAGAGGGGGATGATGGGCGGGAGTTTGACGGGCCCGAAAATTTTCCCGAATTTTATTCGATCCTCTTTTGTTTGTATTCTTTCGACCGCGTGCTTCCGGGGAATGCAGTCGCGGAACGCAGATGACGAATATGCGGATCAAAAAGGAGATGACAGCCCAATTTGATTTCTTTTTCATTTATTTGGCTATCCGCCTTCCCTTCCCGATACTTTTCTATATTAGCCACCGCTTAAATTGAGACCGGCAACCTCTTATGGACGCACCACATCAACTTTTGCTTATAATCTTGAGGAATAAAATCAGCACACAGTGTTGCGATGAGCCACTTTTTTTGACTGGGTGCCAAATTAATCGATGAAAATGAAGCGATGGGTATTTTTACTAGTGAAGTTCGATTTATTGCTGTTTGGTCTTTCCATCTTACATTTATTCAGTAAAATTCATTGAAACTACCTTCAACATAACGTTAAAGAGAGATCCACTCTGGGCTAATATCGCCGAAGAAATATTCAATACGATCTTTACTGATGGGTAAAAAATAAATAAATAACGTCTTTATTCTAGGAGAAATTGAGACTTTGGGGTGTCTTCTTCCATTTAACAATCAATGTAATGTCAATCTAAAAAAGTTAATAAAATAATAATAAAAGTTAACGTAATTCGACAGAAATTGGGGAGATTTAGTTGTGAGTTTCAAAAACCAAAGTGAAGCTTAGAAAAAAATATCTACAGCAGGAAAACACCCACAAAGAAGGGGGGTGTGAAATACATGCACAAACATACCGAGAGTAATGACTAGCAGATTTCAAAACAGATACCCTATTGCAGCCAGGGAATAAAAGAATGGTTAAAATGCCAAAAAATACGTAATAATACTTTAATAACTTTTCACTGTCACTCTGTTTCAATAAAAGTTCACGATTAGTCAATGAACCGAGTCAGTAATATCAAATCCACATAAAAACACTAACATAAGTGCTAAAATTGCACTATTAAGATTACTTAGAAAATACCAAAGTTAACTATTGAAAGATAAACGTTAAATAAGATCTGGATTATCAAGTAAGACTGCGAAAGAATTATTAGTTTGATTATGATATTTTTCATGTTTATTTTTCGAAATCGACTGACAAATCAGGATGTGGCTATTAATGTTTTGGTGGGCACCCACGCTTTTGCGCATACACAATAAAATTTCAGTGATGACCGGCACAAAATTAACGGTACCCATTCATCCTCACGGTTAATGAATCAGGAAATTTTCTGGCGGCGTTTGCGGATATTTGTAGGTATTTGAGGATATGGGAATCTGAGGGAAATCGCTTTCCAACCTTGGAATTTGCATTCCTTGTTACCTCTGGTGTTGTGTGAACTTGCACATTTGAAGATTCCTATTGGTGTATAATTGTTATCAGAAAGTGTTCCAAATAACATTCCCTCTGTTAATTCAAAGACTCTTCACACTGCTATTGTGTAATAACCATAGCTAACGCCACACACTTGCAAAATACGATCCGTTTAGAAAAATACCTTAAAATGGCAAATGGTTATGCTCTTAAGCAACACAAATACTAGAAAACGTGGTAGCGGGTTACAGTCCCTATTACCGTGTTAATCGGCTTTATTCTTTCACCGGGGGTGACGAAGTGTGGGGGGGGGGGCATGCACTCCATCTCCAGGATCCCGGGTTCGAGCCCCGGCTGATCGGACTTTTCTGGTTTGGGAATGGTTGTGTTTGTCCTTCTATTCTTACTGCTTAGACCTCTCCGGTATTTGTCGATTAAATAGATGTTTGTGACGGCTCCAGAAAAATAAATCATTATTTTGGTATGGCTGTATGTAATTGTACGCAATACATTAATACTCGAAAGAGCGTCGAGATCTAAATTGAAGAAAATAATGTCCCCTCTTTATTTCAGGTGGTGTAATGCGAGTTCCCTTGGACACGAAGGCTGTGAGTCAATGTGCTGCGGACGTGGCTATAGGACAGTTAGAGAAGAAATAGTGGAAAGATGCCAGTGCAAATACTATTGGTGCTGTTATGTGGAATGCAAGACCTGCAGAAAATTGGTTGAACGCCATAGGTGTAACTAACGCCAATCGCTCGAATCCTGCAGCGTAGGTTGATGGACTGTGTATCCAAGAGAATGTGTTGTATGAATTGTTGCGCGAAACACTTTTCCACTAATATTAAGAAAGTCTAATCGCAGCATTTTCTCAAGTTAACCTCACTGAAGCATTAAAAAGATTCCACAGATGGTGTGTAGCAAAAGGAATATACCAGTAAGTGGCTTAGCTCGGCAGTTAGCTTCCTCGTATAGCAATTTATGAGCTATTGTATTGACTGCTTAAACTCTTATGGATATATTTTTTGTAGCATTGTGCACCCATTGAAGTTAGTTACTTAAATCGAGCGAAGTGGATGACTTGAGTGAAACAAGCGATTCTGTACTTATGTATGTTGTATATAAATTGTAAATTTGCGCTCGCAACTATTCATAGAGCATTATTATGTAATTAATCAACCTACAATATGGGATGGACTAAATTAAAATGCCTTTGGGGGGAAAATTATGTTAAATGGGGAAATTAACTGTTTTAAATAAAATTCTAATCTATGTCTGCAAAGTTGTGTTTTATTTATTATCATCGCAACTACCAGTACATATTTCTCATTTGTGTCATTTTGTTCATTTTCAGATGCCTTCGTTTCCATGAGAAATTATCTTTTGAACTGGATTTCTTAGCGTTGTCTCTTCATAACTTCCATGAACCGGTAAAAAGTTTCACGACATTGAAGTTTCAATGAAGTAGAAGCCCTTTATCAGCACTGAACTGATGAAAAAAGGAATCTTTTGCAAATTTTATACCAAAATAACGTTAACTTACTTTGAGAAATATCTAGTAATAATAATGCATGTTTTTGGTTATGAATGGCTTCATTAATACGATGGTTTGATTTTCGATGACGATAGATTGCTGTAAAATAATAACTGTCAAAAATTCGAATTTTAACATTTTAAAATTTTGGTACATGTGGTTGGAGAATCCTCTTCTCTGAATTCTTTTGAAAATGATCTCAGGACAAACCAGGTAGTAGTTTCAGTACATGAAAGATAGCAGTGTAAATTTAATGCATGTCATTGGTTTAGTTTGCTGAAGTATAGGAAAGAGGGTTTACGTCCCACCGAAATTATTATTCAGAATTTCTAACTTCTTCGAGGTAAGGGAGATATTTTAAGTATCTTCTGATGTTAAAACGAAGCCAATTCGTTCCCCAAATACTTCTTTCCCCGAATTAGAAATTTCTCAATGATTCAAAGATTACTCCAGAACAACCACTATGTAGTACCCAGCTGTACAATTGAAGGTAGATGCGTCGTTAGTCCGTATATTTATCTTTCAGGTGTAAGGGACCCAAAAATGTACTTCCTGTTTCCCTTTCAATGCAGAGTAATATTCTGATAGGACCTCAAACCGATTGCGTCTTGGATTTCTGAATAAATAAGTTCGCTCTTGCCTCAGCTCATTTCTATTGCTAAGGTGGGTGCTTCATGTTCTATAGATGGCGGTGGCTGCATCTATGTATGGCGGGTGTATGGCTGGTTTATAAAATTATCACCCACAAGACATCTTGTGCCCTCAACTTCTCCAGCATTAGCAGCCAACAAATTTAGAGAGTGAATGAGGATACTACCCAAGATGAGTTGTGAGATTTTTGCTATCGCCTTTTTCTCTGAGTCAGAATGCTTTCATAGGAGAAGTCTACGTAAGTGCATCATTTTGTGGCATACTCAGCAAATTTCTAGATTTTACGCATATATAAAAAATCAATCAATAATTTTTACGCCGGTCTAAGCATTCCTTAGTCTTCATCCAGGAAGGATATTTATCCTCAGGGAAGGCAGAAGTGGTAATTTATGACTGAAATTATTAAATTTTTCTTTTATGAAAGCATCAAAATAATAATGAAAAGGAATAATAATATGAGATTTTTCTCATATAAAAGGCACGAGCGGTAAAATAGATGTAAAAATAATATAGGCGTCCTTTTTAATTTTCCTGTTATAATAGCATAGAGGGTGGAACGATAAAGAGTCGAGAAATTCTTTGACGAGTCGATGGTTACAACATTTTGCGATGAATAAACAAGATTTATATCCTTTCATGACTTTTAGACGAAGAAAATTGTCATCGTCTACGTCTTAAGGTATAATGAATGAAATGTGATATCTGTAGCGTAAAGCATTTACTTATTATTATTTAATTTTTTTATTAATCTTCTAATTAATCAATATCGTTAATACTCTACACATTCACACCCCAGCATTAATTTCAAGGAGCGTCGAGAGCTAAGTCAGAACCTGGCATAAATTAAATGTTAGATCCCGTTTATTTGTACTCTATCGCAATATCTGTTCATTTTCTGAGATAATTTATATAATAAATAATGAGATGAAACATCAAAATATAGGAAATTAAAAAATGCTTCATTATCAACTTGTTTTCTTGATTTTAATATACGATTTCATGTAGGACCCCAGAAGAACCGCAGGCTCCTACTCAGGAGAAGATACATAATCCCTCATTTCTCTTTTGGCAGGGCATGGCTTCAATTCAAATTCACTTAAGTTATTTTAAAACTGGAATTAAAAGTAAAAGTTTTATTCCATTACGACCACGGAAATTTCTCGACAAAACGCTCAGAGAAAGAAATATTTTGGTATAGAGTTGATTGAAATGAAAAATAACGAAACATACCAAGTAATACTTGGTTGAACATCTCCATAATTTATTAAAGAATGTAAAACAAAATTTGACTGAGCCCACAAAAAAACCTGTTTCCAGGTAATAAATTAATCATCTGAAACATGATATATGCTGCCGAAAATCGTTGCGCTGTAAGTTAATCAAATAGTTGGGATAGCAAGGCTGTAAGTAATGTCATAAGTGAGTGATTACTTCAAGTAACTGTATTTTTTTGGCGAATGTGTAAATATCTACTATTTCTTAAGGATTGTTATTATTGAGAATTAAGGACTATACCCTAAAAGAAAGCTAATCAGAAGCCAATTGAGTTTGAAAGAGTCGCTCCAAAAATTATTGATATTAAGGTTAAGAATACTTCTTTTACTCCCACAGTGAACGATGAATTTGGTTAACTCAGTGGTTATGATTCAGCACTTTTTTCTGGAAGAAAATTATGTTTCCTTAACGAAAGCAAGCACATCTATGCAGTCCTTATGGGAACGTATGTACTTAGAACTATATTCTGAAGAAGCCTTTAAATGATTACTTTCCTAAAATTGATTGATAATGGATAATCAGTTGATTTTGCCTGAGTATGTTCCAAACAACATACGAAGAAATGCCCAGAGATAATTTGGTGAGCCTTCCAAACAAGTCTATAGTGAATGATATTTCCGCGCTTCGTCATTAATTTGTCATTTTCTAACTCAAACAAGATAATAAATAAGCATTATATTCTAAAACTGGCAATCAACAAGGATAACTTCTTCATAAAGGTTAAGCGTAGAAATTAAATAGGTAAACGTGCGCAATACGATTTGAACATGACACCACGCCTTTTCAGCCGTACCAATGCAATTATCAGGATAACGGTAATCTCATTTGCGCTTCTGTTTACGTGGTTCCAAATTCCTATTCAGCAAAGAATCTACACTTATATCTTATTCGACGCCATATAATATTAATAATTCATTCAGCAATCATTAAGTTACTTTCTGAAATCCTTTTAAGTAATGAAATATGTTCGCGCGTCGATCAGAGTCATGTAATTGCTGGAGAGAACGGAACTGTCGATCGTCGTGCGCAGCTTGCCGTTGCCATTTTGGAAAGAAGTCGGGTTTTAAGAGAAGCTTAATCTAAGATTTTTTCGTTTTGTGTGTTCTAATTGATGAATTTTAAAGATCCGATATTTTATAAATAATGTTATAATGATTTCACATGCTTCACTAGACGAAACTGTGCCGTCTACTTCCTTGGGAACGGAACTTAATCTAAAAGGTAACTTGAACCGACAACCTTTTCACCTTTTCAAGTCTGTATTGGTTTTATAAAAGGTGAATTGGCGGGAAAAGTGCATTATTTCGTTTCCTCCGTTGGTGGTGTGATCACGTGTTGCCATATCTTGTTTTTTGGCAGTATAAAGAATTCAGTTTTCTACATTTAGTACAGTCCAGCTTTGTCGAGTTTTTCTTCTCGTAGTGAACATAACTTTATCTCTCAGGTTGCAATGTTTGTGGTCAAAATCATAGTACCGAGTCCTGCCCATTCCTTGGAAATTTGTTTCCGGTGAGTTGTTTTATATTTTAATGGCCTTTAACTAATTAATTTTATGATTGCTAACATAGTATAATCATTAGGTCCAGGATACGGAAACGACGACTAAGGCTAGGCTGACTCTACCTGCAAATCTTGAGGTGCAAGCGTTAGCCGATGGTTCACCAACAGTTGTTGCACGCACAACTTTTGAGAGAGGAACACAATTTGGGCCATTTCAAGCTAGACGGACCGATGTTTTACCCCTCACTGTAGATTTTCCACTAAAGGTTTGTAGATCGTAGTCAGTAACTGATGGTTCACGTGTTAGTTATTTACCACGATTTTCAAGTTGTTGAAGTTGTAATAGAAATGTATCTCCAAATTATTCTAGAATAATTTTTTTAATGATTTTAATCATTGTCTAAAATCTAGGTTTTTGGCAAAGATCCTGAAGAGGTGTATTATTTGGATACAAGTGATGAAGAATACTGTAATTGGATGTGTTTGGTAGCTCCAGCTACTTTAGCAAAAGAGCAGAATCTTATGTGCTATCAGGTTAGTCCAAATCTGAGACAAAAATAGTGTGAATATTTTTCTTAATATTCAAAGTTTAGTCGATTATTTGAACATTCGACAATATTATAGTTAACTGTTAGTGGTTTGGTCCACGTGAAATTAAGATGACAAATTTCTTTCCAATGATTCAGTGGTACTGAGTGGCTGGCTATTATCATCTTGCTTTTTATTTGAAAGACTAAATATTTCATATAAATTATTATTACTTACATTCATTGGCTGGGTTATTTCCGTTTATTAATATAAATTTCCTCAATTCCTTAGATGAAGCAGGAGATATATTACACTGTCATGAAACGTATTCATCCAGGAGAGCAACTTAAAGTTTGGTATGCACCTTATTATGCCTTGAAAATGGGAGTTACTCATCCGAACAAGGTAAGTTATATTCCTATTTCTATTAAAAATACACTTAAGCATTAAATTTGCCAACAAAAATGCATTAAATTATATAGACATGTATTTACCCATTTGTTTACATTACTTGAGTGGAGTAGAATCATCATAATTTCATAAATTCTTTGCACATCTTATAATGCTAATACTTCATCTAAATATAGATCTATGTATATTGTAGGTATATTAATAGTTGTATGAAGGTACTGTATATAGATAGTGAATTGTTCTTTACAAATTTGAATGATTACATGATTGCATCAACAACTTAATGTATGATTCACTTTATGGGAACATTGAAGTTTACTAGATCTATAATGATGAAAATTACCTAACATCAATCATTAATTTCTAGAATTTGAAGTTAATGTAATCTCTGATATGTAAACATATATTTTTATAACTTATTACCAAACTACATTTTCTTGTATAACTCATTCCATTTTTGAGATCTTACCAGTATTTCTGTGTTGTATAAAAGATCCTTGGGAATAAAATAGTATAATTGTTGTAAGATATTTTTCCTGTTCATGTGTAAATAATGTAGCATACTGTTAATTTTTATAGCTCTTTAATGGTCTCTGGGAAGGAAATCATGCTTTAGCTTGGCTAAATCTATAAGCTGTCTATTGTCAAGCACCTCATTTTAAGTGAGCATTTTGCAAAAAAAGGAAAGTTTTTATGTTGCTAATGAAATTAGTTGTTGTAGTTTGCATTCAATTGTAATCATACAGTGTTGTAAGCAGCATGGTAAATAGCAAGTCATTTTATGAAATATGTTTTCTTAGATATTAACAATTCAGTGATACAGCCATTACTTCAATAGCCGTAGTTTCAATTAACTCCAGATTTGTCATGTTTGTTGCCTTTTAATATTCCCCAATCCAAAATAGTGACTCTTAGATAACCTCTTACATAAAAATTCAAAGTGGCAGTGTTTAAGCTGAAAGAATTCATTTTAGCCTACCTGATACCTACCGAAAAGATGATATATTCCAGTAATACTTCAGTAATGACTATATTAATGTTTCCATTACTTTAGTAACCCCTCTTTATTCCCAATTTGGTCTTTATGTATTATAAAGTTTAAGAAAGTGATAATGCTTTTAAAAGTTAGTGTTGAATTAAAATTTGAGTAGATCATATATCATTGAGTAAATAATGATTTTGTTAACTACTTTGTGTGTCTGCATATAACATGCTTCTGGGTATTACATGCACCTTATTTTAACATAGAAGTTATGGCCAAAAAATTAATTTTATTTAATAGGATTCCAGGGGTTCCAAATCTTTTTAGATAACTCAATTTACCAATCCATAGTAAAGTATTTGTATACCTTTTAAAAAGTAGGTTCAGTTAAGTAGTATATTGAGACAAAGTATGAATCGATAAGTAAAATGAATAACTATATTATGACTCAAATTTATTTGATCAAGGATGAATAAAAAAGTAGTATATGTGTAAAACACACAGGCAGAAATTAACCCCTAAATTTTAGGAAAAAATTTCTTGTTATCAGAGCATTTGTTATTTAAAGTGCATGCTTCGGTGTTCTCACATTAAATTATAATTTCAGTGAGCATTAATCTATTCTGTGTATCATTGTTTTTATTGAAAGCTGCACTTTATTCTTAACTCCTGGAAAAGTTTTTTTCTTCTCTAGAGATTGGTTTAGTTTTGCAAAGTAGACTAGTGACCCCACCTGTAGGAGGGGTATGACTCTTATGGGAAAAACATTATGTACATGATGGAGCATGGATGTTAGATGTTTGAGTGCTCAAATCCCTTAGAATGCTGAACTTTTTATAACCAAAAATAGTTTTGTTGCCCTTTAGGAAAGATTAGTTGCAGAAATTTGGTTATTAAAGCAATCTTATTGTCGTATCATATTCTTTGATAGGTATTAAGCCTTGTTCATAGCATCTCAGTTAAGGGATAGTAGCTATTTCTAGTGGTTATGAGTAAATTCATTTTACTTTGGAAAAACACAGTGTCTTAAAGTATGCCTCTCAAAATGAGACGGTTTCTTTTAGTCTATAAACTGATGACAAAATTTGTATTAATTTAAATATTTAACAAGATAAATGAACCCAGATTTATTTTAAAACATGAACTGTTCATTTGGTAGTTGAGTTGAAAAATTTCATCCAGTCGTTAAAAATTAATTTGATAATGAAGTTAGATATAATTGACCTTGATTGCCATTTGAAAATGTATTTAATTCATAATGGATAGCATCTGTTAAGCTTTTGTATCCAAGATTTCAGTGAATATTTTCCTTTCAGAAAAAGATCAATGCACTAACAGATCATGTCTATGGAACCCAAAGGAAAGAGAAGAAAGTTTCTCAAAATATGCTGTTAAGTAAGTTACACTCTGAATTTTACATTGAAAGAAAGAAACCATGTATGTTCTATCATTGCAAGCCACTCTTCATGTCTATCTTTGCTGTGCAGATAAGGAAGTAACAGAAAAAATTGTTGAGAAGTTGGCCCCTCAACAGTTAGGTGCTAAAACAGAAAATCTAAACAAGTGGAAATGTCGTCTTTGTGGAGAGGAACAGGGTCAGGATAATGTTGAAGAAGGCAACAAGGGTGGTGGAGGAGTTGCAGCCTTTGCAAAGCATTTGATGGCTCATTATAGACCAAGGTTGGGAAAGAATTCAAATAACAAAACATGGTCGTGTCATCTTTGTCTGCAGAAATTTCCAGGGGAGAAGGTAAGTTTATCTGTTCTTGTTATCTAAGTTTTAGTCTATTGGAATTTTAGATGAGAATTTGGACAATTCAGGGTAGCTTCCGAAGAATCCACAAGAAAACTCAGAAATAAAATGCTTTGTATGCAATTACATTGTATGCAAAAATATCCAAGTTTTCCAAGAATTATCTAGCTCTTAAGATGAGAGAATGGAGATATTATCAACAACTTATTGAAGATGAAAAAACAGACAAATTAAAAAAAATACTTATTTTGAAATAAAGTCATAAATGTTTCCATTGAATCAATGTCATGGGATGGGTATTAACTATTGCCATTTGGAGCAGTGGAAGCCTTTTGAAAATCGTCGAATGTTTGAAATTAATATGTTGGTATGAAGATGCATATCTCAGCATATTTATTTAAGTATGAGCTTAAGAAATTATTTACCTTTAAAAATATTTGAAAAAATCAATTCCATGCTAAAGCCTATGTAATAGTAATATACTTCATAAAATTTATTACTTAACACACCATAAGTTGAATCAGGAAATTAATGAGTATTGATATGTTATGCATAAGTTACAGGAAGAATTATATAAGGGTTATCTCATTTAGTGTACTCTATTGTATTCACTTTCATTTAGTGTACACTTTTACAATTTGAAATATATTTATTTTTAGGAACTTCTTCACCATAAGGTCAAGGAACACAATGTTGCAATTAGAAGGCCTCGGTTGTTAGGTGCTCAAGAGAAACGTGAAGCTATGAATTCTGAAACTTCCAAGCAAGATGAAGGAGATGGGTTGACTGAGCTGGATGAAGATTTTGATTGGCAGGGAGAGGGAAGAAAGACTACAAGCATTGTGATAGCCAGGATACCTGAAGGACAAGAGGTAGTTATTAACTGTTTGTGTTAGAATTTCATCTTCAGGAAAAGACATGCAAATTTGTGCACATAAATATTGACCGAATAATCAAAGCCTTTTCCTTATTAATCGATGGATAAATGCTCAACTCTGAAATTTCATAAGTTAAAAATTCTAATCATAATGTGTAATTTTCTCTCTGTGTATAAGTAACACTTATAGTTTCAAGTAATTTATAGTTATCATCAGGTGTAGGTCCAAGAAAGGATTGATCACGTCTGATTATTTATATGAATTGGTTGAAACTGGTTATTATGTAAACCCTTATTTATTGAAGATTTTGTTACAAAACTAGACTTGGTACATAATATTTTTTATTATAATATGTTCAGTGAAATATCCCTTGATATAAAGGAATAACAAGTGTGAAAAATAGCGAAATTACTGGGACCTGAACCCAGGTCTCCCACTTTTGGGGAAGGTATTATAATCACTGAACTTAAATCCTTGTGATTTCCTTATAATAACGCTTTGTGAATTTGCCTCAGTGAGGACCTAAGGCAGCAGCTCATGCCACTAAGTTGGAGGCTGCCCGCCTTGCTCACAAAACATTCCTTAAACAGTGTGGAAGAGACGTGGCATGGTAATTCAGTGGTTAGAATACCTGCCCGGAAAGTGGGAGACCTGGGTTCAGGTCCCAGTCATGTCGCTATTTTTCACACTTGTTATTCCTTTGGGAACAGTGACACAACTTCATCGTGTAAAGAAATTCACCTTTCCTATCCCTTGATATGTTTTGTTAGTCAACCCTTACTTGAATTTTTACATGATGATTATTGTTAGCCTAAATAACAATTAACTTTTTGGATTCCTCAGCAAAAAATCTTCATTTAGCTATGATATTACTGTATTAGTTTTATTTTCTTTGATCAAGGTACTATGCCATGGAAGATACTTGTAGAAAAAAATTATTAATCTAAGGTTTTGAGGAAATAAATGTTCTTAAGATGCGCAGAAATTATAGATGTGGACTAAGTTCATGTATGATGTTAAAATGTCAGCAAAAGTAAGTAAATGTTGGATCAAAATTTTAGTGAATTATGTTTGCTTTAAAAGAATTTTGTGCATCATTTCTAATGACAATTTTGAATATTAGTGCTAAATTATGTTTTCTATATAAAGTCCATGGTATCTTCTTTTCTCGTACTTAATAAGTTTGCTTGCAATGAAAGGTATGGGTCAACGGTTTCATGTTGTTAAACTAGCTGCTTTATTTTTCATTTGCCTTTTTACATTTCATTGGCTAGCTTCTAATCCTCAGTTACCTTGTTATGCTATGAATGCAATACATTTAGTTACGAGAATAACAGAGTTATATGTGTGGGAGATTATGTACTATATGTCAAAGTACTAACTCTTAGCTCTACTATTACATATCTAGGAAATGATTTAACCCAACATATGCTCTGAATACAGACCAATGCATTGCAATCACAAATGCCTCTATGCTTGTACTTGATGTAAATAATATACCACTTTCTTATCTTTGAAGTCTGATAAAACACAGAATTATTAAGTAAACATTAGTTAAAATTGTTTTGTTTGCATGTAGACTGGGATAATCTGGTTGATGTGATAATTAACGTTTGGAAGTTTTTCTCTGAATTGTGGTAATATTATGTTGATGGCTAAGTTAAATATTAATTGCTGCAGTGGCTTATATGATGAAAATCTTCCATTTATTTGGAACTGCATTTTGTGCCATAATTATTTGTCATTGACAACTCATTTCTAATTTGGTATGTTTCTTTACAGCCTCCTCTAATGCAAGACAAAGATAATACGTGCTTGACCATATCAACATTTGAGGCTGATGATGTAGTAAACGGGTTAGAGTTAGGACCTCCGTATATCTGTGATATATGCAGTAAAGAATTTCATAAGGCTGAGTACATGTATCGTCACTTGAGGAAGCATACAGGAGAGTTTACTTGTGTGTCTTGCATGGCTGTGAGTAGCATTCAAGTTTTATTTAGATATGATGATGTGGGGAAGTAATGTGACTACGTTAATTGTTTTTGGGTTCATATAATTTAGTATTTAATTTTTCTTTTCTCAGGTTTTTGCCCGCAAGGAAAGCCTTCAGACTCATGTCTGTGTAGGAGGAGTTGCTTCCAATCTGTATGCCTGCTCTTACTGTCCTAAAATGTTCTCTGTTCAAAAACTTTTAAATAGGCACATAGCCAAGCACAAAGGTAATTTTCATCTCGCTAATTTTGCCTCTTCCTCAATCATGTAATGCATAAACTAATTATTTATCATTATAAATGTCATTTATTGAAGATATGTTCTGTAAATAATAGATTCCCCATTAACTTTTTTATTGCTCTATTTTTCCACTCATTGTTGCTTTATTCCAACTGAACCATTCGTAACAGACATCTGACCTTCCCATTTGCAAGGCAATCCAAAAATTTAATCTTTAATTCAAAGAAATTTTCGCCCATTGGAGCTTAGGATGAAGTCATCATTTTTACATAATACTAGCTAAGGATTTTGTAAATTCATGTAATTATTTACAAACTGTGCCAAAGTGAATGTTAAAAGTCTGTGTAAAGTCGGAGATAGGTGATGATAGATGTAAGACCACTTGCATCGTAGCATTGTATTGCAACTATACTACCTCATAATTAATTGTAATTGAATTTTATCTAAGCTACTTGTTGTTAAATTAAAACTTGGTGTTAAAATCAAAATTTCTAATATTTTATAAATAATCTCTTTAGCTTAAAAATTTCATTGCGTTCATTAGGATAATTATGTGTAAGTACATACATTGTACGTAGATGCGATGAAAAGGTTAGAGAATGATGTTATTTCACCTTAGTCAGGCCCCATCTGGAATATTCATTGAGTATATGGGACCCAGCAGATGAAACATATGCTCAGGAACTTGAGGTGTAACCCAGGGTGATATGTTTTGTTAAAAAAGTGCTACAATAGAAAAGCAATAGTTACGCAAATGCTCTCAGAGACAGGTTGGGAATCTTTGAAAGGAAGGAGATAAGAAGATAGGCTGTGATTGCTGGATAAGTTCAGATAAAGTACTTCTGTGAAGGAGACATAATGGGTATTATGGAACCCCCCTGCTACTCGGCTGATCCGACTATGGCCATAAAATAGGAGAAATAGATTCAAGGACAGTATTTCATTCTTGTTCAAACTCATTCTTTCTGTGAATGATACACGATAACCATGTGCCAAAGAGGTAACTCAAATGCTCGGTGTCTACACATGCCAAAAGGCAGCTTGCAGGGTATTTATGTAGATGTAATGAGTTTTGGGCCAATATGACATCATTTAACCATATATCACTCTACTACCATAGTGTTAACCAGTCAACCACTGTATTTCGTGCTAAAAATTCATGTGTTAAATTACCTCATAGAATGAGTGTATCTTAATTTAAATATCCTTCTGATACAGTTTTTGTTTACAGGAGAGTTCATGTGCCAGCGTTGTAAACGTGTGTACTCATCAAAGCTCTCCTTGGATTCTCATCATTGTGTGAAAGAGGAAGAAGAAAATAATTCTACTGTTGACTCCAGAACTAAAGGATTCACCTGCTCCCTCTGTGGAAAAGGTTTTGTGAACCAGAATCATCTCCAGCGCCACTTGTCTCATCATCACCCTAATGATGAACCTGTTGGTTACCACTGCCAATATTGTGAGAAGAGCTTTGACTTAAGTAACTCCCTCAATGAACATCAACAATACTGTGAACAGGTAAAGTCTTCTTGATATTTATAAAACAGCATAGTTTTAGTGTAGAGCAATAACTTATGATGAAGGAAAAATCTTACTGTCAAGAATTCTGGCAAAAATATACTCTCCTTTTAAGGTAAATCAATATAATTGCAGTCATCAATTGTTATGTAAAACATATACAATAATAATAAAATTGTGGGGGTTTTGCACAAGTAGAGGTTCTCTTTTCAGAAGTAATGTTGAAGATTTTAAGATACTGCATTGGCTTCTAATATTTACCAGTGTAGTTAACTCGAACTTCTGAGCTACATCTACATCTACATAAGTACCCTGCAAGCCGCCTTCCGGCGTGTGGCAGGGGGTGTGAACACCAAGAGTAGAATTACTTTTTTAATTTATTATTATCGCGTATCGTTCGCGGAAAAAAAGAGTCTCTAAAACGACTTGTCCTCGCGTCTATTTCTCTTATTTTACGCTCACTGTCGGATCGGGCAAAGTAGCAGGGGGGTCGCATAATATCAATTACGTCATCCGAAAATGTATTTCCTCTGAATTTATCTAACAATCGCAGCCTAGCTTCTAATCTCCTTTCTTTCAAGGATTCCCAACCTGCGTCTGTGAGCATTTGCGTTACACTTGCTTCTCTATCGTAGCACTTTTTAACAAAACGTATCGCCTTACGCTGCACTTTCTCGAGTTCGCGAGAGTTCGTTTCATCCGCTGGGTCCCATATACTCGCCGCATATTCCAGATGGGGCCTAACTAACGTAAAATAGCATCGCTCTCTAACCTTTTCATCGCATCTACCTACAATACGCTTTATAAAACCGAGCTTTTTAGTTGCTTTACCGCATATTTTTCGAATGTGTGTGCTCCAGTTTAAGTTATTGGTTAGGGTGATTCCAAGATATTCTACTGAGTCGACTACATTTAAATTCGTTCCACTAATTTTGTACGGGCGGTTCTGACTCAATTGTTTCCTTTCAAAGAAATTTACTACAGAGCATTTATCTACATTAAGATCTAGCTGCCATTTTTCGCACCACATTTGTATACTATCTTCGTCACTTGATATTTCTCTATATATTACCGAAGAAGCTAAAAAGTAGTAACATTTTGACCAGCTGTCCATTTTAAAGTACAAGAAGTGGTTTATCTTATTTTAGTGTGACGATTTTGTAGACTATAAATTGGCTTCTTTTGAAACTTTTCTGTATCATTTGTAAATGGCAAATTGGCCACTAAGTAATGCCTTGCAATTTTCAGTGATTGTGGCCATTTGTAAGACTTTTTTTTATGTTGTTACTTTTTAAAATAATGGTTTATTGGTGAATGGTGTCTACTTAGAGTAGCTATAGCTGACAATGAGATTTAGTGTGTGAGATTGTTGCTATTTTAAAAGAAAAGCTTAAAGTCATGTGATAATTGTTTAAAAAAGGAATAGCTGACAATTTTCTGATGCCTTAGTAACTCAGTCTATCGGTTGTGTACTAACTCTGATATTACATATTCATGAAGAGAATGGCATAATCTTATCATGTCATAACTGTAATTACATGAGGCGCTTACCGTGCTATTTTTTATGAAAGAATTACAGTACATTTGAAAGATAAGGTATTTTTGTATACTAAATACTAAGCCTGTCTGGAGATAATGATTTAATTTTCTAGGTAGTCTTACATATCTCTGAATGTAGAAATATTACAGACTCGCTTCGATTGTGACTCATTTGAAATATTTTTCTTTTAAAGGCAAAGCAGTTGGACGCTGGTAATCAGGCAACCTGCCCAGTTTGCAAGAGTATTTTTGAGGAGACATCTTTGTTTAGAAGTCATATATTGGATCACACCCATCCATTTCTCTGTCAACATTGTGGTGCTCGTTTCCGAACTCGAAAATCCTCCTGTAAGTTTCCTTATTCATGAAATATTTTATTTAAGAAGTTGCGAAACAATTGATAATTATTTTTCATAACTCCATGATTTTTGTTTATTTTAGCCAACCACACGTGTAGCCCTCTAAATCCTTTAGAATGTGAAGTATGCCAGCTGGAATTTCAAGCACTGCCAGCCCTACATAGGCACTTAAATCAACATGGTGTTGCATCGTTCCATTGTTTTGAGTGCGGCCGCAGTTTCTTTCAGTCTGTAAGTGTATCACTATGACTCTTTGTTTTGAAATATCACCTTGTTATTCTCTAAAGTGACTTTTTGAAATAGAAACTTATTGTAAATCTTAAGGTATTATTTGTTACAGTAAATCTTGTGGTTTTAGAGGATTTTCTAAGTAAAATTCAATGATATAACTTATGTATTTTAATTACTGTAAAACCAGTTTAAAATACTCCCGCTTAAGAAGTTATTCTGCTTAATGTGGGTTTCATCTTGGTCTTGGCCTTGTTCACACAAAATATTTGTTTTCTTATGTATAAGAATTAAAAAGTTGTTATACACCAGTTAAATCACTATCTAACTTATAATGTGGTTTTTGCTCAATCCCCTTTAGTGTTTTAAGCAGGTTTTACTGTAGGTATATTAACTTAACTGTTAGTAAAAGTTATCTCTGTTCTATATTACTTTATTAAGCTATCAAGTTACAAGCACTAGGATGTAAACATTTATTTTATGCTATAAATGTGTTTGACTAGCTTAAAATGATCATTTTGCTACCATAAGGTAATAATAATAATTTATAAAATATATCGATAATTTAAGTGTCTTTATCTATTTATGAGCATGTTACTTTTCATCAGTGACTACAGATATAAGAATATTATTATCCAAAAAAAAATATTTTTATAAAATGCTAGGCCATACTCCTTTAACATTTACACCAGATTTTCCTAAGTACTCTACGCAGGTGCAGGAAACATTTTTATGTCTCTGATATATACATTCTAGTAAAATAGTTAAAAAAATTGCCATCTTATAATCTGATATTGCTTGCAGGAAAAATTTGAGAAGCATGAGTGTGGAGCTGAGGTAGGGATTCAGGATGACTTTAAATCAAGAAAAAGAAAAGCAAAGGTTTTGAAAGGCAACAGCAAAGAGTGTGCTGGTCCATCAGTATCAGCAACCAATAAAAGTCTAGTCTGTGAAGTATGTGGGGCACAGTACAAAACTGTCTACAGCCTCAGAGCTCATGTTCAATTACATGGTATGATTTTCTTACATAACATTATTCTGTCCTAAATAAGATAGTGGTATCCATTGAAAAACGGGGATATTTTGATGAATGTTTTATTATGGCTATTCTTGAAAAATTGGCATTTATTTGTGTACATAGAATTTATTTTTCTGGGTAAAAACTAATGATCATGTGACATTTCACTCTCATCTTAAATTTGAGGGATTTGCATGTCATTACAGCTCAAAAATGGATTGATCAACCCAGTGATTAACTTGTAAATAAGGATGTTTAGTTCATTAAATGGTATAAGATGGCTGTTGCTTAAGAACATTAGCAATAACTGTTATACCATTGGTTGAGTGTTAAATCTTACTGCAATGCCAATGTAATTCAAAATATTCTGATTTGCCATTATAGCTTGCAGCTTAGGCATATATATCCAGGTAAAACATCTTACTCCTGTGGATTTAGATATAATGATTTTTTATGTTCTGCTACATCAGTCACAGTAAAATTACTGTTGAGGCTGAGAAGTTTGATATTTATGATACTTAGTAATAATTTCTTTCTCTTACTTGGGTCCCCTGAAGGTGAGAGAAGATTTGAATGTGATATTTGTCACAAGCGCTTCCACCGGAAGGATGTGTTACAGGAGCATATATCTGTCCATCAGGATCCTCAGGTTAGTTTTAAGCTGAGCAAATTGCTGTAACACAATACTTAGTACTTTTGGTTCTTATATTTAAAGTAGCTTGATGTTCCAATTTATTTTATTTTTGATATATTTATTCCAATATATTTATTTAAAGTATCGCAGTTGCTACTTGCATGGAATAATTATGACATTCTATTCTCATTTCCCTGTTGCTTCCTTATTTTATTAAATTGCTTGTCTGGCCCAGTGACACCCTGGATTCATTTCTGTTTATGAAATGGATCCTCCTATAACACTGGCAAACAAAATGTTGGACCGAGTGGGAAAGATCTACTTCTTTAAGGTCAATAGGAGTTATGTCTTTCTATGCTTGTACAATCACATATGGTAGCATTTAGATGGTGTGATGGTTTAGTAGATGGTGAAAGGGGTTTTTATTTATTTGTATATACATTACAATTTGACCTTCTGGCCAGGTGGCAAAGCTTATTTAAGAGGATTAAAGGAAAGGAAGGTAACTTTGTAGGTTGAAAGATTCGCACATCAGTAGGGTTCCAAAATGGATTGATCAGTCAAGTGATCAGCTTGCAGAGGTGAATTTTTGGACCATTAAATGGTTTAAGGATACTGTGGCTTATCTAAAAACATATAAGCAATAATTATTATTGGAATTGTTGAATGTTAACTTTCTGCAGTGCCAATTAAATTCAAAATATTTTGTTTCTGGAACACGTTATCTTGGATTCTCCCATATCAGAAATATATTACAATTAATAGTTGATTGATAATCAGTAGCAAACAATCATTGATTGGTTGGTCATTTTGAAAAATGTTGGTTATTTTAAATTGTCAGTCATTTCAGAACAGATGTCAATTCAGGTGTTGTAGGGACTTTGAAAGAGAAATGAGATATAAATGCTAAAGTAATTTGTACAGTTTATTATACAATTATATTAAATGGTGGTGGTGGCAATGATGTTAATGTGCAGATGTTAACTACCAGTCACTGGCTGGAGATGCTGCAGGAGAGTGCAGTTGCAACATAGGTGTGGTGGTGTTGTGCTACAGCAAACCACTCATTAAACTTACATTTTTATATTATAATTAAATTGTGATATACTACTACCACTTAAATCACTTGAAAATAAAGAGTCATCCTCATCATGTTGCAGATGATGATCTTAATGGATGAAACATCTGAGGATGGTGCCCTTCATAATTAGGTTAATTTCAGAAAGTCTTGCTGTGTTTTACATCTTTTCATCATCCCAATAACATTTTAGTTCCTAATATTTTGTTCCTTTTAATTTCTAATTTTGTATCTTAGGAGATTGATGTTAAGGTTTCTGACAATTATTTGGTACTAAACAGTTGATTCTGTTCAATTGGGCCTCTGTTTTATTGGGGCAGCTGCTTAATCAGGGCAAAAAGTCCTAGTCCCTATGCATCCCAGTTAAGCAAAATGTATTGTATTTGCTTTCTACAATGATAGTGTTAGGCTTTCATTCTGATTTAGTATTTGTGGTTTCAGATTCCATGTCCAGTCTGTGAGAAAAAAGTCAAGACTAAGAAATCTTTGGAAGTTCATATGTTACTGCACAGTGGTGACAGGAGGTATAAATGTGACGAATGTGGCAAGGTGAGGGTGCTGTTTAATTTTTAGCATCTAAAATTGATTAATTTCTGAGTCAATGATTTCAGTGGCTTGCATGAAGTCACACGCTTAATTTTACATAGTAATAAACGATAATTTTGTGATAGATTCAGTGTATATTCTATGTGCATTGGTTATTATTTAAATACTGCAAAATATTTGTATTCATTCAATAGTGTTTGGATTACTTATAAATTTGAGCTTGTACAGAAGTGATAATAGAACAAAGAACATATAATTTATGCTATTATTATATAATCAGCTCTTTCAAGTAGTTTTGTAATCAAAACTTAAAATCTCCAAAAAATTGTTGTATGAGTATCATTTGTGAAGACAATTTAAAATTTAACCCAGTTCAGTGTTGATAGCATTGCAGATGATTTTATTAAAGTTTGAGAAATTTCAAGGAGTAAACTCTTTGTGATGATCAGTATGAGAATCTTCAGTCACTTTCTATTTAATAATATCTACGTCACTGTTATACGCCAATCATTTCGTATTTGGGGAAGAATAACCATCACAGCAACCATTATTGATTTGAATATATTTTGGAAGGTCTTCTCAACAAACTGGTACTGAATCTGAGGCGATTAGAAAGATGTACTTCCATATTTAACATTTTACTTTAATGGAAAGAATCTGACAAAGGTTTGTACTTTTACCACAGAAAGTTTTTATTAACAAAAAGCAATATATTCGACGATTGATCGTCATCTTCTGGTGAAGAAACTATAAAAACAAACCCTTTAAATACTAGCTAGCTGAAGGGGGAAAAAGGGGGTTAGAAGGGTGGGGGGAGTTGAGGGTCTAAGCAGGTAAAGAGGAAGGGACGTTGTTATTGTAAGAAAGGACAGAGTTTATCAGCGGGGAGTAAGAAGGGAAAAGATGCTCATTCACTAAGTTAAATTTGGAAGCATGGGAATGTGCGAATTTCCAGTTGTTCTAGGAAATTGAGTCAACGGCCTTTGGTAGCGATATGGAGGATTTCTGGGACAAAATCTGAGGAGTGATTGTTCTCTAATAGGTGTTTCAAGAAATGTGAAACTGAAGAATTATTTTGAAAGCACCTAAAATGTTCCTTGGTCTTCGTGGAAAGGATTCAGTGAAGTTTATTTTACTTTAAGTTGCTGTAGAGATTGGCAGATCGATATGAATATAAAGAAGTGCATAGCTATGTCTTTCATGCATTCCATGAGCATTACTTGTGTAAGATTTATTTCAGGATATTCTTTGGTGTTCAGTAGTCATTATAAATATGTAGGAGCTATGTTCAGTAGTAGTCTTAAATACAAAGAGCATATTCAAAGTATAGTAGGCAAGGAAAATAGGATGCAAAGACTCACCAGTTGAATTCTGAGGTGATGCTCATTGCAAGTAAAAGAATTAGTATACTTTTCCCAATTCAACCTCTCCTAGAATATTGCTGTGTGATTTTGTATCCTCATGGAATAGGATTAGTCTCCAATGGTTCAACATAGAGCAGCTAGATTCTGTTTAAGGAGATTTCAGAATTGACAGCAGTGTTTTGCCAATGACAGAGTCCCTCTGTTGAGATTCACTTAAGGATGGAAGGCTCATTTATGGACAAAAGCTTTTAAAAATGTATCAAACATCAAGACAGTTAATTTTTTTACTCCAGTGAAGAACGTTAGCAAGTTCTGAGAGAAACCTAGAAAGGATCAAAAGGAAATAATCACCAAAATGGATAGCTACTCTGTTTTTTCTGCAGAGCATTCAAGAAGCTAATAGCGATTAGATAGGGATATTATAGCTTAACAATTTAAACTTTAAATCTTTTCAGAAGAAATAATTCTTAGATATTCACTGATGTAAATATTTTACACTTTTGAAGTATTTTCTAGATTTAATAATTTTTTATTGAAGTTTTTTGTTTTTCTTAACTGTAGGAGTTTTATCAGAAAGGAAACTTGCAGAAACATTTGGCTGTTCATGAACCAATATCAAAGAAAGCTCATCCATGCCCTCACTGTGGGAAGATGTTTATGTCTCGGGATTATTTGGCTGTCCATCTTCTGGAGCACACTCAGGGCAAAGTGCATCAGTGTTCTCTTTGTAATAAAGCATTTGTCAAGGTGAGTTTGTGGATGGTCTTACTGAAGTGTGGATATTTGAAACACTTGGGTGTAACAGCTTTGTGGTATTCTGTGTCTGTTCTATTTTGGATATCATTTCCATTGTGGTCCTGATTATGATCCTCTTGTTGCTATGAATTTTAAACCTCGAATTTAACTGAGTGTTGACATGTTGATGAGTCAGTTATAGCTTAATGTATGAATGGAAAGAACTTGTTTTGTGTTCCAGTCCTGGATATTTTTCACTACTGTTTATCCCTGGGTCTTAATGTCTACATTTAATTGTGCTAGGGATAGTGAACCTTTTATGGCATGAGTGCAATATTCGACAAGTATAAAAGACTTGCATGCCAAATGTATGCCAAACTATAGAGTGAGATGCTGATATCTATTTAATTAGGGCATGGGATGGGATTAGAATGTAGAAATTGATGTCATTAGTTATCAATACCGATGGACAGAATCCACATTTATTTACTCTGGGGCTTAGACATTAACTATATGATACAAAACAAGGTTAAGCCATAAGAGTTAAATGTGCCAAACAAATTCTCTTGCATGTGTGCCATGGGTACACCACCATGTGCTTAGTAAACTCCTTATCCCTTATCTGAATACTGTCCACATCATCTCATTTTGAGTTGATAAAGCTTAAATACTCTTCTGACTTCAGGTTTTAGATTTCTTTGATCATTTCACTTTCTTTCTATTCTTCAAATATTCAGAAAGATATTCAGTCATTAAAAGAATTCTCTTTGATATCATTCTCTTTTAAGTATCGTAGAATTTTCTTTGGTATTGCTGTAATCTTAACTGTGATGCTGTGACAGATGGCTTTCTAACCGGTAAAACACTGGGTTGCATTTCCATTGGGAAAATTTTAAATTAATGTAGAAAAACTATTTGCTTTGCTAATTATGTGTACATAATGTGATAGCATCAATGTCTTTTTTTGCAAATTGTTACTAGTTTAGGAGATTATTTTTAGTTTAAATAATGTTAATGAAACTTGTTTTCCATCGCAATATTCTTAGATTGATTAACTGGAAAATATAGATATATTCTATAGTAGTTATGTATCTGACTTATGTTTTTAGACAGCATCTATTTTCCCTGGGATAATAAGTGTGAGAAAGGCAATTTATATATGGTGTTAATATGATACTAATACCTGAAAGAGTTAGTTCATTATTACTTCTATTGTCTTTTAAGCACTTAATTAATTCTTGCAGGAACATTTACTACGAACTCATCATAGACATTATCATAGCAATCAGTTGTATGCCTGTCGTTATTGTGGTCAATCCATGCGCTTGCGACAAAGTCTTCGAAGGCACTTGGTGGGTCGACACCCCGAGCACAGAGAAGAATGGAACATTGCTGGTGCTCTTGATGCTATGCTGACAACACTGGGAGATTCCTCTTCTGCTACTGTAAAACTTGGAGTATCGGCTCCACTAGCATCGTCTTTGGCTGTACATTCCAGAACCAATTTTGTAGATGTAGCTGAAAGTAAGTTGAAGGGATTAAAGAGTTAAATTTTGATTAACTTATTCTGGAGATCAGAGCTTCTTCGCATCTTTGCCATGACTCACTTGAGTACCTCAAGAAAGTTTTCAGGGTAAAATATGATTCTGGTCTTAACCCTGAAGTGATTGAGCTAATTTCCATCTCTGATAAGACAAAGGGGGAACTTGTCAATTGCAAATAGTTTTCTAGCATTTTGGCACATAAAGCATTATGATTTTTGTATAATCTTTTAATATATACCTTTAAAGATTATTTATTTCTTTGACTTAACCATTTTTTCATGAGCCTCTTTGATTTAATTTTTGTTTCTTATCCCTTCATTTGGAAACTTGTGATGATCTTATTCTCTGCTTTTGAGACTTCCAGCTTTAAAAAATATCTTTTGTAGTATTCTAACTCCAGTAAGGCTAAGATGCTGGTTTCATGAAACCAAACAGTATATTTTAATTTTTACAGGCAAAGCATTAGTGCACGATTAAAAAACTAACGGTGTAAAATAATGGAAATTAGAATTAAAGTTTTTGGGAATTTTTCACTTAGTAGATTTTTGGATAAGCAACAAAATAATACGTATAGGTTAAATTTTTAAATTCCGTGTAAAATTTTATGCAGACTTTTCTTTTTGACAAAACCTCAAGAAATGTTGATTTGTTTTCATTTGGTGGTTTGAATCACTGTTAGCATTAAAATCCCCTAACACAGGTATTACATAACCAGTGGACAAATAGCATCTTAAAAACAAGAATATTTCTTCATATTATGAAAATGACTTGTAATTGTTACATAGTTGTCTTTGAAATATTTTTTTTCAAGAAATATCTATTTTGGAATGTATCTACATTTCATTCTTATTTTGCTATTTATTAGTTTGGAAAAATTCATTAAACTGGTTTTGTTTAAGAATATGTGAAGTATTTTATATTCCTAGAAACTAAAATATTTTCAATTTTAGGTGCTGAAATACTGCTGACTGTTGCTGCAGGTATCCACACAATAGATGGTGTTGAGCAAGTGGTTACTGGACTGAACTCTAGGGCAGATGAGGACAATTCAGAGACAATGGTAGGCAAAATGGAGCCTCTTGTGATAGGTGGAACTGAAGCCACTGTCTGTGGAACTGTTGGTCAGGATGGTGTTGTAGTAAATGATGCTTGTTTTGCTGAGATATCTTCTGCTACTGAAGTTATTGCTGAGGTTCCAACTGATGAAGTTCCTCTTACAGGTAATCTTATTTGTATGTTTTTAAAATTTTCTTCTTCAAATATATTGCAGCCTCAGCAGTATATTAAAACAGCAATATTTAAACAGTATGCAAAAAGCATAAAAGTATAGGCAACTTTTTATTTTCTATCAATGTATAATGGCAGTCTTATTTGAAAATGTCTACTCAAAGTTTTGTTACTGATAGTGGTTAAGCTAGCTCTCTTTATACTTTCTTGATACTTTCAAGTATGTAAAATTATGTTGTAGGTCATATTGGAAGTACTGTCAGAATGGCAGTGTATTTTGATATGCCAGGTAATACCATTGTTAATAAGAAAGGAGCTAATTCAGTTATCATAAAAGCAATGGGAAATTAAGAACTATGTTTTACAGCTATGCTTCACTTGCTGATAGAAGAAAACTACATTTATGATTTTAAAATGGGATAATCTTCCCCAACTCTAAAAAGAGTTGTCTAGTATTCCGATGAAATGAAACTGAATGGATGATTGAAAAACTAATGATCTCTTGGTTAGATGTAAAATGGAATAGATGACTGGTGGTTTTATTATGGCTAAGGGGAATATTGACAGTTGATTCATTGATGTTGATGGCAAAGAAAGAGGAGAATCTTCAGTTGATAGGGAACGTGAGGTACGTGGTATACATTCATTTACATTCTTGAAATCTTCAAAATGCAACATCAATTTAAAGGTTACATTCTGTAACATATTCTCTGTAAGTTCTCTAACAGGACATTCTTGTTTAGATACAAAAGAACTACTAATCTCAAATTTCTCCAAGTTCTCCTTTATCTATCTGATATAAAATACCTAATTTAAATTTTTTTTAAAAGGCATTGTAGTAATTCACACAAAGCAAATTTTTGTCCTATATTTCAAAGCATTATTGTGCATCACATACATAGTTTTGTTCCTGAAAATTTGTAATTTTATGTTATTTTAGATTTTTTAATATCATCTTGACGTTTAGTATTATTCTGAATTTTCATAAAGATTGATAAAGTACTAATTTTTCTAATCTTAGTGGGTGAAAAGTATAGGATTGTCCTATATTTAAATAAATACAATATCTTATAATACTGAAGTATTCTCAAATTTTTAGGGACATGTTCATGTCCATCATTATATTTGCTATTATATGAAGTCATCAGCATTGCTAATAAATTAGGGCAAATACAAATGATTTGTACATATTATTTCATTATTTACTGTTTACACATGGATTGCAAAAAAGCCTTTCTTCGCCATAAGGATTGTTTTGTAATTCTCTGTTGGCATCCCTCATATTTTAAGTATAAAATTTTTTATACTTTTCATGTTCTTGAGCTTATTCAATGTTTATGTTTAGATCTGAAAAGAATCATTCAATACACAAAATTCAGTACTCAAAAATTAATTTTTGAGTTTCTCATTTCCATTGGAAAACATTCTGCAGATTGATTGGTTCACATTGAGAAAAAACTTAATTTTTTTTTTTCAGGTCACACTTTTATTTTAGAAGATGGTTCCATCATTCAGCAAGATGGAAACAACTCAGCAGACATACTTCTGTGTGTTTTAGGCACTGACATCCAACCAGCTGATTTGAATTTAGAATAGTGTCTAAGGACCTCTGCCAATTTCAAATTTTATCGGTGACTTATGCCTCACTTCTTTCTAAATATCAACTTTTAACAATTTTTACCATTATCAAATGGAAGTGTTGACTCGTTTGAACATCAAAAAAATGCAATGTATTTTCCCTTATTATTTTGTCCTTTTTTATACATTGATAGTTGTATTAGACATTATGACATGCCAGGATAGTATTTATCTTGTAATTTTGGTGATTGTAAAGTTGAATGGAATTCAAGCTTTATTTTACTATCATATTTCTTCTAGTCTAGTAATAACAAAAAATATTCACAGCTCATTCCTTGGGTGTTATACAGTCCTTGCTTATTCATTTTCTGGATGTTCATATTTTCTCTGTACCTGATTGTATTTTTTATTGGAATATAATTGTTACAGTTTTAAATGTGTATTGGATATTACATTAAATGTATCGTTATTTTATTTTCACTGTAAGTCATTTTAAGTAGCCACAGCTTTGAATAAAATCTTTCCCCAAATTAAAATCCACTTTTTATTTAATTACCTAACATGCCATGAGGTGCCTATTATTATTTGTGAAGTAAATGCTTATTTATCTATCAGAATTTACAAAACTATGTTGCTAGCTAAAGTTGAAGGTTCAATTCCATCAGTAGTTACTACCTTTAAAAGAAAAGGTTATCCTTGCTACTGAAGGTAAATAAGAGAGGGTGGTTCAGAATTTCTGGTGTCTACAACTCTAGAGATATTAAAAGGTTATTATGGCAATTGGTTGACAAATACAGTTGGATGATTTTAAATTATTTTTCAATGTTTTATATCGTAAGCCTTTTCCATATTTTCAGAATGTTTGAAGAATTTGATACTATTACAGGGAAATTCCTCATTAAGGCTTTGAATGCAAAAAGCTGTAGTCCTACTAAAATTGCTTAACTTTTTTGTGAAGGAAGGAACCTACCCAGAGTAAATTAAGATTTTCACCAGGCAAGGGAAAGCTACAATTGAACTGGATTTGGCTTGCATTTCATTAATGCTAGGAAATAGCTTTAAGCTTGGATGACTCCATAATTCTGTAAACCTTAGCTCAGATTATTATGCAAATGTACTAGGTTGTTGTGTTGAGCTGTGCTTTCCAATGGTGGTGTTGCAATATGGTTGTGTTCTGTGAGGAAGCCCTAGGCATGTCACATAATGGTCTAGAGTATCATTTGATTCCATTTATACTATTATTATTTGCATATCTTTTGAGATGATGTATGGAAACAAAGTTTTAGAAGCACTCATGTTGTGGAGCTAGAATGTATGATGAATGTTCGGTAATGAGTTCCACAAATTAGCATGGTTTCCTGGGCAAATATTCCCCGATTTCCATGTTAATGAGAAAATTATTTATTTGATAATTAGCCATGGATTGGGCTTGGACCAAAATGTTACCTAGCTAGTTTTTAGGGTGATCTATGTGTTAATTACTAGGTTCAGGTATGAGGTGATGCATTTGTAAAAATCAGAGCTATCATTGATTCATTACCTACCAATCGGAAATAAATTAACTATTTATTTATAATATAACAAACATCTACATGTCATATCATGAGCAATGTTTCTTCCATTCACTACTCTTCAGAAATGCTCACTCATGTTCTCATTTAATTGCCATACCTTTCTTCCAACTTAAAACTGTGATTCCCTGTTCAATCAAAATATACTTAACCTTAACGATAATTATGATAACATTTGGTCATCTCAAGATTTCGTCCCTTTCGAAGAGCTATTTGTGAGCTTGTCATTCAATAAGAAAAAGGAGACGGCGAAATGGTTTAAGGTTTTTATCATTAATAATTTATAGAGATCAACATCAAGATGACAGTTTTCATATATTTCAAGGCAAATTCATAATTAATTAATTTCTTTGACAGAATATGAAAATTTTGTTGAGATAATAGATAAAATTATTTCTACTCTGTGGTTATCAATTAAGCGTCCCAAAATAAGAAATCGATTTCGTTATTGTTAAATGAATAAAAATGAAAAGGGGCGTTTATATGGATATAAGTCACCTGCATCTATATATCTTTCGCTCGCTCCTTTGCGTATATAATCGCAAGAGATCAAATACATATCAAAACACTTCAGGACACTTTCACTACTGCGAAATTCGTAGCTCCTATGTTACATTTTCGCATCATGCATACACGGCCGAAAGTGATTGGCCGCCGGTAAAAGCCGCTGGTAAATCGTTTGTGAAACCGGGATCAAAAAATAAGTTTTGTGTAGAAAACCAGCGGCTTTAGGAAAATATTTCAAACACAATGACCTCAAGATTATACCTTTGACTGAAAATAGCTAACTTCCTCTACTTTGAAAGCATAATTTACATATCTGGAGCCTTACTTAGTAAGTGCAATTTATTATTGTTATTAGAACTAATCTCTCTAACGTAATTATCGGATTCACCTCTTCAAATCTGGGACACCCGAAGAAGAGAGACAGGTTTTCTGAACTGTATATGTTTTCCTCTTTTCATTGCAAAGCTTCCCAACGTAAACATGTGGGTACATGGTCTTCCTGTGGTACTATGTGCTTTGCTGGCATCGTCTTATGGTGCAGGTAAACAGAAGCAGAAGTCAGTAACTTCATTTATTGATGCGAAGTGGCCCGCAACCCCGCTTGTGCTTGAAATTAGTGAATATTTAGCCGAAGAGAATCCAGATTATTTTTGGGAATTCATTGATGCCATCAACCAGGAAAAATATGAGAAGTTCAATTCAAGTAAGTGTAGCCACAACCTAATAGTTGTCTCTCGAAAAATTTATTCTGCTGAATATTTCTCTCTTTCACACTAAGTGGTTGACGTACTAAGTACACTTACCGTCTTATTTTATAGTGTCAGACAAAGAGCAATATGACATTGCGATTGCGGAGTCGCGAAATTTCATCACGGACTCACAAGTGTCCCTCATGAAATTTGCCTTAGCTCTCCACACTTACTCTCCAAAAGTTGAAATGTTTGCTCAAGTGGCAATCGATCGAGATTTACCTCTAGACTGTGTGGCTGTAGCAGATATTGCTGGCACCCTTACTTGTAGCTCTGCTGAAGTTGAAAACCTTGTCAGAAATGCGGTGAGTATAAGTGGTAGCTGTGAGATAATTTTATAAGATGACGATACCTACATTATTTGCAATAATAACGCTGTTTTTTCAGTCAGTAAATACGTTATAAACTTTCAGAATAAATGGTATCTTTGTTTTATTTTTATTCTTAAAAAAGTATGAACTCCATTACCAAACATGATGATTTCTTTGCGTAGTTCTGATTTATAATCCCTCCAGTTGTCAGTTTGATAGTCAAATAATGGTGAGCATGAGGACAACATCATTGGCAGACAAGTAGATGTATTTGATTGTCAGTGATTCTATTCTGTTTAGCAACCAATGCAAGCGGAGTTTCTATACGGAGTCTTTTAGATCTGAGATTTGTTAATGAAAGGTCTTTTAAAAGGTATAAAATCATAGAGGCATTGCCTCTAGTTCATGCTGCAGATTGCAATTTTTCCTATATCAGAAGGAAGTGTGCTCAATTACCATTGATCGTATTTCTTTATGTCAGTGACTTGATTGTTGACATTAGTCGATTCTCTAAGTATATTCAGGATGAAAAAGTATATTTTGATGATGACAGATAATAAAGTTAGGAAAACATAAATATATATTAAATTTTTAATTTATTTAATATTTAATATAAAGAGTTGAAGTTTGGCATTGACTTGGTGGAAAATTAAATAACAAGCTTCAAAACCAAATCAGTACTTTTTCCTCAGTTTTTGCGAATTCCTGTTTGTGTTCTGATGTATTAATATCATCTCAACAGTGGACTTTTGAAGATGATATGACTGTTGAAACCAATAATATTACTTGTTAACTCTTTGGAATACACCAAAGGTTTGTTTTTGAAATCATGAGTAGCAGTGTATTAATTTACCATCTATTAGTTAGTTGTCTCTCCATAGCTTGCTCAGATATATTTTTGGGACTGATTATTTGGAAAATGATTTCTTAAATAAAATTAAATGTTAGTAATTTAACTTCATTGTATATTTACTTTAAATTAAGTTTAAACTGAATTTAAATGAACATTTTTCTTATTTCTATTTACATATGAAGAATTTATGACTTATGAAATAAAATTAATAGTTTAATAAATAAATTTGAATCGTTATTGAATAGATTAAATGAAATAAAGAAAGCAATGTTTTGCTCATATTTAATCCCAATCCCTTTACATTTTACAGGACACAGAAAACAATCCTGAACCTCTTGAACTGGATCACCAGTATCCAAATAGCAAGAGTGGAACAGATCCTCCTCTTGTTATCTTGTATGCCCAAATTGGTACTTCAGAAATGAAAAATTTCCATTCTATCCTAAAAAATCTAGCTACAGAGGGAAGGATAATTTATGCTCTCCGACACTATGTTAAGGTATGGAATTTGTTATTTAAAAAAATGTCAAAATCTACCTAAACAAAAGGGTAGAAGGTAGGATTTGCATTTTGTTGACCTAGATTTTGGAAACAAAAGTCATTGAAAAATTAAAGTTGGATAAACCTGAACTTGAAAGCGTTACGTTAGTTAAATATTCTATACATTTTTAAATAACTTTAACCATTTTACTATGATATAAACTAAGCATATTAACAATTAATTAAAATCGCCCCATTGAATTTGGATTTTATCTATTAGGACCGATCAGGAAGAAGAGTCAGGCTATCAGGTTATGGAGTAGAGCTTCAGATAAAATCAACTGAATACAAAGTGCAAGATGATACAAAAGTGAAATCAGATGGTGGGCCTGAAGACGATGGTGGGGAGGATGAGGAAGAAGAGATCGAGGGGTTTAACTTCCACAGACTTAAGTGCGTATTACATTCAAATTCTTTTAACTCTTTTAATGAATGTTTGGTACCATATTTTGATCTACATAACCCAACATTTATTATGAGTTCATGTACAGTCCTATGAATACAAATTTTATTCTGAAAGTATGTTCAACCAGTCTGAAAGGTTCATAAAATGAGCATGGTCTCATAGTTCATAATGCTAATCCAAAAAAAAGTCATAAAGGTTAATAGCTGTAAGTCAAGAAGGTGGTCATGGGTCATTGATTGGTCAGTTCTATTTTTCTAATAATAGTTACAAGAACATAATTCATTTACTTGAAAATAACTTGGACTGATGTTGAGCATGCAATTTCTTCCCATGTTGTAAAAAAACTTTCTGCTTCATCAGGACTCTCTATCCAGATCTGAAAGATGGATTAGACCGTTTTCGCCAGCATCTTTTGGATTCAACCAGTGACTTGGCCCCTTTGAAAGTGTGGCAGTTGCAAGAGCTAAGTCTTCAAGCTGCAGAGCGTGTGATCAACAGTCCTCACGAAGAGGCCTTGAAAGTGCTAACACATATTGCACAGAATTTCCCCTTGCAGGTGATTCTCTCGTATTTTTGCTTTGATTTCATCAAGTGTTGCAAACAATATATTTGTAATTGACCTGATGAATTTAAAGTTCAAGTTAAGATAATTATATGTATTTCACATTCAGATTACTGTAATCTGAGTGATGTTGAAAGTTGCCTTATCTTGTTGGAGAAAGCTGTGACTGAACTTCTTTTAACAGGAAGTACAGTTTTGAAGTTAATGAATTCTCAATCTGGGAGAATTGCCAATAATCACCTTCCTGATGTGTTTTTATAATTTTTGAGTCTTACAGCAAGTATTAAATATCTGTACTACATGGGGTAGTATATAGAATAATGAGGTGTTGAAATCCTTTTAATTTTCCTAATTTATGTAAATGATCAAATTAGTTGCTTGCATAGTCCATCATTTTTTATCGTTTCATGGTCTCATTTAGAGTTTTCTTCACCTGAATGCAGATCTTTTTAACTGTGATAATGTCATTGTTGGTGTATTCCCACTGCTACTTATGCTGCAGAAAACCATCTATGTAGTGCAGTGAAATTTTTTTAAAGACTTTTATAGATGAATAGTAAAAAATCATATATGGGTAATCTGCTAAATGGATGATTAATAACCATAGTTATTTAAATATTTTACTTTATTTCTTTCGATTTCTCTTCTTTAGTATGGATGTATTATTAAGGATTTATTTTACTTTTATATTTAATGGTGCTATTTGAATTCATTGGTGCAATTATCATTCCAGGCAAGGTCATTAGTCAAAACTTCTGTGCAGTCTGAACTTCATAAGGAGGCGAAGAATAATCAAGAAGCATTTGCTGGCTCATTGAATTTGCAGCCCCAGGACACTGCTCTCTTTCTTAATGGAATGTTTTTTGATCTTGATATTGCGGACATTATAACCATTCTTGAGGCTTTGAAACAGGAGTTGCGAGTGATGGAAGGACTGCATAAAATAGGTCAGTCATGAAAATACCCTCATATGATGCCCTAAATACTAAGATGCTTGTTCAGAAGTTATCACAAGCGTCTTTTTTTGTGCCAGTGTCTTTTATATTGGTGTTTCTTTAACAGCAGTAGATGGACCCAATGGAGTGCATGATTTTACGAATATGAAAAGTGCATCACTCAATGTATGATATTAGAGAGTAACTGTAAAATATCATTTTTATGCAGGCTTTCATTGTTAATTGCATTGATTTGATATTAAAACAAAATATAATATATTTTAAAGAATATTTATCTAAAAAACTGTTTCAATGAATCAGTAGGCAATACTCAGATGTTTCAGGGCACAGGATGGGAATCTTGAAAATACCAGTAATGTAACACTTTTACTGTGGATCACTCCACCGTTGGAGTGATAAATGCATTGGAAATGGAGGGATCCAATGTGAACATGTTAAGGATAGGCTTAATTTATTTAATAAACTTGGAGAAATTTAGTACCATCTTTGAAGATATAGCTGATATTATTCATCCTAATTGTTATGTAAGCCATTCTGATACTGCTAGAAAAATATAGGAAGTTGATGCAGGAATTAGTCACATCAAGAATTCTTTTTTCTACAAACAATACACAAAAGAAATTGATTAGGGAAGTTTCAGGGTGCACGCACCCCCTGCCACACATTGAAAGCTGAATTCTCCATTTTTAAAACAGTACTGCAGATCATCAACAGCAAAATATTGAAAATTAAAATTGAGAATTGAATAAATACTGAAAAAAAAGGATTGTAAAACCTTCCCAGTAGATATGTATCATTGAATATAATATGTTATGGATTTTGGTTACTATTGTGTAATTTTCTATAATTGCTGTCTTTGAAACCATAAAATTTAATGACATTTTAGAAAGAATAGCATTGTCATCTCTGTTTTCTGGTTTTAGATCTGATATCCCTTCAAAATTACCTTAGCTTTGCAGATATTGATATGGATTGAAGTTGTTGAATACTGCTCCTATAATTGTTTTGTGTTATTTAAAATTGAATTTACACTCATTGGGTTTTAATAAATTCGATATTGGAAGGCATGACTTCGTGGTAAGACATTATAGAATGAAAACACTTTGTATTTTTCCACTGGAACTTTTAATTGGCGACCTGTTTCATAAGCATTCTTACATCTTCAGGCCCAGATAAAACATTTTCAACAGTATATATGTATAGGATTTTGGAAGGGTTGAGAGGAAGAAGGGGTAAAGGAAGGTGTGGATGCTTCAGTTGAATAACTGGCTTGGTAGGGTGAGGGATTTAGGAATAAGTGGTTGTTTGCTAGCATATCCTTTGGAATCCTTATCTCGACTTCCTCCAGGGTGTCTGGGTGGCAGGATTTCTCTTCCTGATGTAGCCGTCTAGGATGGAAATACCCCTTCTTCCCCTCAACCCTTTTAAAATCCTATATATACTGTTGAAAATGTTCTATCTGGGCCTGAAGATGTAAGCACGCTTATCAAACAGGTCGCCAATTAAAAGTTCCTGTGGAAAAATACAAAGTGTTTTCAATTTTCATTGGGTTTCCTTAATATTGCATTATTTTACAATCAATGATCACTTTTCAGTGGCTAATTTTTCAATGCTAATTTCTTATCTTTTAGGAATAAAGGGAAAGCAAATGGCCCCATTAATGGGCCTAGATTTGTCTTCTGCTTCAAGTGGATCACAGGAATACGCTATTGACATAAGAGATTCTGCTGTGATATATGTTAATGATATTGAGAAGGATAAACAATATCGCCGGTGGCCTGAAACACTCTCTGAAATGTTAAGACCAGTTTTTCCTGGAATGCTCAGAAGCATTAGAAGAAACTTGTATAACTTGGTAATTACTTGGTCCTCTAAACTTTTAGTTATGAATTAAAGTGAGAACCCATGCATGAATTGTGGTTCGTAATTTAATTGTGATTAACTTTTTCCAATTCATGCTGGTAAAGATATTATTCATTATCTCTGAAATATTTTACTTAGGTAATAATAGTGGATCCATCCGATGAGAAAGCGAAACCATTATTGAAAATGGCAGAGTCATTTGTGGTACATTCAGCTCCACTTAGAATTGGTGTGGTATTTGCTGTTGGCGGTATGACAATGTTGCCCAGCAGTGAGACTGGAAAGACAAATCCTGGGCTTGCATTGTTGGAAGCATTCAATTATATTGCAGAAGAAAAGAATGGAGAGCTAACTTCAGGACTCTCCTTTATCACCGATGTGAGTATCGCATTGAAACATGATCAACTGGGATTATTTTTTCTTCTGATTAGTTTTTTCATTCTTTGAAGGCAATCTGCAAATAATATGATACTTATAGATTTGGATAGAATTATTCAAAAATCATTTCATTGAGAGTTATTGTGCTTTAATGATTACAGCATATACATGTGTGTAGGTCACCCCCCCTAATTTTAACTTAAAATTTCCATTTTTTATGAATCTTGTGTATAAGTTGACCCTAGTTTTTTTTCATAAATATTAATTACTGCAAAGCTTCTTCCAGTGGATTAATTTTAATTATAACATGGACTTAAAAAAACTATTTTCGAGTAATAAGGACTGAAAGAGATAATTTAACTATTTTAACCACAACTTTGAATTGTATAAGTTAACGATAATTTTTTACAAGTCAAGATATAAGCTTCAGATACTATGAAGTTGGCCAGATTCAATCTCTTGATCTTTACACTTGTATAATTGATATATTTCATCCTGACAATCTGTTAGAAAATTCTATCACTTATGCTCTCTGTTAATTGTAAAAGGGCCGTTCACTTTTCATGGTCATTTTAGACCACAGAGGTATGTATAGGAAATGAAAATAATTTTCAATTAAAATATCACTAATTATTATTTGTTAAAATAACAATAATATTTTGAGTAAATATAAGTGTTACACAAAAAACACCATCTCAAGATAATTTGCAGTCATTATTTTGAAACAATTAGAACTTTCCAGATGGCCCTTGTACTTCTCTTGTGTATAGGTCGACATTTTTTGATGAAATTTTGAATTTAAAGGTCAACCTATAAACAAGTATATACATTATACATTTTCAATTGTTGGGTAATTAATTTCAATCCTAGTGATAACATTTTGTAACTGTGACGATTGCTTACATGATTTGTCACAAACGATTCTTATGATTGTGATAGTTATACAATTAAATGTTTTTTTTTCTGTTGAATTCCTAAATGAAACAGAAAAGCCAAATATATGTGTATACCTACCCTTGTACCCATCATTATACATTATAATGCAGTTTGTAAAGTCAATACTCATGCACCATAATTTTCATTAGGGAATGCCAAGCATTACAATATTTCCACCCTTTTATCCCACTATTGGGGAAACTGCAAAATTATCTGTCAGCAGAATTTCTTCTGGTGCATTGCAGTCATTGTCATATAGTAGATGATGCTTTTAATCTGTAGTACAATGTTAATACTTGTGAGTTATCAGAGAAATAATATCTAAATTTTAAGTTGTATCAATAATGTATGTTGTATTTAAAGATGTTCCTTTTCTCAGGTTTATGCTGTGTCAGAAGATGGGCCAATAACATGTGAGAAAATAGCGGAGCTATTGAAAAGTAAATATCCATCTGCAGATATAGATGATATATTTGGAGATGACTCTGATTATGATATAGGCCGACGGCTAGCTCAAGATTTTGTTCAACGTTCAGGATTCCGTAGATTACCACAGGTTATATATTTATCTCATGATATCCTTAAACATTTAAAACAAAACTCACTTGCTGTTTCTTGTATTATTTTATCTCATTTTAGGATTTATAGGTAAATTAAAAATCAAGGTAGATTTTTATGCCAAATACTTTTCTTAACCATAAATGTACAAATATCTAACAAAAAAATTCTTGAAGATTTCCCCTTCTTATACATTCAGTCTTATTTCAAATATTCAAGCATACCTAATTTTCTACAAAATCATCATCTTTTGAAAGTTAGGTTAAATGTTGTTCCTAGATTTTGAAATTTGACATTTGACTTATTTCAAGATTTTACAGTGTCTAATTTAAATTGAATCTCTTTAGGTTTTACTAAATGGAATTCCATTGGATGAGAAGTCACTAACATCAGAAGACTTTGAGGAGGCTGTTCTCACAGAGATAATGAACCAAACACCTATGTTCCAGAAAGCAATTTATAAAGGAGAATTGAAGGAAAAGGACAACCCTCTAGATTTTGCTATGAATCAACCAAATGTTATGCCAAGGTATTATTGAATCTACATATGAATTGTATTTTTCATATCTTTGTCACAGTGTGTTTATTATGATGTTAGAGGTAGTTTATTCCATAATCAGTCACATTGTGACAGTTTTTCTCATACAATTTTCCAAAATATGTCTCTCCTGCTGAGTGTCTGAAGTATGTAAATAGTCTTTACAGGTCATTGGCAATAGCTAGCAAGATTTACTTATGTATGGAAATAATAAGTATACCTTTTACTTTTCTACAAATCTATTTGACTTTGCTACCAATGGTTTCGAATTTCAGTTAATTGTCAGGCCTTAGGAATGCAAAAGAAGTTTCACAAAAATCACAAAAAAATTCATGGAAAAGTAAAAGGTATACTTATTATTTTATAACGGGATTCCATCAAATCTTGCTGGAGAAGATTAAGATTTACTTTTTTTTGCAGCTTAACCCATTTTAAGGCAGATGATGTTACATGGATAATTTTAGCTTTTAATGCTTGTGAATATAACTCCATTGATCTATGCTGTCACTGTAATAAATTTTAGTCTTGCTTTAATATCTGTCAGTTTTCCTGATAAGCTGTAATTTATTATTGATATTTTTTCCCTTCCTGAATCCACTATTTTGTTTAGTTACTCTATTTTTAACATTTGTCTCTTTAATATACCATATATCTAGCCTGTATGAGATAACTCAGGTTTTGTATCTTTATATGTATATTATTCATTAGGATTTTGAGCTTGATATAAAGTTAGAGAAAGTATCAATTAGATATAAAGCTAAAACATTTTTCACATACTTCTCTTGCCATTTGTCATTTTCTCTTTATTTCTGGTGCACATGCATATTTAATGCTAAACTAGTGATCATTTCATTTCCATGCTAATTAAAAAAGTTTATCCTCTATATTTTATTGCATTTTGTTGTAATTTTTTGAGAAATAGAATTATCTACAATTCATAAGTTACCTAATTATTTAGTTGTGGTTGAAATTATCATTCTAAATAAGGTAAGAACACTTAGTAACTTCCACAGATATACTTTATTTCACAGAGGCGACTAGTTTCGTCAAATCGACATCAAAATTATCATTATTAAAGCCTTGAGCTGTTGAATTTTCAAGATCAAAAGTCCCTTTGTTACTTTCGTACATCTTATTTCATAGTATGCATTTCTTAAGTAATTTTGGTTTCTTCTTTAGGCTAAATGAACGAATTCTTCAAGCCAAAGGATCCACTAACGTGAATCTTATGGGGGCAGATCCATTTCCAGAAGACCATTCGTGGAATTGGTATCTTGCCAATAGAAGCAAAATTTCATCTCTTGACTTGTCTGCTGCAATTGTACACCGGGCTGGATATGTAACTCGTCGTGATGACCAAATCCCAAAGATGATAACTAATTGGGTGGTGGCAGATCTAGAAACCCCTGATGGTCGTCAGCTGATGGCAGATGCTGTTGATCAGATGGTGAGTGATTTTATTAACTGGTCCCCCTATGATTTTGAAAGTTCTTTCTTTTTATTCAATATATAGTTCGTCCTTTTTATATTTAGCTGTGTATTTATATATTCTGCGAAAGCCCATGGCACTTGTGTTAACGATGAATGTGCATGAATTGATGCGGCAGTGAATGAATTTTGATTTTGAAGAGTTTGGTTTTTTGTTGAAATTGTGTTACTGTGGCATGAATCATTCCTCTGATATGCTCAGTTGTCCAGGATTTTTGTCCTTTACCCTAACTCATTGTAATGAGAGAGATATTCTCAAGTTTACCATGCACATTTGCATACTGGTGTGGTTGAAATATTGTACTGATACCGAATTATTCATTTATATTGCTAAATTCATCTATTATTGACATACTTCTATAACTTAAGATATAGATATATAATTATTAGTAACTCTTCCTTACATCTCCCTAGACAACATTTTCATACCCCTGGTTGATTACCCAATAATGGGAAGCCATGTAGTTCACAGTTTTCAGTTTCATGCTAAATAAACCTGTTGGTCAGCAGTTACTTAATAATTATTTACTCCCAATTTCCTAAAATAAAAGCAGTAACTTATTTACTGTTACAAGACAAATAGATCCTAGAGAGGGGAGTAACTCATAATAGAGCTGACAAGCTTAACTGAGATGTTACGCTTCAAATTTTATAGATGTCACTGCAATTTTCTATAACAGAGGGGTTGTACATAGTGCAGCTTTTATCTTTGAGTTCTTGATTTGTGATGTATTTATATTTAAATCTGTATTAATTTGTTTAAATTTGATGCCCTCTCTGCAGTGTTCTATTTCTCAAATTTACAGTAGTATTTATTCCATGTGGATATAAGTTTTCCTCAACCATTTAACCAAAGTAAATATTGTTTGTGACAGTTTCTTTGAAATGAATAGAGGAAATGGTATGCATAATTTTACACCATTCTCGTGATTTCCACAAATAATGATGTTTTTCTTTACGCAGAGGTCTTCCAGTACCATTCGAGTATCTGTCATACTTAATCCTACTTCATTACCTGCAATTGGAGAAGTATGGGATGGCAACAAGTTTATTTTCAGCAGAACAGTTATTGCAGCTTTATCAGTTATGAAACCTGATATCAGTGGCCAATATCTGAGTAAAATACTGAAAGAAGATGTAGCTTTAGATATTTCTTCTGGAAAAAAGGATCCCTCGGAGATTAAAGTTCAGGTATGTATCCTTTTAATTCCTTTAAGAAATAACAAGGAATGAAACTGTAGCTGGTACTAACACCCAGATGTTTAACTAACCCAAATGTTATGGCATTGACACAGAGCCACATTCAAGATTAACAATGGGGTGGTTCAAACCATCAATGTCAGTAATACATTTTTTTTCATGCTTTGTGAGAGAGCTTATAATTTCCTATTAAATTTTAATAGGTAATTTGCTTTCATAAAGGAAATCTAATTTGCAAAATAAAACTTTTCAAATCAGCCTTCAGTAAGGTAACTTTTACAAAGTTATCTTTTCTGGAAATAAAATGGGATTGAGTTGTTTTAGTACTAATTTAATTTCTACTGACATCCAGTTTCAAGGCATAAGTATTTGAGAATTATTTTTACGCCACAGGCTTGTTATTGAGATGAGCTTACTTGAGCTTTATTTCAATGTTTAGTTGTAATTTCTCTCTTTATAGTATAGTTGAAGACCTCTGAAGATTTAACATATTATGAAAGTTCTTTCGATTAATCAATCAAATGAATTATTTTGTACCTCATTCTTATACTACTAACACTATAAATTTGCAAATATTTCAAATGAGCTCTGAATTCAGAATATATTATGCCAATATTCAATTCAGAATATATTATATTTTTAAGTAAATCAGTTTGTAATAATTTAGGGAGGTTCCTATTAGAATGAAATAAACATGCAGGATTTATAAGAATTCATCGGTGATTATTAATTTTATTGATCTCCCAAGGAGAAACGGTCATGAAAAAAGTCTGACTGAACTGGGAATCTAACCGTGGTCTTCAACTCTTTGGGTGACTGCTCTAGCCATTGAGCTATCTTGCCAGAGCAATTAAACATCCCATGGAAGCCGCATGTCTGCTTCTCCTAGGATATATTCCTAGCTGCATGACTGTATAGTAACATCCACATTTCATTCCTTGTTTTATTTAGCTTTTGTTTTATTGACTTTGTCATGCTTATACATAAAGCATGCTGTTATAAAGAAAGGATTCATAAGTAAAATATTTGCTTTTAGGATTTTGACATGTCGATTTTGAGAAGAGAGATTGATTCATCCAATGGAGAAAATTTGTTGAGAGCACATAGAGATTTCTGTGAGCGTTCTTTGGGTATTGCAACTGGTGGCAAAAGAGCAGTTGTAAATAATGGTCGTGTTTTGGGGCCATTAGATGATGATGAGATATTTTCAGCAGATGATTTTGGCCTCTTGGAGCGGTATGCGTTCACAACTGTCACAGAAAAGATAGGAAAGGCTTTAGCAAAAGCTGGAGATGAAGATGATATGGAAGACAGTGAAGAAGGTGAGTCATTATTGCTCAGTGAATCATTAAATTGTCCTCGTTTCTTATGTATTCTTTTGTATTGTAAATATTTGTGATTATTTTACCTTTTTTATAGATTCAAATCCAAACAAGAAAAGTGATAAAATAATGAGGCTGGTGTCTCTTTTGATATCCAGACCTCAGTCCAAGAGTAGATTTGAAATTCCTTACAGAGGAGATCAATACAGGTAAGTTTTATTATATGAATGATACTCATCAATGTACATATTCCCAAACTTGACCCTTGGAAAAGCTTTCCTTTATCAATGTTTACAGCTATCAAACAATCTAATTCTTAAATTTTAATTTTTATGTTGATAAATGTTTATTAAGTTAATTTTAATTGTAATTTTTGAGTGATTATATTAATAACCTTGATAAAACAAAATCCACTACTTTGGCCTCGACTTTGTGGTAGCTATTCATGATGAAAAGAATAAGAAAACACATATATATGTTATTACAGGATAAAAACCTGTGGTAACGTGTATAAGTGTTTTCTTATTCTTGTCATCGACCTTCATAAATTTTGTCAGCTTAACATGTAGAGGGGTTTAAATCCATAAAATATGGGTTTTCTCTTGCAGTCTGATCTGTTTTTTCTTTTTTCCATTATTTATTTAGTAGGTATATTTGTTTTTCATTAATTTAAATAAAATGATGGTATAAGTGATTGTTTTTATGAAGTGCACTTTTAATTTTCAGAAGTTCCACAATATATCAGTTCAAGAGCTTGTGTTTTACATGTTTATTTTCCTTTTACAGTGTGATTAAAATTGATGCTCAACATCCAGATAGGCCTGCTTTTGATATAACTGTGATAGTAGATCCTGTATCAAGAGGAGCTCAGAAAGTTGGGCCTATTCTTTCTACTCTACTTGAAGTCATTAACTGCAATCTAAGAGTTTTCCTTAACCCTGTTGAGAAGAACAGTGACATGCCGCTCAAGAGGTGATGTTCTATATTTTTATACTATCATTCTTATTCCTCTTACTGAATTAAGAATCATTATATTTTATGATCAACCTTTTGGTAGATAAGCTTAACCACAACAGTTTCTTTCCTTCAGCTTTTACCGCTTTGTTCTTGAGGCTGAGCCGCAGTTTTCTGCAGATGGAAGAATTGCCCCTGGCCCAATGGCACGCTTTATCAACATGCCAACATCTGTTCTACTCACTCAAAATATGCATGTCCCAGAGAACTGGTTGGTTGAATCAGTGAGGAGCCCTTATGACTTAGACAACATTCGTTTGGAGGATGTAGAGAGCACTGTTCACAGGTACCGTTAGCTTTTTTTAATTAAAAGATGATGTGCTAATAGTGAAGGGCATGCTCACCTTGCAGAATGTTGATATCAATATTATGTGCATCATAAATTGCAAACATCAGACTTAGGAACTTAATGATCATTGTTTTCTACAATGAATTGTAGTTATGTTGCATAATTTATCAGCATTTATCTTGTAATTATTTATTGGTTGCAAAATATAAAATTACCATGAACATGATGAGTAGTTGTAACTCACATCTGTTGTTAATTGTTGAAGTTAAATATATTTTCCTATATGGGTAGGTTTAAATTTAGTTTCGAAAGGAGAAAATAATCATTTGAAATCATCAAATGTAATTTTTCAGTACTTCCTTTCTATTTCTCTCCTTATACCTCACTTTTACCAAAAGATTTGTTTTCTTTGCAGTGAATTTGAGCTGGAGTACCTGTTACTGGAAGGTCACTGTTTTGAGCAAACCATGGGCAATCCTCCTCGAGGTCTTCAGATCACATTAGGGACCAATCACCAGCCAGTAGTTGTAGATACAATTGTAATGGCCAACTTGGGTTACTTCCAACTGAAGGCAAACCCTGGTGCTTGGTCACTGCGTCTCAGACAGGGACGTTCTGCAAATATATTTGATCTCGTAAGGTAATGAATAGATCTGGGTGATATTCTTTATCATATGCACTTTATAATATCTATTATATATGAAGATAATTCCCCATATTTCTATCTCATTGAATTTCTGTCTAAATCTATCCATTTTTCTGACTGGAATTTTTACTGAAAAAATGTCGTGTGACTCATAACCTTATTATTTTTACTATAAATTTAACTCATACTAAATGTATTCTTATGTAGTGCAACGTCTCCTTACGTTCTAAAATATGCCTGTAGTATCCTTATAATGCATAATTTATTTTTTTTGAGTAAATGTTTAAGAATCTACATCATCCAAATATTTTTGCACGTAAAATTTTCCAATTCATATGACAAAGTTGAATTGTTTTTATCAGGCATAACCGAACTAAAAACTGGATTGTAGTAAAACCTAGACTTCCCAGTAAACTAAATTTTATTGGAAAATGAAATATGTCTTCAGTAGATGTTTGTCTCATGTTGAATTCTTTGGTACTGTTGCTCCTAGTCTATAAAACATTGTCTTACATCCAGCTTCTTCAGCATAGGTTGTTCCCATTTAGGTTAAAAAAAGCCTTTTTTGTCTTCATGGATCAATATTTTGCAAAAATAAGATGACAAGACAAATCATTTTTTGGGTTTAACTGTCAAGAATTTACAGGTTAAATACTTTTATGATGTATGAAGAAAATAGTCTGTTAACTCCCTAAATTGTGAGGTTAGTGTCTATAGTAAGGAGCCAATTATAGCTTAATGACCAGTTTAATAAGGAAAAACACATAATTGGTAATATTCCACTATTTTACTATAAATAGAATTTATTTCTGGTGTTGGGCTTTATGAGGTTGTCATGTCAGAACCAGTCATGTTTTCTAATACTAATCAAATTGTGTAAGAGGATGCATTTTGTATCTTTTTTCTACTAAACCTGAATACATTAACCAAATGTCATTCAAAAGTTTTCAGTTCAAATTATTACCTCTGGGATCATACCATGTAGGCATTCAAGTTGTGGTAGTTATAAAACATTGCTATAGCAATGTGCATTGGTACAAAAATTTGTTTGATAGCTATTTAAAGTCTTACTGTCTCAAGTTGATCCTCATTTGAAATTCACAATTCTCTTCACAGTGTGGATGGAACAGAGGTGCCTCAGAATTCTTCTGGTGTCAAAATTTTGATAAGCTCTTTCCGCAGCCATGTGATTAAACTAAAGGTGGCCAAGAAACCAGAAATGCTGCATGTGGATCTGCTGGCAGATGATGACAGCAATTCTGGAATTTGGAATTCTATCACCAGGTAAGCTTTAGCAAAAGTTGTGAGCCATGCACTTGCTTTAACTCTCTTTGCACTGGCAATTTGGGTATACCAAAATTTTATTTCTATGCTGACATGTGAGTAGGGAATCCAAAATATTTTGGTTTTCATCTACTTGAGTAGTCACGTTTTCATTTATGAAATACTTTAGTGCTGCAAGAAATAACATAGAGAAATTTAAAATTAAACAGCTTCCTATAGAATGTTCATAATTATATTTATCATATAATGGATAACACAATATACAGTGAATTCTTGGTTATCTGGGCTCTAGGACACAAATAATCAGAAAACACTAGTAACTTTCTCTTTTATAAAGTTTGTGATTGATGGAAATAGACAGTTTATTTTTATTTACGCCCATAGTCCATTACTTTAAATTATTTTATGGGTTTGTTAAGAGTTTTTAAACTTAAGTCTTTCTAGCTGTGATGAAGTTATTGTAGCCATATTGGCATGGAACTTCAGGGAAGGTCAAACAAGTCTTCTATTACAGTACAAAAATAATTTGTATTTCTTGTTTGAATATTTTTTTAAAAGACTGGAGAAAATATAAAAAATGAGTTAAATATCAAGATAATCTGTAAAATGGATAACTTGCCCTCACAATTGTTAGTTTACTGAGCATAAATTTAAGTATCTCACATCATCAGTAAATCACTGATGAAAACATTTCGTCATGCAATGATCATAAATTTTCACATCAATAAAATTTGCAAGACTGCTAATTCTATTCATTCTGTATTAATATTCCAATTTAAATATGTGTATAACTTTATCCAAAGACAGAAAAGATTTCATTTTTCTCCAGCTAAACTGTAACTAATCTTGTCAGCCATTGAACAAATAAAGAAGCAATATCAAAGAATCTGAGAGTTTTGAGAATGAATGAGAGAGGAGAAGAAAGCTGATTGATGCATTTGCTAATTGCTATGCAAGCTCTTCTTTGTCTCTCAGTTTGAATAAATTGCTAAGTATGTGCAATTCAATCTTTGATACTCAACACTCAGTCAAATATCCCTAGTGTTTGAGCAATAGGAGAATTATGCTAAATATTTACTACCAAAATACTTGGTACATAACTTGGATTCCCTACTTATGAGTTTGATAAGATAGCAGTAATGGCTCATCTATGAGGCAAATGAGTTGATCAGTAGAGGTATATGAAAGATTATGACAATAAGAAGTCAACATTTTACCTTCAGAAAAAAAGATTTTGAAAATACTTAAAATTTTCGGAAGTATTATGTGTCTAATTGTTTGAGAACAAAATGATTCTTCAGAATTTCAACAGACTTTAGATAATTCAATTTATATTACAGTAGTTAGTGGAATATTTTACTCGTTAAATATATGATAAGCTTGATAGTAGCTTATTCATAGTCTTGATAAATCACAATGTATTATTTTGCTAATAGAGCCATTGCAATTGAAAATCATTTCACCACAGGGAAAACCAAAGTTCTGAAAATAGCTATTACAGCTTACTTGATGTGATCCCTTTATTTTTCAGAAAGGCTGAATATGGCTTGAGTAAAAGTTTATTTATTATTCTAGTTGTTAAAAAGTATATACCAATAGAAAACCATCTTTTGACCTCAACAATAATGTTGGTACTGTTGATATCAAAAGATATATGGTACAGTTTTAAGAGAGTTCATAAATAAAATTAAATTAATATGGCATTCCATGAAATCTGGTCATCTCATATAGTTCATAAATATTTTGATTCTACTGTTAACTTCAGGGTTGCTTTTTTTTAGATTGGGTTTTACATTAGATTTTCCATCATAGATGTAACATACCATATTTATAATTTTATTGACAGGAAATGTATGTAAATTACTGGATGAAAATAAATATTTGTCATAAATCACTATGAGATTGTAAAAAAGAAATTATCATGCCTGTGCAACATAAAACATACATTTTAATATTTTGTCATTCAAAAACATTTGAGCTTCTGCATGCAAAAACTCTGAGCACCTACTTCCTCACTTAGTTCATGCTTTGATGGCCAGTTTTCACTGCAGTTTGTGCTCCTAACCACTCACAGTTTTGCATGTAAGATGGAGCCTTCATTTTTGAGTGACTCTTGAAGTATTTTTTGGCGAATAATACAAAATTCTGTGATTCCTGAGTTAATTCTTGATAGCTTGTTTGAAGTGCCCAATTTATGTGAACATCTGTGGCATCTAATTCTGTGTTTACAATTGAATTTAATGAAGATGAAAGGAGGTTTTTAGAAACACAGATCATGTACCATGCCTCCTATTGCAACTCTTGTAAGCTTAAGTTAGAGGGTTTCTCATAATCAAATCCTATTGATGCACAATATTTACACCACTTCACTTATAGTCAACTTTCCTTCCAGTCCACTGAGAGATATTTTTCTTCGTTAAAAGTATAAACACTTATAGGATTACATGTAGCTCATATCACCTTTCCTATATTTAGTAAAATAGTAGTTTAACTTTTATATTGTTACCACCGGACTAGTTGTCCATTTGTAACATTTGTACTTATAATAATAATAATAAGCTTTGAAAATTGTGAAAAGGAGGAAAGGGTAATTTAGCTTCTTATTTGTGTTATGTTCAATATGAAATTACTCTGTCACAGAATGGCCGAATCTCTTTTAATTGAAATGCGTTCATAAAACCCCTAAGATTCTGATTTAAAATTGTCCTAGTTTTGTGAAACCATTTATTTTATCCTCAAAAAATCATAATTTCACCTATACAGTAACAAAAATTATAGTTGACCATTTTTAACATCTTAAGGGTACAGTTTAAATCCAAAAAATACTAAAATTTTGTATTTGGTTTTTGTCTTACTTTGCAAAGTTAGTAAAGAAAGCAGTTGGTAATGAACAGACTATATCCCAAACATTCTGAATAACAAACACTTTTCAGTTTATGAGCAAAGTATATTTTGCTGATTTTGGGTATTAATAATAATAAAAATCATGTTAACATTCCTTTTGGTTTTAAATGAGTAGATATTATGATATAGACATATATCATCAGATTGGTGAAAATAATTTTTTCATGCTATTTCAGCATCTCAAGTGTAAGAAGCTTGTTGTCCAAATTTTTTCTGTCAAATTCAACATAATTTTAGATATTACATACTCTTGGTATAACTTGATTTATTATGACATTGAATATTGTTTAAATTAATATTGTTGTAATTAAGCAAGGTTTTACTTTTCCTTCCTTTCCCTTTCTTTCATTCAGTTTTGCCAGTACCACTGCCATGCTGAATTTTTCCACTTTTAAAGAGTTTTATGGAGATATTATTTGTGGGTTTTTCCATGCTTTGAGCACACATTTTGTGGAAGCTAAGCATGTTTTTCTTTTCAGCTACTAACTTTTGCATGGTAACAAGGTTAACATTATGAGTATAATCGATTTATTCTTACGTCCATTCTATCTATCATAGTCATAGCTTATATCAGTCATTATATTCTTTTAACAGACATTTTGTTTGAGATAATTCCTCATGGTTATTTCATAAATGAAATGTTTTTCAAAGGAAGCAACACTAAGCAGCAACTGTGTCTAGGAAATTTTGTGTATATAGTCAGGTCTGATATTTCTGAGTTCTATTAATCATTTACAGCAGTGAAAAATTCTGTTGAAGGCCTTATCTTTATGTTTTAAATAATGAGACATTTTTAATATTTTAGTTCTTCGAAATTGAATTATTTCTGACGAACATAAAAATTCTTCTTTGCTAATTAACTGGATTTCAAGTACAGAGACTTTGAATACATTTTGTTAGTAAAAGTGTTCATTAGTCTATACCCAGGATTTAAATCATCTTACACCTAGTTCTCACGCCTTCCTCAAGACTGCCCCTGGATATGTCTCTGGTTTTGCGCATAAATTTATTATGATATTTATACTATTTATTTTACAATAGTCACCTCATAAAAGATATTATAGGTAATCTGTTATGCTATGGAAATGTGATATATTCTTCCTGTGTTATTCCATCAAGTAAGGCTATTCACATAAACTACATTCAAGTTATTAGCCATTGATGTAGATTTTTGGTTTTCTTTCTGGTTGTATAATATGTGTTTTAGGGAGAGATGAATGCTGCTAAGAAGGCCAACCTTCAAAGCAAGCAACTTAATTAGTTAAGAGATAAGCATGGAAATGGAATCTAATTTTACAGAGGTGATAAGAGCTTCATTGGATTCTCTGATGATTTATTTAAGATTAGAGGCCTATTCTATTTAAGTTCCTTCTCTTTAAAATCCCTCCCTTTAATTCATGGCATAAGGAATCTTTGACAAACAAATTCCCCTTAATATTCAAGTATCTCTTCTCGGTAACTGTCACTCAAAATAATTTTCTCTGATGATAAATGTTTCATTTTGACCAAGCCTGTGTTTTTTAAATGGTGGACATTTTTAATCCTTTTAAATGAGAAAGGTGCTAGTTGAGAGAAGTAATTTTTAAAAGAAATAGGGATTTTATGTTTCATTGATGTTAACAAAAACCTAGCTCACAGACCGATTGTTGATGACAAACTCTTTTGGGGCCTGGTAATATTTTATGTTGTGTTTTGCATTTTGCTGGACATTCAGTTCAGTGGGATTTATTTAAAGGAAAATAGATTAGTTTAGATGGTGACTGGTTTTCTTTATTCTTCTTTACTTTTTGATTTGGTGGCTTATCATTTTTTTCCATCACATATACTGTGGAGAAACAATTCGCAGTTTGCAAGATGTTGGTTGGTTTTCCATCTTACTTATGAAAACCTTCTGAATCTAAAAGAAATGTTAAGCAAATTAGGAAAATAAATTTCTCTTTTAATGGCCCTAAGAAATTTTGTATGTTCATTTTACAAAATGTATGTTACACCTGTCAAAAACTAATTTGTTCCAGAATCTCTGCTTTTGCTTTTCTTTAGATGAGGCTCTTGTTGAAAATATTAGTTTTATTTGAGTTGCTGAGGAAGTAATTAATCTAAAATTTTAAATTTCTGGTGAAATCACTTTCTACAGCATGTGACATTAGTGTTACATAATATTATTCTTTTTATTTTATACCTAAGTTTTGCATAGGATATAATTAATGTTTTGAAGCATTAAATCAAGTCAGTCATGTAAATATTTTGCATTCGTGTGTGGTAATTTCAATAGTCTTTAATATGATTAATGACCAGCTTTTTCATTCCTTGGCTCATTTCTGCAGCATCATCAGATTTTTCACTTCTATTGTTTTTCATTTTGTCTATGTGAGATAATTTAATTAATTAATTTCTTATTGTTCGTTTCAGTTAAAAATTTTGAATCACATTTCACACTTGTCAGCATCCACTTTTTCATCACCAGCAATGCATGTTAATCTTAGATCTTTTCTCACTACTAGTGCATGTATTGTATAAATCACCTCTTCTGCACAAGGAAGTTTTATAACTTTTCATTTCATTCGCTGCTTTTCAGTTTCAATCATAATTCCAGAATATCTTGTATATGCTTTAAAGCAATGTGTCATTTATGTCAGTTGCATGGAAAATAAACTGAATTTGCTTTTGAACTTAATGAACAAAATTTAGCAGGAAAACTGATAAATCTATGAAATAGTTACTTTTCTATGATAGTCAGCATTATCAAATATTGTGCTTTCTTCCACATTTGCGTAATTTTTATCAGTGTTAAACGGCTTGTACACTTTCACCTGCATAAAGTGATGAAATCTTTTGCACCTGCCTTACTGATGAGATTCTTTGTTGGTTTGCTTGCGTTACAAGTCTGCCCTTTGTTGGACCAGTATTGAGGGACTCCTTATTGTGGCTGTCCAACCTGAAAGTTTGGAAAAGGTAGAGAGAAAATATTAACATGTTGAGTATTTTTATTGTTAAGATTAATATTGGAAAATGTCCATCAGACTTGACTAAACTGTGAGCTAACATATTGTTTGTTAACATTATATTAAGAATAATTGATTTGTTTCCTTTACTACACGTTCAGTTAAATAATAATTTACCACATTGCTCACTGTTCTGAAATTATTGCTGTTGTTCATTAAGTAACAAAGCCTTATTAAACATGGTGTTTTGGTATATTTTTAATTTAGCTGTACTGTATGGATGATAAAATATTTTTCAGGATTTAGTATTTCAGATGTTCTAATCAACTAATTATTTTGGCTATTTAATAAGTCACAAAAGCGTTCTTTAAATTAATGTACATTTATCTTCTTCATTCTGCTTTATTTATTTTCCAATTACATTTTACTGTCTTCCCTCTGTATAATGGTTATCTCAGAAATTACTTATTTGGTAAAATGCTTTTTGCTGTACATTTTTTGTTTGTATCTTTGGTAGCTATGTAGACTTTCTTTTATGGTTCAGACACAAACTAATTATTATTATTATTATTGCCTATTGTAGTAGGTTAATTATGTGGTAGACTTTATTGTGGTACTTGTATTGAATCCATATTTTGTGTGTGTTTGATGTATTCTCTGCATAAGTAGCTAACTAATTTATAATTTTACTAGGGTAATTTCATTTTAATTATTTAAGTTCTTCACATATTATTTATCACAAGGTCATGAAGAGCTCTAATACATTTTGTTTATTTTAGGAAGCTGAATTAGGATAGTTTTCTTAAGTTTTCTTCTTTCCAAGTAGTGAGTTTTTTGTTTTGTTAAGTGGGCATAATAAGCTTTCTTCTTTTTTGTGTCAGTATGTTATTTGTTGAATTGGAGTATGTGGTGGAAATCCTTCATGGAAGTCTCAAAATAGAGAATTCCAGTAAAAATAGAAGTTCACCTTTCTCACAACTTTCTCGCAAAAATTATTCTAGTAATCGTCTAATTATTGCTAAAGATTACTTTAAATGATTGTAGAAATTTCAAACCATTTTGTAGATGTGTTACCAGAGTTATCTTTCTTTGCTCAGGATTTGTTAGGAAAGAAAAATGATTATAATTTCCTGAAACTTGCCAACCAAAACTTTTTGAGGATTTAATTTTGATTTGTAAATGATATTTCAAATCATGTAAGATTGACAGAATTAAAAGAAACATGATAAGTATTACAGACAAGTAAATTTTTCCCCAAAAAATTGAAAATAATTTTGGCAAGGACTTGTTTCACAAGACATTAACAAGTAATTAGCATGCCATTTGGCATGGTTGCCATTGGTTGCCCATCCCTCTTCTATAATAATTGAATACATATAACATTTTTCATGGCAATTACCTGTCAGAACCATACAATTTTCACCTACAATGCATGATACTCAGATCCTGTTATCAAAATCATTGATCATCAGATTCACCTTATTAACTCGCTTTTTTATGTTTTTGTGCAAAATATGGAGTCATGGAAATGTTGTGTTTCTTCAAATAATATTCACTTATAACTGTTAACCTTTGTGTGCTGATTTTTGTTACAATTTGTGAGTGTTGGCCTGCACCTCTTCCCATCTGCCTTTCCATTGGTCTGTGCATCAGTCCCTCAGTTAGTTGCATGTTTCAGTGACCTTGAGATTAGCCAGAGATTTTAGACAAACATATCCAAATTCCCTTCAATATAGCCTGAAAGAGTTTTAATTACCCTCAAAATCACATTTTTTATCTTAACGGCAGAATTTATAAATCTCACACTGCACAAAAGCCTGAAATGAGAATTGAAATTATATATTCTAGTAAAGATGTATTTTAACTTGAACAGTATTTTTAGGTAAAACTTCTATCAGATAATATTAATCAAAGTTGAATGCTGTGTAATCTCTCTTTCCTTAGAATTTAAGATATCTTTACAAACTGAAATAGAACCCATGGAATATCATATATTCCCATATCATGGTCTTCAATCACTGTTATGCGTATAGAATTTCCACAGTCGTCACCATTTTCACATTCTAAAACAGAGTTGGTTAAATGTTATCTTAGAGTAGATGCAATTGAATGTAGTTATCTTTTTGATAGTCATTTTGTTTACTGTCTAGTTATGTTTAAGGTGATATATTAATTTCTATGAGTAATGTGATAATTATAGGCATTTATGTTGTTTTTGTCTCTTAATCAGATGAAATATGGACAACTTAAATGTGGTATTACATCATCAAATTATTATGTAAGGTACCCAAATTATTATTAAATCAGATTATTATATAAGTACCAAGAATCTTCGCTAAATAAATTTCAGTTCTCTTCTACCTTTTTAAAACTGTAGCCATGTTTTTGCTCTGATGCGTCCCTTTTCCTCTGTGTTTATGTGGTTTTCTTATTTTTTCCTCAACAATCAGCACTTTTGGGGGCTCTGGAAGTGAAGATGCTGGTGAGCTTTATTCTTCAGGGAGTGGAGAGGAAAGAATTAACATTTTTTCCCTTGCTTCTGGCCATCTTTATGAGCGTTTCCTTCGAATCATGATGCTTAGTGTTGTTAAGCATACAAAGACTCCTGTAAAGTTTTGGTTCCTGAAGAATTACCTTTCTCCTACTTTTAAGGTATGTACAGATTTCCTGCAACTGAAGATGGAAAGCATTTTTGTCATCAATTGATTAGTTGAGTGAATATATGAATAACTCCAAGTTGACAATCAAAACTAAGAAGTGATTGTAGGAATAGTTCTTGGAACTCTAACCAGGTAGTGTCTCTCCATATCGTTGACGTTTTGGCTGCATATTTGGCGACCACCTTCAGGACAATGAAGTTGGTCATTGTCCTGAAGATGGTTGCTGAGCATGCAGCCGAAACATTGACGATATGGAGAGACTGCCCAGTTGGAGTCTCAAGAATTATTCCTACATGCATTTCACCGGGAAAGAGCTACTTCCTTCTAAGAAGTGATTTTTTGTATTGTTACTCTTCTTTCAAATGATGGAATGACCATTTTATCACTGAAAGAGTAAACAAAATGGTCTACGTTGATAAACAATAAGTCCCAGTTCACTATCCCGTTAATTTGTAAACAATATGGTTTCTTATTATGATCCCTTTAATCAATACAGAGAAGTAATCTCAGGGCATCATTTCATCATCACATCTCAGTAATCATTTTTGAGCTTTATTTTTCGTTATAATGTTTAAATAATTGAATAGTTGGAAAATTAAGAATTAATTTAGCTTGTAATTGATTGAAATAACCTAATTGCAAGTGAAACCCCTCTCTCTACACTCAGAACAGCTTGGAACTGAAATTTGATTAACCATCTCTCAGATTCAGAGCTACTCTTCTTAAGTTCGTATTAAACCATCAGAGGATTAGCTTTTGATACAAGTTTTCTGCATAATTATAGCTAATTATAAATTCTTCTTAGGTGTTAAGGACTTAACTTCCATCTGTTTGGGCTTATATTTAAAGTATCAGTTTATAAGTATTTCTTTTTTAAGCAAATTAATGCCATCCAGGGAAATAGTCTTAACTATCATGAAAAATGCAGCAGAATTTTGATTCAAAGTCAAAGATCATAAGATAATGTTTTTTTGGTAAATGTAATTTGCTCTCTAAGTTGTATAATAATATATATGTATATTATATAAATTGATTAAGAATAAAATTGTTTATGCTGATATAATGCATAGAATGTGTAAAGCATTTAATATGAATGAGTAACAACAAATCAGTTTATTCCTAATATAAATATAAATAATATAAATCAATATTCAGATGATAAATTGTAATATAATGGACTATTAAAATAATTTACTTGTCAATTTATCAAATTGTTGCCATTAATCTAATTTTTAATGTTTGCATTTCAGGACTTCTTGCCTCACATGGCTGAAGCACATAAATTTGAATATGAACTTGTTCAGTATAAGTGGCCAAGATGGCTCCATCAGCAGACTGAGAAGCAGAGGATTATTTGGGGATATAAGATCCTATTTCTTGACGTACTTTTCCCCCTTAGTGTGAAGAAAATTATTTTCGTTGATGCTGACCAGGTCTGTTTATTTTTTAAGTACATTTAATTTTCTGAATTAAAAACTTTTAAATATAGCAGCTTTTCACTATCTGTTTCAGTACTACATATACTTGTTTGTAGTTTGACTCCCTCTTTCACAGCAGAGAAATTGACTCTACAACTTGTCTCATGTATAGCTTGATTCTATTTTCCTAAGCTTGCAGACCATAAATTCTTAATAAGGTTGCTTACTGTGTTCTTTAATCTTAACCCTATTAATAGCTAGTAAAGTTTTCATTCTTCTCTGTGATTTGTGAATTCATATTGATGTTGAACTATTTAATTTCTTTTTACCTTATTTTCAAACTATATGTATGTATTTTTGACTGACAATATATAATTTTGTGAGTACAATATGATTTATCCAAGGATAAACATGTGAAAAATTGTGACATGGCTGGGAATCAAACCAGGTCACCCACTTTCCAGGCAGGCATACTAACCACTGAACTACCGTGCCATGCAATGGTGGTTCATGTCACAGTTTCTTGCATCTATTTATCTTAGGTGCTCACCTTAATGTGCAAAGTTAAAACCCTTATCCTTTCCCTAATATGAAGTATCATTTGAAGCCAGTATTTATTGGATCAACTTTTATTGATAATTGCCTACTATATAGTAGCTAAAAATAATTCTTTTATTATTCTATTTTTCTGCTCAAAGATTTGAATACGTGCAAAAGTTAATCTTTCTTTTCAGATACATTATTATCACAAAATTTGATGCACCTTCTTTATTCTATCCTCCCTGATTACAGGAAACATCAGATAATATTAATCAAAGTTGAATGCTGTGTAATCTCTCTTTCCTTAGAATTTAAGATATCTTTACAAACTGAAATAGAACCCATGGAATATCATATATTCCCATATCATGGTCTTCAATCACTGTTATGCGTATAGAATTTCCACAGTCGTCACCATTTTCACATTCTAAAACAGAGTTGGTTAAATGTTATCTTAGAGTAGATGCAATTGAATGTAGTTATCTTTTTGATAGTCATTTTGTTTACTGTCTAGTTATGTTTAAGGTGATATATTAATTTCTATGAGTAATGTGATAATTATAGGCATTTATGTTGTTTTTGTCTCTTAATCAGATGAAATATGGACAACTTAAATGTGGTATTACATCATCAAATTATTATGTAAGGTACCCAAATTATTATTAAATCAGATTATTATATAAGTACCAAGAATCTTCGCTAAATAAATTTCAGTTCTCTTCTACCTTTTTAAAACTGTAGCCATGTTTTTGCTCTGATGCGTCCCTTTTCCTCTGTGTTTATGTGGTTTTCTTATTTTTTCCTCAACAATCAGCACTTTTGGGGGCTCTGGAAGTGAAGATGCTGGTGAGCTTTATTCTTCAGGGAGTGGAGAGGAAAGAATTAACATTTTTTCCCTTGCTTCTGGCCATCTTTATGAGCGTTTCCTTCGAATCATGATGCTTAGTGTTGTTAAGCATACAAAGACTCCTGTAAAGTTTTGGTTCCTGAAGAATTACCTTTCTCCTACTTTTAAGGTATGTACAGATTTCCTGCAACTGAAGATGGAAAGCATTTTTGTCATCAATTGATTAGTTGAGTGAATATATGAATAACTCCAAGTTGACAATCAAAACTAAGAAGTGATTGTAGGAATAGTTCTTGGAACTCTAACCAGGTAGTGTCTCTCCATATCGTTGACGTTTTGGCTGCATATTTGGCGACCACCTTCAGGACAATGAAGTTGGTCATTGTCCTGAAGATGGTTGCTGAGCATGCAGCCGAAACATTGACGATATGGAGAGACTGCCCAGTTGGAGTCTCAAGAATTATTCCTACATGCATTTCACCGGGAAAGAGCTACTTCCTTCTAAGAAGTGATTTTTTGTATTGTTACTCTTCTTTCAAATGATGGAATGACCATTTTATCACTGAAAGAGTAAACAAAATGGTCTACGTTGATAAACAATAAGTCCCAGTTCACTATCCCGTTAATTTGTAAACAATATGGTTTCTTATTATGATCCCTTTAATCAATACAGAGAAGTAATCTCAGGGCATCATTTCATCATCACATCTCAGTAATCATTTTTGAGCTTTATTTTTCGTTATAATGTTTAAATAATTGAATAGTTGGAAAATTAAGAATTAATTTAGCTTGTAATTGATTGAAATAACCTAATTGCAAGTGAAACCCCTCTCTCTACACTCAGAACAGCTTGGAACTGAAATTTGATTAACCATCTCTCAGATTCAGAGCTACTCTTCTTAAGTTCGTATTAAACCATCAGAGGATTAGCTTTTGATACAAGTTTTCTGCATAATTATAGCTAATTATAAATTCTTCTTAGGTGTTAAGGACTTAACTTCCATCTGTTTGGGCTTATATTTAAAGTATCAGTTTATAAGTATTTCTTTTTTAAGCAAATTAATGCCATCCAGGGAAATAGTCTTAACTATCATGAAAAATGCAGCAGAATTTTGATTCAAAGTCAAAGATCATAAGATAATGNTCATTATATTATAATTCATTATTTCTTTACCATTTGTTGATATTCTTCTGTAAAATTATTCTTTTGAAACTTTGTATCATAAAATTTGAAATGATTTAATATTTGTCAGTTTGATGATGATAATTTTTTCCATTTTATGATACAGGTTGTGCGTGCTGATATGAAAGAACTGTATGATTTGGATCTTGGTGGTGCTCCCTATGGTTATACCCCATTTTGTGATAGTAGGAAGGAAATGGATGGATTTAGGTATGTTTAGATAAACTCCTTTTCTGATTTAAATGAAATATATTGCTATTGAGATTAATCCAAAAATCTGAAAAATTGTCTTTCCCAATTTATAATCAAGATATTTATCACTTCAAAGTAGTTGACATCATCATAAATTTATGAAATATTTCTTACTATCATGCATTCCAGTTTTTCTAGTCAGTAAAGATGATTTATGAAGGAATCAAATGCCAAGTATTATCCCCTCTCAGCAAAATATCCTCTTGCAAGGTCATCTTTATGTGGAATTTTTATGATCAGATGTATAAAATTATTAAATACTAGTTTAAATTTGAAGATTTCAATTTCCATTTTCATCTGCTTTACTGATCAGAAAATCGGGAACTCAGTATAGAAAGAAGTTAAATTCTCTAAATATTGAATGGTTAGAATGGTAGTACATCATTTATATCCTTATCACCCAAGATGGCTAATATTGCTGAAAAATACCCCAATCATTAAAATAAAATAACCTCATCATGGCTTTTTTCACTTTCTCTTATATTTTTCATATTTCCCTAGCTTAAAAGTTTCATGGTTTTAATACCTTCCCTGGGCATTCATTAAAGAATTTAGTTGAAAAGATATTCTGTTTCAATCGGTATTAGGAATATTCACATCTACAGTGATACCCTGCAGGCCACCTTTTGTCATGTGGCAGGGAGGAAAGAATTCACATTAATATTTAATGGCATTGTGAATATTTGTTAGTGTTATACAAAATTATGGATATTTTCTTTGATATGATACGTAATTATGAAAATCTTACGTAATTAGTTACCTTTACCTTTAACATTAAAAGCAAAATATATGGAATTATAATTTTTTACAATTATACAAAACTTTATGAAATTGCAATTTTTGAGATGCTATGCTAAAACTTAAAGTTCTTTGTAATAATGAGAAAACTTGGTTAAAAGCAAAAATAATTTTGAAAAGAAAACTTGACTCAGCCAAGAAAAGAATAGAGAAACTTTTAGGATGTGAAAAACCATCTGTGACTGACAAATGGTTAACAAAGTTTCTTTTGGTGGTTAGTTAGCTACTCTGTAATCTGCTGATCATTAAAGCTTTTCTTTTTAATTTGTGTTGCTAATATCATTGTATTGGATACATTTTATGTACTGCTATTTGGGAGAAGTAAGCCACTGACTCAACATTTTTTCAGATTCTGGAATCAGGGCTATTGGAAGAATCATCTTCAGGGGCGTTCTTATCATATCAGTGCACTCTATGTTGTTGATCTCAAGCGTTTCCGAAGAATAGCTGCAGGAGACCGTCTTCGGGGACAGTATCAAGCATTAAGCCAAGATCCCAACTCTCTCTCCAATTTAGATCAGGTCAGTGGAAATGAATCAATCATATTTTGAAATGAGAAATTTGCAATTTGCTCATCTTGTGTCCTTGTTTGCTTAACCCAGTGATGCGGAGACTGGCTTTTATGACACATGCAGCCTTCTGACAAAAATGCAAAAATTTATTCATTTTCATCTCATCAATAGTTTGATAGAAGATAAAATGGAAACTATTCTACCTAGGCTTTCTTAGCAGTTAATTTTTTGGCAATAAATTTGTTTTCCTGTGTACATTTTTGATTTCCAACTGTTTAAATGCAGTTTGAAAAATATGCTCTAGTGCTGTGTGATGATTTCGTATGTTGGGTAATGGTTCCTTATGCAGTATGTAATGGTTTATTATGCAGCAGGTACGTACAGCTTTCTGACTGAAATAGGACCCTTACACCTGGATCGACTCATTCACTGTGCATCCTGTAACTTGAGAGATTAGATTACTTTTGAAAATTAAATTCTAATTTCTATACCTTTCCAAAATAGTGTTTTTGTATTATGAGATAACTTAGATCTCAATATAGTACTCAAAAACAAGATTTTTATCATCAGACTTTATTTGAGTCTGGTGTATTATTGTTAAAAGTGCTTCAACAGCAGGTCATTTTGCACATGTGAGCACCATCTAGGAATCAAACCCAGGGCAGCTTTCACCAAAGGTGAACATGTTACCAACGTGTTATCCTGGAGCCTATAGAGAAAATATTTATGTATAAATTATATCTTGCTTTTAAACAATTTAAAGGTTAATTGATGAGATGAAGGTTGAAGCCCTAACATAGTAACAAAAGTTGTAAATCATTATCATAGGAAAGCCTTGTCTTAATGTTGTCCTTTCCTATTATCTTCAAATAGATTGATTTATGGTGCCATAATTATCTCTGCAAATCCCTTTGATGCTACACAATTGAATCTGCTTCTGTTAAAAAAATCTCATTTATTTCTTGATCTCTTGCTTTGTCAAGGAACTCTTCTACCGTTGTCTAATCAGGATAGCCTTGATTAGAGGCTTTATTCCTTGCTATGCATTATAGTCTTTTGATTTTCATTATTGTAATTTATTATTTGACTTCTACATTTACCTAATGAAACTTACCAACTGTTAATGTTTTCCTAAATGTTTTTTTTTTCAAAGGATCTTCCAAACAACATGATCCACCAGGTAGCAATCAGATCTCTACCTCAAGATTGGTTGTGGTGTGAGACATGGTGTGATGATTCATCTAAGAAACGTGCCAAGACCATAGATTTGGTAAGAAGTTTCATATCAATATAATTTTCTAAACCTTTGATATCCTCATTTACTATGGGCCTGGAAAGAATAAAATTTCCTTTTGCTTAAGAAAAATTTGAATAGCTGGAACTTGAACTCAGGACATATTGTATTTGTAGACTAGTAAGCAAAACATGTCACCTCAAAGGTTGGCAACATTTGAATGTATTAATATGTTCACATATATTGCAGTGTGTCAATGCTATATCAAATGATAGCATTATCTTTCACTGCAATTCATTTTACTCTTCTGCGATATCTGTGTTTATAATAAAAATTTGGCTTAAAAGATACCACATAATTGTGTTGATAGGAGTTATTTACAATGGCCTAAAATTGTTATTATATGAATTGCAGTGTAATAACCCTCTGACGAAAGAAGCCAAGTTAACAGCAGCCATGAGAATTGTTGAGGAATGGAAGGATTATGATGAAGAAATAAAACATTTGCAGGAGTCCATAAACGCAGAGCATGTTGATGACATGCATAGACATGGTAAGTTTGTCTTTCTCATTCAAATTATTAATTTGAACTTATTGGTAAAGGATCTTAGTGATGATTGTAGATTGTAATCTATCATCACTGGAAGGACTTAGTGGAAAATCGTAATGAAATAAGAAAAAGACCAGTTCCCTCAAGATTTAGAAGAATCTTGTGGGTATCACTTAATTTTTCCTTTTATTTCAATAATAAATGTTTTTTTTTTTGTTAGATGGAAAATGGAAAAAAATCTCCTTTACTACATAACAGTTGTCCATTGTGTCTTTGTAAAATCTTTTGAGCTCCTAGTATATAAATTTATTTAGCTTTTAGTTCATTTAGAATTCATGTTTTCATTTTATCAGAAGTAAAAGCTGATAAGAAAATTCTTAAATTATATTATGTAAAATGTTAATGGATATATAACGAGGCAATGAACAAAAGTTTAATAGGGCAATACAAAAATATGGATCAAATTTTATAAATTTGGATGTTGTAGTTGCTATAAAAGACCAATAATGAAATTAGGTTTTAAATTAGTCAAGGTATAGAAACAAAATAAGGAAGATATCATCTATGAAATATTTTAAAATCTGGTAACTTGTGCAGAAATTTGCTCTGAAAAGGCTTACCTTGCCATAGTTCATGAAAATGAGCCTCTACTGTAAGTATGGTTGGCTCTTTCAGTCCTCTCAAATATATAGTCATGAAATGGTTTCATAGTATAAATAGCTAGTTAACCTATTTGTTAAATCTTGCTTTTGAAGATTGATGAATAAATTCTGTTTTATGCTAGTGAAACTGATTTGAAAAGAAAAACTGAAAGTTAAATGTATCTCTCATCCATCCATTTGCTACGAATTGATTTTTTTAAATTTGATTTTATATTTTTAATATTCCAATGTTTTAATATCTTTACTTTTCTTATTTTCAGAGACTGCAGCACATACTGAATTATGATGACATTTTTGGCATCACCAAAAGTGATTATTTTATAAATAATGTGTATAAAAGTGAGGAATGAGTGAATGAATGTTTTGATTGAGTAAATAATAATAATATTAATTATTAAGTGGACTCTTTTATTTATTTTTCATCTTTTCCCCTAAAGGTTAAGTTAAAATAAGAAAAAATCATGTGCCATTGTGAGATTGAGTATAATTTTTCTCTTAGGTTGAGAAAGTTAATATTTTCTGATGGAAAAGTGTTCTTAAAACTATGACTTGCATTGGATGAAGCAAAATAAGTATATTGAATAAATTCATTGTAGCATTCCATAAGAAGGTGACTATTTAATTTAATGTATGTACCATATCTGTTTTCTAAAAATATTCTAGTTTTCATGGAAGTTTGAATTAACTTGTGATTTGTAGGAAGTCCTTTCTGAATGAATAGAAAAATGTTCAATAAAGGATTTTCTGTAAATTATATCAGCAGTTAAGCAAGTCCTTAAAAAAACATTTCTATGGGTGACATAAATACAATGCTGGCTGAAGATAATACTTTAATTGGAAAAAAATATATAAGGCAAGTGATCATTCTGCAATTTATAGAATTATAATATTGTTGCAAGATTTGATTTCAGAGAAGTTGTTTAAAATTTTACTCTTTTTCCTATGATGTTACTATCTCACAGAAAGAAAAGAAATTCGTTCCTAGCAAGTAGGTAGTAAATTTCCTTTATGTGGACTTATGGATGGTGCAATTGGTAGAAGAAATTCCTTTATAAGGTAACTTCTAACAGTGAGTTTGACTTCAATAATTCCCCTCCTTTAGTCCATGGTTGATGATATCTCTTACATTTATGCAACATGTGAGGTTTTGTAAGTCATAGCATGTATTGAAGGTAAAAATTAGGCGCACATTTTTGAAATGGTTATAGTTACTATCCAATAGAATTGTGCTCACAATCAGTAGTAAATTTTCATGTAAGCAGTCAAAGTTGATTTCAGTATGGACTCTTCTGTAATGAGAGTGTTATTCTAATTAAATACATATTCTTCAGTCAAGGGAAAGGAGTATTTAATATAAATGTTCTCTTAAAGGGTTTTTTTTATTTCATCCAATTCATGCACGTTTATGAATGACTAGGTGTTTGGGCTCTTTAAAGGGAAGTTTATGCATAGCGTTCTTTATCAGATTTTTTGGAACCTTTAATTATTTGTATCTTGTTTTCCCGAAAATATTTCGTTGCGCGATATCTTTTGTTTTATTTTGTGTGTGAAACATTAGATCGCGATTCTTGGTTGAGAACCTTGACTACAAAAGCAGGTTTATTTCATCAGCATCGCTTTTAGAACGTGAGTTTATGCGCAAAGAGAGTTGGCTGCGATTCTCCTTGTAATGTAACAGCTCGTTAGTCACTCATAACAGACAAACCTTAGCAAGCACTATTCGATATTGCATAACAGACAGGCGGTAACACATTGCTTTAGCCATTTCCTATATTTTCTCTACAGTCAAGAGGTCGAATTGCAACGGAGGGAAACGTTAGTTTTTTAGTCATGAAAGAATGTAAACACAAACGTTGTTAGCGAAGCACTTTTCCTTAAGCTCGTCTTGTGGACGATGGCGTCTTTACAGAGCTCGGTCGAAAGCTTCCGGTTGCGTTATTCATAATTTGCTCCGTAATATTGTAGTAAAATTTGAAGTAAAATTCTTTTCAGGCACGGAATTTGATCGAAGAATCAAATGGAAGTCATGATCAGTAGTGATCAATATTTACGTTTCTCGCGCCCTTGGCAACTAATGGTCTACTCTGCGAAAGTTTTGATAATATATAATTTGTTTAATGTGAAGTCATATTCCTTTGAATCGGTTGGGTCTCATTGGCTAAATACGCAATAGGAAATCTGAATTCGTAATCTTCCTTACGAGGAACGCTGAGACTTGATAGATTTCTAATAGAATTGTAACTATGATGAAGAAATCACCTATTGTATAAAGAACCCATGCGAAAACCCTTGTTAGGTCTCCCGAAAGCCATGTGGGTAACGCGGTCGAAATTCGTGAGGGCGGTTCCGGGTTCGATTACCGGAGGCTCACGTGCAAAATGACCTTATCTGTTGAGGCACTAAAAATTGCTACTCTGAATACGTGAATATACTTATCGTTTTCTTGGTCGCTGATTGCATGCTGTCTTACACAAACCTTGAACAAAGTTACATGTTTACTTTGGCGACATAACCTCTTCTATTTGTGTATTGAAAGCATGCAATGAAAATGTGTGGTAGTGGAGGTCACAGTTGCTGAAGTATCTCAAGGAGGAGGACATGGGAATCCCCTTTCTTCGTTCGAAGTTAACTCTTAAATCATCTTTCTCGTGATGGTTACCTGCACGAGACCCTATTTTATTGCTGTATATACTTCACCACATCTTAAGTCACCGACTTCTTACAGTTTAACTTGTGAGAAACGTGTGGGTAAGTCACCTCTTATGATAGCGTTAGCTTGTTACTCATCGAATCATGTTCGGCGCTCTATTACAAATATAAATGATAGGGTTGCTGGAATAATAAGGAAAATTATCAAAAGTGCGTTCAAGTCGGCGAATGATTTTCGAAACTCTTATTTTATTAAATTTCACTTTTGGCATCAGGTGAAAATTACAGCATCTACCTTACTTTAGTTCCATCGAAAATTAATTCGTGTTGATATTTCATCTAATTATTTTAACAAAAACATACGGCGAAACACCACTCTCGCAAATTACTACATAAACGATAATTGGGGGATAAAGATTGATAGTAATTTCCATTCTTCGATGACGTCAATGTTTTGATCAATTCGGTAAATTTCAATTCCAAAGCCTTTTAAGGGGGATAGTGTAACTTAACTTTGTTCTTACTTAGCTATCTCTACTTAGATCCTGTGCTATAGAATAGCTATGAAAGTGTTGACTTTTGCCTTCGAAAAAAATGTGTGGAATTTGCAAAAAAATGTTGGAGAAAAAATCTTTTACTAACTTTCGTCGATGGAGGGAATTTTTCGTTGACTTAAGCGCGAAATTCTACGAAAAGTGTTATCCATTCCTTGTGCTGCATGCACGTGGATGATTTACACTCACAGCTTTATTACTCAGCGAAGGAAGCATCAGTAATATACCTCACTCCTCCTTTGTTATGTAAGCCTCATTCCATATTGAAAGCTATTGTTGTGATAATGGAGGGGATGAGGTCCAAACCGTTGTGATGGCTTTACAGATAAGAGCGTAATTCTAATATATATATATTTTATTTAAAGATAACTATCTATCTACTCGGTGATCTTCTTGTAGTGCGTGTCGTTTGTCACCATTTTATACGTATTCCTAAGAAAAGCTTATTATTAAAGCAAACATTTCCAGGAAATGACCGTTTAAAAACAATGTGCAAGTTCCTGACATTTCACTTGGGAGTCTTGTCTTAAAATGTAAGAGAAGTCTTTTTAGTTTTTTCTCATGCGTAATTCATTCGTCATGAAGAGAGGTTCTTTAAAACACAGATTTCTCATTACGCTGCTCTAGAAATTGCTTAGTGCACAGTTAAGAGTCATGATTAAAAGTTTATTGTTTATGAGTGTTAATTATTAAGTTTTACGAATGATCGATTTTCTTAGATTTAAATTTTGATCTTGTGATAACGAATATACGCGGAATTAATTTTTTTATTACTTAAGTAATGGGGAATATTAGGGCACATGGACCTTCTTTTCGGTAGGTGCCCTAATATTCCCAATTCACAGCCTTTTCTTTCGTTACCTGATAACTCACTCCCCCCATTATTTCATGTAACATGTTTTGCCTTTGCCTTCCCCTCTGTTCCTTTCCCTTGCATTCTACCCTCTGTTACATTCTTCAGCAATCCCTCTCCTCTCAATATTTGACCCACCCATTTCTTTTGTCGGTTTTGTCATTTAATTACTTCAATCAAAACCCTTTCCTCCTCAACCATTTCTAGCACCTCTATGTTTGTTTTTCTATCCACCCAGCTCACCTTTTCCATTCTACGCCACACCCACATCTCAAATGCCTCCAATCTTTTAAAGTCCTCTTTTCGTAAGGTCCATGTGCCCTAATATTCCCTATTCATAGCCTTTTCTTTCGTTACCTGGCAACTCACCCCACCCTTTATGTCATCTAACATCTTTTGCTTCTGCCTTCCCCTCTTTTCTTTTCCTTTTTTGTCTTTTCCTTTGCATTCTTTCCTCTGTTACATTCTTCAGCAATCCCTATCCTCTCAATATTTGACCCACCCATTTCTTTTGTCGGCGCTTAATTACTTCAATTAAAACCCTTTTCTCTCCGACCTTTTCTAGCACCTCTATGTTTGTTTTTCTATCCACCCAGCTCATCTTTTCCATTCTACGCTACACCCATATCTCTAATGCCTCCAATCTTTTGATGTCATCTTTTCGTAAGGTCCATGTTTCACACCCATACAGCAAAACACTTCATATCAAGGGTTTTACCAATCTTTTCCTGATTCCTTTATCGAGACCCTTTGTCATCAATTCCCTTCGCTTCATAAAAGCTTCCTTGGCCAATGCTACTCTTTTTCGAACCTCATCTCCACACCTCCCATCCCAAGATAGATCACTATCCAAGTACGAGAATTTTCCCACCTGTTCTAGTTATTCCCCATCCACCCTAACCGTTAACTTAGCCTTCTTTCCCTTAGTGAATCTCATTACTTTAGTATTACTTACGTTAATTTTCATTCCATATTCCCTTGCCTTATCGTTTAGTGCATTTACTAGTATTTGTAAATCCCTTTCGGAATTGCACTGAATAGCTTTATCGTCTGCATATCTTACTGACTTCACCACTTCCCCGCCAAATTTCACTCCCTTGCTTATTCTCAAGCTTTATTCACCATTTCCTCTGCATATATATTAAAAAGCGATGGTGATAATGGGCAGCCGTGTCTTACCCCTCTTCATAACTCTGCCCATTCCGACTCCCCCTCAGTTATTCTAACTCGTGCTGTTTGATTTAAGTGCAAATTTTGCCTATCTTTCCAGTCCAACCCAATTTTCTTTAAAATTCCCATTCGTTTTGGCCATTGGACTCTATCAAAAGCATTTTGAAAATCGACAAAACATGAACATACATCCTTTTAAAATTCCAGGCTTCGTTCTACTAGTACCCTCATTACCTCGATTGCGTCCCTCGTTCCTTTCCCTTTCTGAAAGCCGAACTGGTCCTCTCCGATTTGCCCCTTAATTTTTCCTTCAATTCTTCTATTCAATACTCTTAGGATAACCTTTGCCGCGTGAGATATTAAACTGATTGTACGATAATCCCGACACCCAGAAGCATTATTCTTTTTCTGCAAAGGAATCAGGATTGTCTTAGTAAAATCCTCTGGCCACTCCCCATCATCATAAATTTTTCTACATAAATTATAGAATTCTCTCTTACCCCTTTCCCCCAGGTTTTTAAGTAGCTCAACTGGTATCTCGTCAATGCCCGTTGCTTTATTCCTTTCATCTCATGCAAGGCCCTATCAATTTCATTATCTAACATCCCAGGTCCAACATCATCATCCTCCACTTCTTGTTCACTTTCTAACATTATGTTTGTTGGTTTCATGTCCTTCCAATATAGTTCCTCAACATATCCTTTCCACCTTTCCCTTGTGCTGGCTGGATCTCTTAGATCGTTACCATTATTATCTTTTATTGTGGTTATTCTGTTTCGTGTTTTATTTCCCGTTAACTGTTTCACCTTTCTATACATTAGGTCGACCCTCCCACTTTCGTCCAGCTTTTCTATTTCGTTACATTGACCCTTCTACCACTGTTCCCTTGCCCTATTTGTTTCCCTTCTCAGTTCGTTACTGAGAGCCCTATACATTCTACATCCCCGCTCTGTGTTAACCCTTTTCCATTTCCTTCTTTCCTCCATTTTATTTATCATTTCTACCGTCACCCATGGTTTTCTAATTTTGTTTTGCTTGACCCTCCCAATAGTTACTTGGGCACTATCCCTGATACTGTTTTTAATCTTTTCCCATTCTCCGTCTATGGTAAGTTCCTTTCCCTTATCCTCTAAGACCTTACTGACTGACTCTTGGAACTCTCTAGCTTTCCCATTCTTAAGGACTTCAAGGTTCCATTTGGTTGTAATTTTTGCTCGAAAGATCTTTCTAAACTTTAGCTCGGTTTTCATCATGACCAGGTTATGATCTGAGTCAACATCGGCACCAGGGTAACTTTTTGAATTTTTAACACTATTTCTAAACCTTTTTCTTACCAAAATGTAATCAATTTGGTACCTGTCCGTATCTCCTGGCTTTTTCCATGTTTACCTCCTGTTATGGCGCTGAAAAAGTGTGTTTGTAGTACAGAGGTTATTCCTCTTACAAAAGTCTACCAATTTCTGTCCCCTTTCGTTTCTATTTCCTAGTCCGAACCCTCTCACTTCTTCTCCATCTTTGCCTTGCCCAACTACCGCATTCCAGTCCCACATTACAATTAGGTTTTTATAGAATACTACAATAGAAAAGTAATATTTCGCAGCTCACGCTTTCAGAAATGGTATTCACGTGAATTTTACCGTTATTTATTCGATGGAACTCATAATCTCAGATTATAATTTTTTCACTAACGGAAAGGAAACAAGTAATGATTTAATAATTGTCGAAAAGTATAAGTGCTTAGAAAATTAAAACAATAATCAATTCGTTTTGGTTTTTGTTGCACCAAAAATTATTTTAATTTCAGTTACGTTCGACGTTATAATGAAATAACAAGTCAAAGTAAGTTAAGTTCTCATAACTTACTTATCGTGTAGAATTTACAGTTAATAACATTTTATAATCACACGTATCAGGTAACTAAAATAACAATTTACTTAGAACTTGCAATAGATTTAGTATTTTGGGGGCAACGCGCAGAAACCAGGAAGTAAATATAAATACTGAATTGAGTAGGATAAATTATTGCGCTAGTCCTAAAAATTATCCAAAAGGAGAGATATTATTATGGGTTTTCATTTTGTACTTTGCAATTTCTCATTCACAATATTCGTACCACTAACTCCAATTATTTTATTTTTCATTTCGTTGCGTTAGTTTAACGTTTCCCAGATCTGATTAGAGGATCGATTGTCTCTTAATAATAATATAATAATAATAATCGACTTTATTTCAGGGCGAGATTGTGACTAGTAAGTCTCTTCTTACATCTAACCCTAACCCTTAAGGAACTTCTCAAAGTTGAACAGTTAAAGAGACGTCTCGTGAATTATGTAAAATTACTCTGCAAGTTTCATAAATGGCGAGAACTGTGTACCTTCAATTCCATGCAATCATTGTGCAATTAAGTGATTCTGACAATGCATACAATGACGATGCATGTTGTGAAGGAGCTACGGCGAAGGAATGGACCCGCTCTTAGCATACTTTCGTTGATCAGTGATAAGGAAAGAAAATTGAATCACTGCTCAGTTTAATGAAATGGGGTCTTCAAGATATCCTTATATACTAATTACAAAGATAAGCCTCATCAGAATAGGAATATCTCAGTTCAGCATGTTGACCAGGCAGGAGTTTTATCTAATAACTGTTATTTGCCTAAAGCGAGACATCTGTCTCGAAACTTCTTCCTAGAATTAAAATGTACCGGAAGTAAACAATGATTCAGCATTCTGACCATCACAATTATTCAACATTCTCAATACAATCAGCTCTTGATATACATTAGCAAAGCACCGAAAGCGAGTTCCTAGAAAATAAAAAGGATTTCACTTATCTGTGGACTTATCTTCGATCAACTGGGAGATAAATCTTGTTAAAATATACACGGGGAGAAAGAAAAAAATATTTTCATAACAAGCAATTAGGGGCTTTAGCACCACTTACACGAATTTCATAGTGGTGCATTGCTGCGAGACAAACTCGTTTTACGCTATTTAACTACATTTCATGATCATAATAGAATAGAATAAAACTGCCGTTTTCAGTCAGTATTCGAAGTAAAAACTGCATGTGCACATGAAACGGAAATTGCAGTCGATAGATACCGCAGCGATATGTATATCTGATCATTGCTCTTTATTATTTTCCAAGTCTTAGAAATACTTTTAATTACTTTGAAGTTTCGGGTGGTAAGAATTTTAATTAAAGAATGCATAATTATATTTAAATGTCGTTTTATTTGTCAAAAATGAGCTTATCATGCATAGGTTTAATTTTACTATCGAAATACTTTGTAGGTAACTGAACGCTTTAGTAATGTCGGTCTCATACCAACAGACTTTGAAATTAATGTAGATGATTATCATAAGTTCTTGAGAAGACCTCATGTTTTCCTATTTATGAAATTCGATGGGTCAAAAGTCCGCTTGGAGGGAGCATTTGCATTTCTAAAGTTAAACGTGTGTTAACGCACGATCAAGAGGCTCTTCCCTATATTATGCTTATTTTCTCCGTAAGGTTTTTAAAGTCGAATTATCTTCATTGGCTGTTGTTTTGATTCTTATTTTGGCATTATGATTATATATTAATTACGGGAAAACAAATCAATGGCAAATAAAAGATTTTACAGTACTGTTATTACCGTGCATCAATAGTTATTATTGCCTCGCAACATACAGCAAAAGTGTCTATGATTTGGAGTCCAAAGAAAGGAAATTAATTAGAAAAATCAACTTAAATAATTGTAAAGTCTAAATTCACTAAAATTCCTAAAAACTGTTATGACTTTATATTATAATGGAATCGAAAAAAATCGAAAGCTTCTTTCAAAATTTGACGCAGCCCATGAATTAGAAAAAAACAAATATGCGACCGGTTTCGGTAATAACCTCACACACGGAGCCCCGCCGTCCTATAGGTGCAAGGGGTGTATCGCATCCGCGCGGCGGCATCTAAAGGGGCGTAGCCAACCATAATTATTATTACAAAAGCATTATCTGTCGTTTCCTGTGTTATACGCACGAATGATCTAGGGAAGATTATGATGTGAAATCAAAGATTGGCAAACATTTAGAGGAAAGAATTACGGATAACTCAAGACGAGAAAGGAATATTTGTGCAGCGGATTTAATCGAAGTTATTTCTGTTGAAAAAGAATATTTATTAGAAAAGTTTATATTTATTTGCGATGAGTATTAACTCAATACAATTTACTATGCCAGCATACGGAATTTGCATAATTAATTTTCACTGATGTGTTGCGACCAATGTAAGCTGGGGAACCATTAAACAATGGTTTTTCAAAGTTTTGAACGAAATAATTTTGACAAACAAAATAGGAAATGTATAATTTTGGTATTTAATTTAAAGAGCGGCTAATGATGTTTGCACCCGGGCGGCAGATTGGCAGGGCGCGGCTCTGCTCATATGTTTCGTTATATCAGGATTTATGGATGCTCCCAGAATGTGAAGCAGAAGGATGCTTAAGTTACTCGAACGATCTAAGAGAATAAATCTCCTTTAAAAAATTTGTAAGCGCTTATTGAATTGTAAAAGAGAGTCCCTTCAAAAATTTATCAGATCACATAGATTATTATTGACTATAAAAAAGCAGTAACTGCTGCATTAATGAGAATTAATAACCCTGAAAAGCGTTGCCACATGTTAATTAATCGGGCAATCACGACAAGCGACAAATGATTGCTGCGATAATTGTTTTAGGTCGTAGTAATTAACTTTGCTATATTAATCTTCCTTAGAATTCCTCGGTTATAATAATAATAATGCGACTTTATCATCGTACCGCATCACCGCATGGAACAAGACTATATTTGCACGAGACAAAGAAGAGCGTTTAAATCGTAGGCGTCGGTTATCAATCATATGGTTATGGGATTACGGAATACATGTTTTATGTATAGCTTTCAATTAGCAATTACCCTCTTGGAGCTGACACACAATTTGAAATTCGTTGTTGTCACGCTATTCCTCCAGATTCCTCAACGATAGGAATTATCTCCCAACTTTATCTTAAATCTGACCACTTCTCGATATCAGAAAAATCTCACTTCGTGACTTATTCCTCGTGCAATGTAGATTAGTCGCATTTTCTCTCCTCTATTTATTTAAAACAATGGCAAATCAATGGAGCCAACCGAGGGATTTAAAGAAGGAAACTGAAAACAAGTGACGCGGCTGTAAGGAGTATTTGCAGATGAAGATAAATGATGTCGTTTCCACGAAAATCCAACGTATGTGTCACGGAACGACTGTGATGAAAGTCACGACGAAGCGTTGGGTTTTGACGTACGAAGAGATGTAGCGTAAGCCACATGTTAGTGTAGGGAAGACAAAGTAATTTTTTCACTTGGAAAATACGTGAATAATGCGATTAAAATGAACTTAAAGTTTGTAGCATGATCATGGACAGTGTCATAGGTATGAGGGACTTCAAAATAATCGAAATATATGGAAACAGGCCAAAGATTCTGATTGAATTTCATTTGGGATGTTTCGGTGTTTCACGGTGGCCCAAGGCAATCATTATGCTTTTTGCAGGTCGGAAATGAATAATTTTAAGATGGTACAGCCGTGATATTTGCTATTTTGATATTTTTATCGCGATATTTTGGTTATTTCATGTATACTTAGCGAAAATCATGCACTATGCACATCTACTCGCACAATTATGTCGTGTCATAGTGTACGACAGAGCAATTGTCTTAGGACTCGCACATTCTATTTGAGCTCTATATTAGGTTCATATAGAAATGGAACGATTTAATGCGAAAGAAAATTAGCAGCTGTTACTTGATTACTGCCTAAATTTCCATATCCCAACAATTTTAAATATATTATACGCGATTAAGAGGCGTTATTATAGCGAATAAAACTCCTTCTTCACGTGTGGATTGAATTCAACTCTAGTCAATCCTTCTTCCATTAAATATGTAATTAAATTAAATGAAACAAGTAAAATTGCACTCGAGAAAAACATTTTAATTTATACACTACCTCAAAATATGTCATCGACGCTATTTTGAAACATCAAGTATTGTAATTCACAGTTTCTTTAATTCACGACTTGGATTTCTTAATTCACCAACCTTTTACTCCAGCAGTATTTAATTGTTTGTTTTAGAGGTGTTAGGTGAAGTCGTTAAAAAGGTAAAGAGAATATCCTTTAATAACGATACTATTTATTCCAAAATTAGTTACATCACTCATCTTCCTTATGATGATCTTTTTAATTTCGTGCTTAATGCTTTGCATGATCGGATTTTTGCTTTGTATAAGTATGTTTATCATGATTTTGTTATGACAAAACAAAACGGTGACTGAAAGACAATAAACTTCACAACATAAATAAAAAACAACATTAGCTATTAAGTATTTCAGTTTTTATGAAGACGTCAAACCAAAACAGAGATCATATAATACTTTTCCCTTTTTATCGGAATGTTGATACGGATTACGGTTGTGATAACTTATCACCTGCTCCTATCTTTGCTTTCTTACTGACAGAGAAGTCCTTATCTCAGGCTCTGCATCGTAATCACCTGGCCTTCTTTAAAATGTACCGTGCTCTCATTTAATGAGAAAGAAATATGGCTAGAATATCGTTGATGGATACAGTAGTGCATCGAAAATGTGAGACATTAATGGAAGCGAATGCTGCTTCCGAAAGCCACCGCTGTTTCTCTGAAAATTTTTAAGTAACGAAACACGAGATCTGGACGTTGGAGGTCCTGAGTGTGTACTCCACATTGAGCCCTGGAGAGGGAATGAGGCTTCCTGGGCAATGTGAAAAGTAAGATAGTTTGCCCTTACTTTCGTGTATTAGGACCATATGAAAAACACCTTTCATAGCATCCAATGAGTACTGACCTTGGTAAACACCATTACTCAGCATCACTCATACCTTAGTAACTTTCATAGTATAACAGCCATGAAAAATCCTGGCACAAAAATTAATGAAAGATCATTACTTTCTATCCTGGAAAAAAGCTCCAAGTTTATTTAATTGTATATATTCATACATTGATTCTATTAACAGCATTTAACACTCGTTATAATATATATAGAATATTATAATGTATTATTTATGTAATGGTCCGATATTATAACGCATACTTAAAATATACTAATGTCCACTTTTGGACCCGGTATTATAATAGTATGCTAGAATTAAAGTGAAAACGATAGTTCATATCCATGCTATCCCGTCATTTATATGAGAGATAAATTCTCACTTTGACTCTAAAAAACCATTGCATTAATAGGCACCAAAGTGAGCATTAGTTAAAGTCCATATTAAGCATACGTTATAATACCTGACCATTACAGTCTGGTGGTGGCGTTGTAAACTCAGTCTAATATTAATTTAAAATGAGGGCTCCAGGATAGCCAAGTGGTTATCACGTTCGCTGAGAGTTATTTAATATTCTACTGATTAAAAAATAAAATCTGTAAAGTATTTAGCCTGAAGGCCGGTTGGAACCTCATCCCCTCTACCACCAGCTATGAGGAGCTAGGAGAGGGAAATGAGGCTTACTAGGCAAGATGAGGAGTAAGGTAGATTGCCCTTGTTTTCCTCACTGAGCCAGAATGCTTAAAGCAGAACAAGCCTACATTAGTGAAGCACAATGACTCTATGAGTAACACTTTTCGTAACGTTCAATAAGGAGGAACCTTAATTAATGCTAATATTCAGTATGACCCATACCTCAGTAACTTTCATATTATCACATTCATGAACAAGGCTGAGACAAAAGTATATAAAAGATATATTTTTCTCTATCCAGTACCAAAAGACAAATGATAAATAGTTCATTCGTCAAGATATGGAGACAGGACAAAAATAAAATGCATCGACGTAAATTTTATTCAGTTCATTAAAAACAACAAAATTACACACACTTATACATAATTATAAAATATATGGTAGGGTTCATTTGGCCTTCAAGGCAATCGTTCCAGTTCCGGTGCACATACAGCCACCACCGTACACCACCAGGCAATTGCCTACTCCTCTCATATTTCGCCTTTGAAATTTACCGCAACTTTTCCAATCAACCACTACTTCTTTGGGACATCATTAAACAAATACGTTTCTTCTTAAGAAATTTTCAACTTTTGGTTATTTACCAGTTAACGTGTTCCACTGTGTTAGGGCTCCATTTAAATGTTTAGCGATAAATTAAGAGCTTTTAGAGATATTTAATCTTAGCGTCTGTTTCATTTTGTGCTGATCACTTCCTCTCTTTTTTCAAAAAAATTATCTTCAAGGAAATTCTAAAGATAAAAGTAGACCCGGAAAAAGCATAACTCAAGACGCAAGGAAATTATCGTATATATTCTTGAACGTATTTGACTTAACTTGCAGTGATTGAAGCGAAAATTATTCTCTTCCGAATCACTCGTACATCTTTCCACACTTTCCATTTTATTCTTCCAAATTCGTACGTTTCTTTCCTTCAAAATTCCATTTGTCTAATTAAACCAGCTTCCTCTTCCTTTCCTGTCACATTCTCATAATATTGACCTTTGTCTTTCTTCTTTCCGCCCATTATTTTCACTTGTCCGAATAAAGGTAAAGCACGGTTTCATATCGATCACGCAGCCTTTATATCAGTTCGCATTATTTCATTATCCAATCAAAACCGGCTCTGTCACTCCTGTATTTACCACACTTCCCTCATAGTTGTATTCCAACTGCACTCGTATGTCTTGCATGCTTCTATTTACACAACTTTTCGCTTCAATTCAGCAGGATGGGCGCAAATACACTTCCATATAGAATCAGATTTACTTCTAACTACAATTCCTCGAATTTATGTATACTATTTTATATCACTTTTCCACCCGCAATCGCATGACCTTCTACATAAATACTTTACAAGCCGTCTTCCGGCGTGTGCGGGTATAAACACCAAGCGTTCCAGGTTCTTCTTTAGCTTATTGTTATTGCGTATCGTTCGCGGAAATTATGAGTCCCTAAAACGACTTGTCCTCGCATCTATTTCTCTTACTTTACGATCCTTGTCGGATCGGCTGAAGTAGCAGGGGGGTCGCGTAATACCGATTACTGCAAATGTACTTTCTATGAATTTATCAAGCAATCGTAGCTTCTAATCTCTTTTCTTTCAAGGATTTCCAACCAACGTCTGAGAGCATTTTCGTAACGCTTGCTTTTTTATCGTAGTATTTTCAACAAATCATATCGCCTTGCGCAGAACTTTCTCGACTTCGCGGGTGCGCGTTTCGTCCGCTGGTTCCCATATACTCGTCGCATATTCCAAATGGGGCCTGATCAAGGTGAAATAACATCGCTCCCTAATATTTTCATCGCATTTACCTCAATATGCTTTTGAAACTGAGATGTTTAGTAGCTATATCGCAGATGTTTCGGATATATGTGCTCCAGTTTAAGTTATTTGTGGGTGATTCCAAGTTATTCAACAGATTCAACTACATTTATATTAATTCTTCTAATTTGGCACGGGCAGTTCTAACGCAAATGTTTCCTTTTATAGAAATTAGCTACAGAGCACTTACATACATTAAGATCCAGTTGCCACGTTTCGCACCATTTTTAAAAAGGAACTAAATCGTTTGATAGTGAAATTCTATCATCGCCGCTTTATTTCTCTATATATTACCGAGTCGCCCGCAATTACATTGAGAAGTATTTTAGCCGAGTGAATAAAGCAACGGAAACTATCTCAATTTTCATCTTGCCTAGCAAGCCTCATTCCCTCTCCGAAACTTTTGGTAACTAATGCGAGAGGGGTTGAAGTTCTAATCAGCTTTCAAGGTGATGACTGAACAAAAGACAAATTAGTAATAACCGATAGACAGCTGAACTGGGACAGGAAAGGGAAACAGTAATTAAATGTCATTCGAATAAATGTAAGATGTTACAACGGTATGTTTGAAGCAACTAATTATATTCATCCAATACGTCACAATACGTAAATTCCCTAGGAAATATTTCGCTGTATTATCATTTTTATCTGTCATCCATCTCATGAAATTCCTAACTTATCTGATGAATTCTTGAAACGCATTTCAGTTAGATATTGTCAAAGGTGAATAACTTTCATTTATATATTGCGTAGCCACTCTGATGACCCTCAGATCAAATTTTCCTTCGTAACTCCGACTGAAGATTAAATTTAGCCGATCATAGCCTGGGTTCAATCTTTGAATTTGACCTGTGTATACATTTCACATGAAACTCATTCCTATCTGCTATATAAAAGAAAATTACAAGTATATAGTAAATATATCAATGACAATTTTCGAAGAACGTATGTGCTACATCTTCATGTCGTCATTGTCATTGCAGTTGGTCAAATCATATAACTCGTTTTTTCCCATTTACCGAGGATGTACATACAAAATGGATGTTGCTCGTGGACCGATATGCTGCAAGACCTGAAGTTAGTCATAAAACTCACCTTTCACTGTCGACCATTGAAACTATTCTTTGTTTCCGTCGAAACTAAATTCATTTCGCTAACTTAATAGCGTGTTAACATGATTATAATTTAAATGATATATTCTGTATTCGTTAATGTCATTGTGTTCATAAAAGTAGGCAATATGCATAAAATAATAATAGATTGATTAACAACCAGTTAGGGATGTTAAAGCTCCCTCCCGCTCGATTCTCTGGTAAAATTCCTAAAGTGGCCCCACGGCCAAAATGTTTCGATAGGCCTGATCTAGAAATTACCGTTGAATAAACTTTCATCATATATTCGGCCCTTGTATTCATTTTTATGCCAGCTCGTGCTGTTGAAGAAAACAAAATAATTTCTTATTGTTAGTTACCCCCGGACAAGGAATGTCGTAAAATAATGCAATACTAACGTAAAGAATACTGCTTTTGATGTGCGGTTATAGTCCTTCTGAGTTGTAATTGTCCTTTAAATTTGTAAAAACATCGACATTTCTTATTAAACTCAATAAGGTGTTACTTCATAGAAGATTTCTTTTCCATTATGTTTCTTATTATTTACGGCGAGATATCCTGATGAGCCATATAATTGGGATCTTTTGACCATAGAATATTTTCAAGCTGTCATGTAATTCCTCGTCGTGTTTATTGGCGTAAAATTCTAAGTTGCTGAGTATTTCATAGGGCACAACCGCACCCTACCCAACGCGATATATCCGACTGATGTCAACAGGCTCGGCAAGGCCTACAACAGAGAAGCACTGTAAATTGTTAGATTTTGATATCGCAGAACAACGTTAGTTTTAACGTCACTGTAGTGCAATAAACATGTATTATAATCTTCCAATTTACGTGGTTTTCGTGGATATTTTACTAAAGAAAAATATCCATTTCTGGAAGTTTTCTTTAACTGTCACAAGGAAATCTTTCTTTAAATTTTGAGTGTGCAGGATATCCACTATTTTGGTAAATAGCCTTGTACGCGAAGATGATTTTGCACACCGAGAACCATTTAAACTGTTTGATTAGCATCAAGTATATCGTATATATGCCGTATAAATTATTGCCGTATTAATACTTTTTGTTAGTATACATAACTACTGCCTAACACAATAGACGTATAGCAAGTATTTTTACTTAGCGTCTAGAACAGAGGAGGGGAAATTTATCCGTCGGAAGGCCACATTCATTAAGTTACGTAAGAAAGGCCGCATGAGAAACCGTCAGGCTGCTTTTGAGTTGCATGTTGCCGAAATTCTAATAATTGAAATTGTATATGAGAAAATAAATTTATTCGCAGAGTGAACAGAAAAGGCATCATTTGCAGGATTTGGAAGCAAAAATATTTAAATGGGGGCATTTGTTTCAGGAAGTATCTTAAAGACCGCATAAAACTCCCAAAAAAGGCCTCGGGTTCTCCACCTCTGGTCTTCAATCTACCTTGAGATTATGGATCCATCCTTTATTCCATTAGTGTAGATTTACTTAAGGATAACACTTTCAAAGAAGAAAGGATATAGGATTAAAAAAAAGAAACCGATTGAAAAGCGACAAAGCTGGGAAGTTTGAACTGAGGGAATAGGAGAGATAAGAGATTCTTGAAGGACGTTGAAAGTTAAACTGCGACATTGTGTATAATCTTTTTTGTTTGTTGATAATACCGTATAAAAAAGTGATAGCGGAGAAAGTTGAGGAAATTTTCTGGGAGTGGCAGTCAAAGTTCTTATAACGTCGATAAAAGAATTAATCTCGAGGAAAAGTGTGCAACGCTCATTTGTTAATCGGTTGTTAATTTATATTGCTCTTGGTTGTTAATTTATATTTATATAGTTACCCTGCAAGTCACTAGTCGTGTGCGATAAATGGTGTCATGTTTGGTGGGCCAGACTCACCCCATTTCGAGTATAATTACCCATTAAAAAAATAATATTTACTAATTCTCTTTTATACTTTTATATACAACATTATAACTGCCGAACAAAAAATAACTCTCTTTGGAATTTTGAACTGATAATTCTTCTTTTATCCACTGCTTGCATCTATTGAAGGTATCCTGGAAGGAACTCCCGATTATCCGTGCATGATTTTTTTTACTATCCGCCGACATTTTTCGCCGTCTTTTTAAAATACTTAAACGAGAAATGCAGAATCATTTTCGTGTTCTTAAGCAAGCAAGACTTACGGAAGACGTGTATGGAGTAGTGGGACAACGACTACAATGACATTATGGTTGCCGAAAAGAGATCCGCGGTCAGGAGGAGAAAACTCGTAAGTCCATGAAACAAACGAAAATAACGGACTATGCGCGCAAATAGTGATAAATGTTATTACATAAGTTATCAACATTATAAGAAATAAAAGAGAAAGTTTGTATTATCCATTTTTTCCGCTTATTCGTGCGTCCTCTTCTGATCAATGGCCCGGATAATCGAGTTCATCCTACGTGAAATAATAATCTTTCAGAAAACTACGTATTGAAATGAACATCTTAGTAGTTTTCCCTGATAATTTTATATAGGAATTTCTTAGACTCTGAATAACACTATCTAAAATACTAGTAATCGCTTTGAAAGATAGGGCTCCCGGATAGGCAAGTAGGCTACCCGTTCGTCGTTAGTGGAAGCTGTCCCGGGTTCGATTCCCGGTGGGTGTCAAATGTGCGAAATTACATTAGTTGTCGAAGCATTTTTAACAATGCTACTACTTTAAAAGATCGTCTCTTGCAAAGTTGCACCGCAATGTGTTATGTTTAATAAAACGGAATTTTAATTAGGAAAAGCCTGCATGACTTCCTCAAAGATACACTAAAATGTTTTCACCCTCTTAAATTTCTCAAAGATACGCCAAAAATAGCAATAGTTGTCCTCTCTCATTCGCTGCCGTTGAAATCTCCTAACTGAAAACTTTTGTTTCTATAATGGAATGTATTTAAATTATTATTTTCTATATGGAATGGAATATAATGTTTCTTTCTTCATAAGATAAACGAGTTATTATTCGTTTATCACTTGGAGAAAGTAAAAACTGAAGGAAATTGAAGGGGGTACGAAAGGAGGAGATTTTCCTGAGGGTAGTCCAATTGAAGGGACAGGTCTTCCGGTGGAGAAAGGCGTCGTCTGCCGAGGGGCGGAAGTCTGGAGATAAAGGTGGCTGACCGTCCAGGTCAGAAAATTCCTCAGAAATGACACCAAAATCCCCTGAAAACAATTTTCCTCTGACACAACCTTAAATCTAGTTACGTACCTAAAAACTCTCTCTAAGCACAGTGACTCTACTGAATTCGTTTCGCCGTCTCTCTCCAATTCCTCTTCATTACCCTCAGAAACGCAGCCGATTCAACGTGTTCACTGCGGATACCTCCATTCCCAATGCATTTATCACTTCACCGTTGGAGTGATCCGCAGTGAATGTGTAAAACGCGGCTCAGCGCTTCTCATTATTTTTCTTCAGTCCTTGTTACCACAAAATACATTCGTATTTTAGTTAGAATAAATCTAAATTCGTAAAGAAGCGATATGTTAGTGGGATGATTTTTTATTGTTTTTACGACTCTAATTTCACTATTTAATCTAAAATTTGAGGACAAGTGCTTTGTAACGTTATCGACGTTTGGAACGTGTCATACTAACTACCAAGAGCTTAGCTGCGATTCATCGGCTACAGGATTCTGATGTAGTCAACCATTATTTTGGAGATAGGATATTTCTGTCTTAGAAATCTTACATATGTGTTTCATTTGCTCTAAATATCAAAAGGTTGCAACATTCTTTCCTATGAAAAGAATCAATGAGAAAGGGAAAAAGAAATAACTTTTACTCTTTACCACCGAAGTTGTTTTTTTATTCCCCTCCCATCGTCGACAGCTAACAACAGTTGATACAAGGTTGAGGCCGAAATATAGGATTTTGCGCAAGATTAAATCCTTTTTCGATTTAAAATCAGAAATTATTTAGCTACTGGGTTCGTGCAAGAATAAATACCAAAGCAGATGCAATATTAACATTCTAATAATTTCAAAACGTTGCTAGCACAATGCATTGTTGATATTTTTAGGTGTAGGTTTTCATTCTAAATCCTTTAAAACTCCTTACCTGTGAAAGATCATTACTACTGCATTTGCGACTATCAAAAAATAAAATCCAAACCAGGTACAAAGAAATTAATTGTTTACATTCGACAGAAAATTATGAATATGTGAATGAAAAAGGATGGGTAGTGACCAGAGAATTTATAATTTGGAAAAATCTAGCTATTTATTGAAAATTTCGAAATGAAAATTGTACACAACTCTGCCTCAAATGCTTAATTTTTTTCAGTCACTTTGTAACGTATAGCATCTAAATTTTCCATTTTTGCACACTTTTACTATAGTTGACAATATACGAGTATATTGTCGTATAGCGTTTCATCAGTAAGAAACTAACTCTTTATAGTCTGCGCAAATGCATTTATGTGTATATTTATTTATATTTTATTTGGACTATATTTTGCGATGCATAATTTATTTTCCTGTCTTTCCGCTTATTTTTCTCCGGAAATGTGGGTTTTTTTTCACTGACCGACCCACCTAGTTGAGAAGATTTTCCTCCAAATAATTAAAATTCAAATGGCCATTTGGTATAATTAATTTCATATTACTATATTACTTACATAAGTACGTAGGCATATGAGGTTGGATGGAAGAGACTTCGGAAGCTGGGTGGAAGAGACACTCGGACTTAAACCTCCACTTAGTTTAGAGACCATTCATAGTAATTTTTTATGTTTTAATACATCCCAGGTTAAAAACCTGAACGTGATAACCGATGTTCAGTATATTTTTTACACTATTTGTTATCCATTAAGGTGAAAGATAAGGATACAGTTGTTGTAAGCTAATAGTCATAATTCATCGTGACTCATAGTAACATTTATTATCTTAAGTGTATCAGAGAAACTGAGGGAAAATTCTATTGACCTCCCCTCTCTAACCTTCCTAGTTTCCGATTGTCATTCTAATGGCTATATAACCTAGAATCCCAGATAAGATGAAGTTCATACCAGAAGATTCTCGTTAGTGAAATAATTCTGAAATCGGCTGACGCCATCCGAGGTCCGTCCCATGTAAATAATCGAGGGTATGTTGAATACCAACTATTCTAATTTATTTTATAAATGTAAAAAGAATCTAAATATTCTAAGTGGAATGAAATTTCGAAAATTAACATGTTTCAAGTACGTCTAATGAGAGTTATGACACCTAGAAAGTCACATGATATAGTTTTGGACGCCTAGAAATATTGGGATCGATATGAGCTTACGTATATGCGTAAGTAGGCCTTTGTAATTATTTATGGAAATATAATTGAAATATGATGGCAGAGAATACCACAAAACGTGCATTTGTAATTATTTATTTGAAGATTCAATTACCCTTGGGTATTACGTAAAATACCAAAAACTCTCATGGCACAGCAGAGAGGCACTCCGAAGAACCGCCTTAGATCCTTAACCAGCGATTCTTTGGCTACAAATTAAATAGGAGAAATGGGATGTTAAATACTTGAAATAAACTTTCTCAACTGAATCATTTGACAGGGAAGTCGCTGGATTAGTTTTTACTGGATTAAAATTCAATCTTTCGAGCATGATCAGATTGAAGTGTTTTTACTTTACGTATGACCTAATTTGATATCCCTCACAACAAAATCACTTGCCTCACAAGAAAAAAGAGCATAAAATCACCTATTAAGCGGATTTTGAATTAAAAACAGCTTTAAAAGAATCGCAATTTACACAAATAATATCACAAATGGCTGCCATAGCAATAATTACCATTTCTCCTGAAAGCCTTTTCAGGATGTAGGAGATGATAAATTGTTTGAAATACTAGCTGATATTTAATTTCGAAAAGTGATGATTCTACTTGTTTCTACATCGTAAGTTCCGCAAGGCTGCTGACGCAGTATCAAGAAAGAAAGTATCACTAATTATAATGATAAAAACGATGTTCACGAACTTTATATACATGGATCTAATGTTATTGATCCATCCATATACACATAATTGTATCTACCATTCCCGTCATTCCTACATATTGGTTCAGTCTTAGTTTTGCGAAATAAGGTGTGCCTTTCTTCATTTCTTTACTATATATTTAGAATGGAAATGACCACTGGTGGTTAAATAAATTAGTATTATAATAACTCCAAAAAACATCAAAAACGATAATTTAATTTTAATTAGTGAATTAATTCTAGTATTCAATCCTTTAACCGCGCAATTTCCAATCAGCAACATTTTCCCACACACAAGAAATTTCTTTCGATGGCTCTGGTGTTCTGTGTCTGAATTGAATATAAATTGAGATTTTAGCTTTCGTTTAAAGAAAATAGAATAGTGAAATTGAAAAATCATTACTTTTTTGTTTTTACTATGATTTTTAATGCACAACGTAAACAAGGAATTAAAGTTCATTGTGATAATAAGGTTAAATCCTTCAAGAAATTAGCATCCATCATATCACCATGAAATAACAAGTTTTGGAATCTATATCCGAGAACAAAGCTACTGTTCTTTAAAATAAATGGAGTCTTATCGCAAATTAAAAGATGGTACACACCTTGATTTTCATTATCGATAGTTACAAATGACGTTGATTGCTTAGCCCGATTCAGGGTCTCTGAAGTTGATTTACCATAAATGTTGTCAATATCCAATAAATTTGATATGAATCTTATCATACGAAATTAAGATACCAAAGTCCTCTGTTTCAGTATGTCTTGAATTAAATTTTCGATAGTCCTTATGATGAATGACGATTAGTGAACACGATAAAGGGTTTTCGGAAATTGGTTAATTATAATAATGTCTGTACACGTGAAGTTTGATTGATTGGTGGATAAGATGCATCGTCAAAGTGAAGATCATTGGATATTTTCTTTCAAAATTACTGCAAACATTTTTGGTTCCACCGCTTGAACGTTTTCAAAGCTCAAAATCATTAAGCTTTGATATTGCCGGCTATTTGTAAAAGTAATGCGTTTCGCCAGCTTTCGCTTAGACTATTAAAGGTTTGACTCTGCAAACATCGTAGAAGCATCGTCATCTGCATAATATGGAACAAACAGATTGATTTTTCAGAAAGTTTTATGCGAAAAATTCTTCGTCCTGAAAGGCCACTCATTTCCTCTTTAATATAAAGATCATTTTTTTAACTCAAAGATGGTCTAAGAAATAAACCAATTTTGGTGTTAAGAGCCTATTGAAATAATTGATTATTCTTTCTAATTTTGACGTGCTGATTGGTGTGAATGTGATCGTCATTCATCTGCAAGCGTTATTGTCGAGCTAATCGGTTATATTTGAGAAATTCCATGCTCTTATAAACGTAATTTCGCTATTTTATACATCAAAGAGCATTAAAGCTTTGAAAAATAATATTTAAATTATTTCTCGAGCATTTTTTCCTGTTGTTATATAATTCTGTGTTAGAATTAGAATATAAGAATACATCGTAATTAGTATGAATAATAAATTGTCCTTTCATTTGGCTATTAACGCCAACATAGGTTTCCTTCTCAATTAAGTGATGCTCTCAATTCCTTCCTGGGCACACCCTTCATAATTACACCAAAATGATTTTTAATTTAACTCGGTGAATTATTGATATTCTCTATTGCGTCCCAACCAGTTTACTGGAACTTATTAATATGCTTCTAATTTCTGAGACTTCTGATCCCTTACATTTAAACTATTCATTCATACTTGATAAATATATTACTTTAATTTTAATTGTATAAATGCATGGATTAGGATGCTCAACGTTTTTATGCGAATCAAATCGATGTCCTAATTTTGTTACCTTCAGCGGTACCTCTCTTATATTGCCCTTTAATTCGTAGATCTGCCCAGGAGGAAAAATGTTGTGAAGCACTGCCCTAAGTCAAATGTCCTGAATCAATATTTTTCTCTTTAAACAATGGAACCTGTGTAACGAAAAGCCGAGCGGTTCAAGCCAGAAAGTCACAATCAGTGGCGCGTTGGGGATGTTATTGTCTGGTCTCCGTTTGAACGTGACGTGACTAATAGAGTCAGGGGTACTTCATACGTCGCGATTCTTCGCATTATTTAGCCCTTTACGTTGAATACTTACAGTACACCAAATCTGTCAAACTTGCAGCATAAGAAAGAATATTACGACGCGGGATATAACGACGACAGCAGAATATAACGACGCTGTGTATTATGAGATAATATAGCCCATTAATTAAAGCTGACGTTAACCATAAGATATTAAACTGATCCTCATTTCCACAGTTTATTTTCTGAGAAAGCAGGTTGGTTCGCTGAAGCAGGAAGTAGGTAGGTAAGTGCGGATTAGGGGGTCGGTTAACGATTTGACGCGAAAAAGTGAAATTATATAATTGAATACATGCATAAGAAACCTAAGTATATCTTGGTCTACAAAATCTTAGGCGCCATCGTATACGCCATATCTTGATATATGAAATATTTATTGTTTTTTAATAATAATGAGCCTCATCCCTTTTCTAAAGCTATTGTTAGCTAATGGTGTAGAGACAATATTTAAACCAACTTGGTGCTTCGTGTAGTTTACTGTACAGTAAGACTTAATATTTCTGCGAATTTAGACAACAAAATGGTTAACGATAACCTTGATAAAAACCTCTCGTAGGCAACACATTACACATACAGTTTGCAATTTAGACATTAAAAGTAACATAGTACCTACAATAAATCTATTTTAACAGTAAATTCTCTAAAAACTATGAAGTGGTACAACATTCATGGTAGATTTTGTACAGAGTTCACATAGTAAAAACTACTCAAACCTAGATTTAATCTTATTTTTTTAAACTTTTAATTTTTGGCATTGGCAGGAAATTTTCTCCAGGTAAAGCGTTCCATTCCCTAATGCCCCTATTAACGAAATGGTATTTCGCTATATCTGTTTTCTGCTCGTGCTCCTTGATTTTTAAACTATGATTCTAACACTACTAAGAAGTTTAAATCTGGCACGCAGTTCATCCCAACCCTTTTCGTTGTTCTATGTTTTGTACATCCCGGCTGATCTAATTGTCTTCCTTCTCGATTCTAGTGATTCCCACTTCAAATGGTCTAGTATTTTACACACACTTTCGGCTTTCTTGTGTTTGCCTACTACGTACCTAGCCGCCTTTCTCTGCACGCCTTCGAGTTTCTTAAAAAGGCCCGTTTCGTGGAGATCCCAAACACTCGTTGCACATTCTACAATCGGCCTAATCAAGGATTTTTACATCCTTTCACTGACTCCCTTCCCACTCCAATGTATATATACATATATGTATGACCCTTACCTTACTTAAATAAAACATTACATTATTGTTAATGTTATATAATAAAGCACGGTTCAAGTCAGCCTCCTCAGGGGGAAAAACCCCAGTATAGGAGAGGGCTGGGAAAGGAGTGGAAATTTCCATAGAAAACCCTGAAAGGCACCCCAATGGGCGGAGGGTTAATCGTTCAATCAAGGTCATCGGAGAGACTTCGTCCCTTCAACTTTGGAATATAGGAGATTTTTGAGCAGTAGGAAATTAAAACGGTGGAGAGGGTTGAAATCCTTGTACTAAGGAGAACCATTATTTCCAAACCGTTCCGCCCTGATGTCCCTTCCCCACCATCCAAGTCCTTTCCTTTTCCTACAACACAGCATGCTCTATGATTCCTTCCCTCTCAGCGGGGTTTCTAACGATTTCAGAGGAAATTTCCACTCATTCTCCTCTTCCTTAGGTCTTATAAGGATTTGACCCACGAGAAAAATGTGCTTCTGTATTAAAAGTTAGGTTTATAAAAGTTTGAGGAAAACATACAAGTTTAATTCTCACTTGTTTCGCTATGAAAGGCATCTACACAGAGATTATTTTTTCTGACAGTATTTTAAGAATGAAGATTAATTACTGTGACTTGAAATATACTTCTTCCGCGTCAAAGCCTTACTATGCTGCTTCGTAAGAACACAATAAAACCGTTCAGTAAAATAAAACCTGTGGAAGAAATATAAATTAATCTCAATTCTTGTAAATGGCTTTCCGTTAAGTAACACATGTAAACGTATTGACTTGCATACGAGTATTTTTATTCGTCGTACAACTGTTTCACCAAGCATTGCATTATTTACGACTAATTATGTATAAAAGATAAACATGCTTATCTTCCCATGGTAGTTTTTCGAAGTAGCTCACGATCATATTTAGTTTACAAAAATCAAATGCAAATTAAGAATACATTGAATGAAACTGAAAGGGTTCGTAATGAAAAAATGGTTTATATTAAGTGAATCTAATGCAAACTAAACACTGTTGAATGGAGTTTTATAATCGTGAGTTTCATGCAGCAATTTAGTCGCGTATTTTTCATGTAGATATACGTTTACAACAAAGAATTTAGCTGGTGCTTTATAAGATTATTACCAGCTAAGGTCACATATAATTTTAGATTTTGCTTGCAAATCGAACTCAGGACGAATACGTGATATATGGAATAACCATTAAGTTGATAGTCCTCGTATGATATCATGCATCTTATAACCGAGGAAAATTTTCAGGATCACTCGGTTTCTACGAAAGTTTAACCAGGAAAGATACTGATATAAGTGTGCATTTTCGTTTAAGAACGAATGAGGCGTAGCTTTCAGGTTGATATATATTTATATACACAAGTAAATATTTTTTTTTAATCTAATTTAGGTGTATTTTAGTTTCTCAAATAAGCATTAAATGCTGTAATGGGTTATTTGGTTAACTGTTTGAACCCTCTCCGAAATCGCTGAAAGCCCTTAATAAAAATACTGTAAATATAATGCGTCTGAGGACTGAATATGGGAGCAGGGGGTGAGAACAAGCTTTGAATGAGACCCGACTTCATAACATTTAGCATGATAAGTATCTTCATACCTTCTGTCTTCGGGATGTTTATTGTAGTAAATACTGTGGTATGAAATTCTGCTTGATCATACATGGTATACTGAAGATCTGATGTAAGTTCACGTTTATTTGTACATAATATGCGGATCAAGAGGAAGGAATTAGCGATTAGGGGTTGGCTAGTCCCCTCCACTTGATGTCTTTGCAAAACAGGCAATTTGGCTAGGATTTGACGAAGAGCTAAAACAAAAAACTAGTAGCTAAGTCTATCTGTGATTTCTTCGCACCAGGAAGACAAAATAGTATTTTAAAGGTTTATTGGAGAGAATCAAGACAGTTAAACAACTGGTAAATTAAGAAAATAATAGTAATAATATAACGTCTATATTGAAGGGCGAGATTGAGAGGTCCTAGTCCCTTCTTACATCTAACCCTTTGCAATTAAATGTTTAAAAGAAAGGGATGGCTTTGGGTAGATACAAAAAAGAAAATTCAATAAGAAAATAAAATATTAGGTGGGTTTTAAAAAACATACGTCTGAACTTAGGGGGGAAAATAAAACCCTGCAGGAAAACGCCCACGAGAAGAGGGGCGTGAAAAACTTGCGAAAACATACCCACAGTAGCAACTAAATTTTATTAAAAAGGCGGAAAAATATAAAAGGTAAACTGTCAGCAACAAGTCTGTAAAAAAATTGAATTCTCATTCATATGGGAAGTGCATAAGGTGAGTATGAAAGAAAATTGTCTGAAATCGCTCCCCTTTAGCAAGTTTTTAGACACGTCCTTGATGAATGGATGCAGTTTATGGTATGTTGGATCTTTTAAATCATGGTAATGTTTTTAGCGATATAGATGTGTTATGTCATCTTAAGAGGAAGCCTTTTGTCTAACTGTAGTGGGTGAGAGATGATAATACGAATTTTTGCAGTTCACCTTTACCTAATCGTGAAGATACAAGAGAGAAGAAAATGGAGAAAATATTTCCAAATTTTAAATGGCCCAACCTCACATTTTTTAACCCCGTCTCCGTAACCCTTGTCCGTGGTGCAAAACCCTGACGGAAAAACCATTTCCGAGCGGCGAGATTCCTCGCTGTACAGCGGGCAGGGGTGGGTCAACTCGAGGAGGTTTAAAAGGAGAAAAAAAAACATGGGTTACCGGAGGAGGCGGCCGGAGATATAAACGCCCGCACGGAAACAACATGGACAGAAAATACTCGGAACCGGAAGGAATCGGACCGCGGTATTAGCCTTCACGGAAGCGGAAAGTTCAGAAATATTCGAAATCGCCGCGCGCTCTAACTTAAACAACCCCTATCTCTCGGTCACGCATACATTTGTGTGCATCGGGAAAACAAACCGAAATCAGTTTTCAATATGGGTGAGTACACGAAAATTTCGAGTCGTCATAGCGTCACATGTCACTCGTTGGGAGATGATTCGTCCCGAGCGGGAGAGATCTCGAGCAGATTGGAATTGTGAAGATCACCAATCCAAGACTCCCTTATCTCGCTATCGTGGGGGCTCCTCTTTGCATCCTTATCAGATCCTTCGCTCGGAATGAACTTGCTCTGCAAATAGGCCGGCAAGAGGCGGGTGGTTTCTTTAAGAAGCGAGTCCGCAGCGTAGTGAGGGTCGTGACATTGGACATCGTGCCGCGGAGTGCAGACTGCTACGACCGGTATCTTTCAAGGGACGGAAGACTTGGAGACTCTACAGCTCTACGACGCCGCATTAAAGCAGCATGAAGATGGACTGTGAAAGGGGAGAAAGGAGCAAATTTTGTTGCGGCAAAGGTGAAGCATGTGTTATTTTTTGAGGATGGAATGTTTGATTGTTGTTAGTCTTTCTCGGTGCCTGTTTCCTGGATATATATGTAGCTGTTTTCATCAACTTTTATTAGTGGTTTATTGACATCTGATTTATTTGGACTTTACGGTTCTCACCAAGACTTAAACGAGAGCTTGCTTTCACTAGGGATTCTCAAAGTTGTCTCAATAATGTGGGTTTCGAATGGATCTTGCTTCTTAAGAAATTAGGCTAACATACAATGATCTCATCTTTTTATTCCTAACAGTTAAAATATTAGAATTTCTGATATCATGGACTATTTTGATTCTCGTTGAATTTCTCTTTATGATAGTGCGTATCATCGAATTAGCGCTTTCTTCTAGTCAGTGATTTATAGCAAACCTTATGCGAGTAGACGTTAGATTCTTTGTACTTTTCTTAGAAGTGTGGCTTACATTGTTGACGGAGGGGGCCTCCGGACAGCCATGTCGGTAACGCGTTCGACTTCGGTAAAAGCAGTTCCGGGTTCGATTTCCGGCGAGGGCTACCGGGCATAATAAGCTGTCGACTTTTATAATTACTGCTGCTGTTGATGGAGATGTCTGGAAGTGGATGGAGGTTTGCTTCCTCGTTGTTTTAGTTAGCTTAATGGGCTAAATAGCATAACCTTTTACGCAAAAGGCAAAGTGAAAGTGCACATACCCCAGTGTATTTAGTGTAAGCACATCTAGGTGTATATTTGAGATTTCTCAAGTTTTATTAATTCTAGAAACGAGGAGAATTTTCGATGAAATTCTGAAATCCAATATCTTTACGCACTGGAAAGGGTAACATTTCGTTGATCTGTGTTTTTCGCTAAGTCTATTGTGGTTTGCTTTCATAACGAATGTATTGGTTTATTTTACCTATGTTTTTAGGTAGAGTTAGGATAATGTAATAAGTGGCCCGCGTTGAAAAAAGCGGCGTTTTTAGGGTAAAATCAATATTGATGATATAAATTTCCCGAGAATTTTATAGCTATTATCGTTTTAAACAGTTAAATTTCCGGGTAGCCGAATGAAATGACATGACAAATGACTTTTCAATTGCAAGGGTATTGTTCAGGATAGTATAATTGCATTTAACACCTATACTGTTGCTATGTTGAGTAAGGCAGCGTGGTACATTGCAATACCATTCAAATGAATTATATATCAGCTGGTTTTCTCTAATTACGTGCTATTTTGCATAAGAGAATAAATCTATGAATACTATACATCATAAAGTAGATGTTCTTTGAGTTACATTCTATAAAGCTATCACTATGGAGGAATCGATTGTTTTGAAGATATTTGAGCTTGATGTAGGATTTCATTCTTATGAGGCCGAAAATACTCTTGTGGTTAATGAGAACACATTGCCCTTCCTCTTCTGAGTAAGGACGTTCAAATTTTTCAACCAGAAGTCTCAGGAAATCAAGGACGCGAATTTTAATCATCGACAATGGTTAAACTAGTTTTCACTCGACTATCTATTGCTATTGGTGTCAGTGCTGCTTCATTATCTTTCAATAGCAGAACAAACAGTACTAAATTGCGCGATCGATAGTCTACAGCCTATTCGTAATCGTCTGTTAATAATTTAAATAATCATTAGTTAATGATTCATATAATATTGTAAATAATAATTAGTTTATAATTAAATAACAGTTTGGGTTTAAATGAGCACGACTCCTAGAGCAAAGTTAAACCTTGTCTCCTTTCCCTAATTCAAATAAAATTGAAGATTGGGTGCGAGGAATATGTATTAATTCCAATGCATTTATTCCGTTTAAAAATATAGTACGAGTATACGAGGCAAGCATATGTATAAAGTAAAAACTTCCATTTCTCCTATGCAGCTTGGTTACTTGTGGGAGTCATATGGGAAGAAATTTCAATGAATTTAATTTCATAGCAGTTGTTGGCTGATCACTGATGGTCAGGTGGATAAGATTATGTTCTCCTTCGGTAAAAGTGGTAGGTTTCATTCCCTGTGAGAGCCATGATGTTGCCCCAGCATCCTGAAAATATTGGGAAGCTACTTGAATTAAAAGATTACGAATCCATTTCGATTTAGAAAAGCAAATGAAAAGGCGAGGGAGTTGACATTGTGACAATATGTAAATGATACTTGTCTAGGTCATAACGCATGTTCTTTGCGGAAATCGTTCGATTGAAAGCAGATTGGTTGATCTAATAAATTTACTTGCATGCGTCAGAGGTTATTTAAATCTCAATTATTAATCTATTATTGCGATGGCGTAAAATAAATTTTAATCATAAACCATTTTTGCGAATATTTTAATGGTTCAATTGAGAGATTTCGATGGTTCAAACGGAGTGCAGTTTCATCGAGTTGTAATTTTAATGTGCTGAAATACGGTAATAGATGCACAAAACCGCTAATTTGTTGTGCGTAAAATTGTTTCATTGAGAAGGATACAAAAGATAAACACTATGTTCTCAGGTTTCGTCGCTTTAATTCCCCTACCATCGCATTTGGATAAATGATAGGGTTATTTTTAGGTAAAATAACGAGAGAATAATAATAGCTAATAAAATAACTAATAGGTAACCGGAGGACTAAAAAGGTCAAGGAAAGGAATTTTTACAAGGAGTCTTGAAATTAGTTATATAACAACTATGATCTTTATTTCTATATTCAAATATAGTCGTTTTGTACTAAGCATCGAGTAGAGTTAATTGAAGGCCTTAATTATTTCAGTTCGTATGCGAAAACCATTAGTAACACATATTTTTCTATTTTTCCTAATGTTTAATTTTACGTAATTGATTACATTTATCCGTATCGATAATGTATTGATAATCTGTCTTCTGAAGAATCTCATCAAGTTATGTAGAAAAGTACTCTAAGAGAGTAAAACCTCGCTTCGTAGTGAGCGTAATACTGGATTGTCAATCGTATGTTATTACTTTCGAATTTTATCTTATTATTCGTAATGAAGAAGCTTAAGTTTTCTGTGCGGGAAATTTTCCACGCGGTAAGGAGTTTCGCAGAATAATTTGTTTCGAAAAGTTCTGTGGGGTGATTCTGATGAAATTCTGTAAGAATTTGCGTTTACAGCTTACCGGAGTTCCTTCGAGGAGTCATACGGGATGATTCATTCGATGACCAAACATCGGAAAAGCCGAATGGACGGTTGATTCTTTTATTGACTATCGTATGGATGCACCGGATATTACGTATTCCAAACGCATAATCATGTTGTTTATCCTTGAAGTTGGCCTCTGGAGGAGTACAGTTTCAGGAAAAAAAATTCTGAACGACAAGAAAAATTCAAGCTGTACATTTCCCGAGTCTGTGAAAATTGGGTGTTAAGAATATTTGATAAGGGCAAATATTTATGTCCCTTTTCCTTGTTAGTGATCCCTGATAATAACGACCAACGTACAACCAAGAAAACACATCTTTTGGTAAACATGATAGTGCAACTCGAAACTGACATTCTTGAATTTTTTGAAGTTGAAATTTTAAATGACCGAAAATGTTAAAATATAATCCTCAAACGACAGTTACGCAGGATCATAGTGATTTTCAATCATTGTTCAAAAAATAATTCATACTTAGAGCCTTAATAAACCATTTATATTTGTATTTATATCCAATTAATCGTGTTTATTTCGGTAATATGGAAATAATTAAAGTTATATGCGACCAAAGAGATAGTTGCATTTTATTCGGAAAAGTTACGTTTCCTCAGAAGTCGAGGCAAATTTTCATTTGTTACTGTTGTGATTTAATCGCATGTACAATTCCTTTCCTAAGCTCCCGAGCAGTACTTATTTTCGAAGTCATTGCTGTTGCAGGTTAATCTCGAAAGTTATCGAAAACCAAACGAAGGCATGACTTCGAGGGCGGCATGTCATCCCTTAGTAATAACATCTCAAGGCAGCATTTCTTAAATTCAGGGAGAATTTAGTCACCGTATTACGAAATATCTCAAAGATCAATAATTGTCTTCAAATTCAAACAGGATATTTCTCGAGTTTACATTGAACTTCTTACTATCATTCTGTGCCTAAAATCATAAATATTTGTACAAACTTCTTTGAATGGTCATCGCTTATGCAATTTATGGGCGATTAAATGACATAGTTGAGTTGGACACAGTATCAACTCGGATTCATCGTTAAAACTACTTTGGCTAGGTAATACTCCTCGTGTTCAGATAACCTAACAACGTTTCTACTATAATAGTAAAGGATTTCAGGGAAACTTCCGGAAATGTTAGTTTGATTAGCCAAAAATTGCAAGAGCAAAAGATCTAAATCTAAATATCTACTAAATTCATAAAGCAACAGACACACAAGCCTCGGTGCAGTTTTTCCAACTATGGTGAACCTTATATTTACAAGGTATCTTTAAGTATTTAATTCGTAAGGTGCTTCTATTTCGACGTTTTGATAGAATGCTTGTAGCCCATGGTCTGAACATCATAAGTTTTATTCTGCCAAAATTTTGTCAATGAAATGAATTTTGCCAAAATGAAGTCAATCAGCAGCCGTGATACTAGAAATCCAAAGTGTAAAAAAATTTAAAAAGACTATTCTAAAACATGAGAGACCCAACCACATGATTCAATTTTTATTAATTTAATTATACTTATCACAACTTTGAATGATTAAAAATTGGCCGATTCGGCGAAAAGCGATTAGCAGTAAAGGTTTATCAAAGTTCCATTATTCACGTTTTATCTAAGGTTACATTCCGTTCATCTTAGCCATCTCTTTTAAATACGAATCGAGGACACTAAGTTTCAGTGCTATTAGCAGCATGAAATCATCTTTACTATCTCTAATTCCTGTCTACTTCCGGTCACAACCGTACAACTCCAATTTCAATAGAATTTTCTTGTTCATTAAAGATAAAATATTATGGAGATATTCCACCAAATATCGCTTGATATGTTTCGAATTTTTTAATATTTTTCGAAGTTAGCGGACGTTTACAATATTGTCCATTGCTAGAGCAAATTCCAGAATGCAAACCATTTTTGTAGCAAAATGTTGTAAACTTTCTTGGTTTATAAACTTTAACACATATAGATGAGATGGTCTCGGCCTTGACTTGGTGGTAAATCATTGTAAGCTATGAGAAAGAAACTTTAATATTAACAAACCACAATGTTACAAAATACACGACCGGTTTCGGTGCATGGCACCATCCTCAGGTGACAATTTTCACAGGACACTCCGTATATATAGAGAATAAAAGGGGGGGGGAGTACAGGGAGGCTAGGATAGGCCGGGAAAGGTGGAGGTGGAGGAAGGACTGGCGCCATGAGGAGAAAGGGATGAGGGGAGGTTCAAAGTCACCTCTCCACTTCCCCCCCCCTTGAACCTCCCCTCATCCCTTTCTCCTCATGGCGCCAGTCCTTCCTCCACCTCCACCTTTCCCGGCCTATCCTAGCCTCCCTGTACTCCCCCCCCCTTTTATTCTCTATATATACGGAGTGTCCTGTGAAAATTGTCACCTGAGGATGGTGCCATGCACCGAAACCGGTCGTGTATTTTGTAACATTGTGGTTTGTTAATATTAAAGTTTCTTTCTCATAGCTTTAACACATATCCTTATTGCAAATTAATACAGCGAAAATTAGCAGTGACAATCAATGAAAGTTAGATCACCAATTTTTCAAGATCCAAAAACAGGCACTTTTTTCGAACAAAATACCATAAAAGTACAATTAGAGTGAGAAAAATATCTAAACACATATGAATGAACGTAGAAATAAATTTCCTATCGTAAGTAATTTATTTCATTAATATGGGCGGACTGTAGTTGAAGCTATACCATAACCATCAATTACATCACTACAATTTTTAATCATCTATGTACAGTTGTAGGTCGAATTTGACAAATTTAAATTTTTGCCTATTTGTTTAGTCTTTATTGCCAAATTATATATATTTTTACTTTTTTAATATGAAAAGTTTAAAACATTGCTTTTAATTATCCTCTATTTTACGACAACAGGCTGATAATATTGAGTTTTACCGCAGGCATCGTGTTTTTTATCAAGGGAGTACTTCAACTATATGCAGAATTTAGATTGTATGCAAATTTGTTTATTTAATTTTAGATTATTTGCAGCTCTTTCGCACTCAATGGATACTATTCACATTTATTTCCTGTCAAGCTGATTGTAATACTAATGGTTGATTGGGCTGATAATAATTTAACATCCTTTAAATTATTCAAGCGTAGGAATCATAAGAAAACGCAATTTTTTCCACCATTGAATGAACAAATAAATTTCTGATAATGATTCTAGGTGTAAACCTATTCAAATGACATCCAACAGGTTTTTATGTTGAAAATTACAGCTCTCGAAGATATATTACAGATCGATTTTAATAAGAAGGCGATATTTGTTATGTAAAATGTTGTTTGTAAATTGTAAATTGTATCTTGTAATGTAATGTGATGTAATACGTATCGTATATTAAGCTATTGTTATCTGGATATGTTATATTGGATTTTTCAATTAAGAACGTGGAAATTCAGCGGATCGAGATATATTACATGCCGTAGGAGATAGAAATTAACTTATATTACACTACGACTGACGATTACTTATTAGCGTAGAAACCAGTGGTATACACATTTTGTTTTGTAAATTTGTTAATGCTATTTTTGAAATTCAATCCGCGCTGAATTCTTAAGAATGGTTATAAGATAATTATTATTTTCATTGCATGTAATTGAGAACACATGAACGATTGCTTTGTAATGGTGAACTTATGAAGAACGATTGAAGTGCAATGATGCGGTAGTCGGAATAAGATGTTCAACTCTTTGCAGTCACTTTTGCTTGCATTATTTCATAGCGTAATTAGCCAAACTCAGTTTTCGTTTAGAATGCGGAAAGGCCTGTGACATATACTAAAACTTAATTATAAAAACAGAATTCACATTTTCCCCTAAACATTGCTCTAATTATGGTATCTTAAGCAATCTCTTATGCAATGCCCGCAAAAGGTAAAGTCTAAGAGAAAGAAAGGAATTCAGACAACTTTTTATGCACCCTCGAAAAGAATGGAACGTGACAAAAGTGAGAGATAGGTTTCCCATTTTTCTGTGGAGGAGATATCTTTATTTTACTTTTGAAAGAAGTCAGGTTTCGGCCCCATGAATTTTTTTATTTATTGTAGGCTTGTATCTGCTGGATCGAATTCTTGACTGAGGATAAAAGTCCGGAGACTCATCCGAAAAAAAATCCGTAGCTTATTTTATTCTGTCCTTGAATTTTTATACTCTGTCCTCTATTTTTATACTCTGTTTGCAAGATTCCTGGCTTAGCCCTCTCTATGTCATTGTTTTCTTAGTCATTCTTGATATATAGTATTTGATATTGTCTTTCTATAAAGTTTGTCCTCCGTTTGTTTGTTTAATTTAATATAAGATCCCATATTTCTTTTCTGAACTTTCTATCTTTGTTTTTCCCCAGAGTTTGTCCTTCCATTTGTTTGATTTATTTTCTATCATATCAGGGATCCGTCTCGCTGTATTCTTTTTGGCATATATTATGAAAATGGGCTTTCTACGACTAGATTTTGGAACTTGAGCACCGCTTCAATGTTTTACATTTAGATGTCATCGGATGTCAATCTACCTGCATTTTTTTATTTATTATCTAATTTTCAAATATTTTAGATTTACTTGGAAACAAATTTCTGTAAGGAAGCTGTTGGTGTACCGCACGATTTCTGAGATTCACTAACCCTTGTAATTTTACACCACATAATTGGACATAATATAGTAAGGTAGTGAAGTGTTTTAAGGGATTTTTCAATCAATATGTCATGAATTTTATTCCAAAATATAACGCTCTTCATCGATTTGATTCAAACTTAAATTAAAGAAAAGCTTTGTAGAGTTGGAGCTCTGAATAGTTTAATTCCCATATTTTGCATATAATATTCCTTATAAGTTATCATATCTAATTCAAGTGCCTTCAACATGTTAGGAATTCCCCCTTTGAATTTTATGGGCCATAATTTAATAAATGCTACGCTCTTTAGATGGATTTTTGTCTTCAATTATTTCTACGGTATTATATGAAATTTTATGGAATAGTATGGATGTGTAAATCATTTAAATTAATTATTGATATTGCAAAATGTTTACACCTTACTCGTACGTCAATCGCGCTTTTTCCTTCCGAGGTAAGCACTTCCTTGGATGATCTCCTCCATAATATCTTTTTTTCTTTCGTCCGAATCATATGTTATTTAATAAATTCCCTTTAATCTGTAATGCTACCAACATTTATTCATTTCTCATTCACCAAATTGGACCACCTATTCCTCGACCATCCTATTCCATTTGTATCACTCACATTGTAGTTTCTCTACACAGTTTTAGTCATTCAGCTTCTATTCAGCTTTCCCATGTGTCCACAATTATGTCTTAAGACACCATATTCGTACTGGAAAATATATAAAATATTTTTTGAATCATGATATATTTTCAACAATTCTGAATTATTGTAGTTTTCAAAATTTAATCATTAAATCCCAATAATATGATGTGTACTTAAAATAGACTAACTAAATGTTCACTTTAGAGCCCAGTATTATAATGGTTTTTGAAGATTATAGTTGATATCCGTGATAATCAATTACACATTAACTATACTCTTCAATTTAAATCTGTAAACCATTATAATACCGCGCCCTGAAGTGAAGATAAGTTAAAGTCCACTTTAAGTACACGTTATAATATCGGGCCAAAGACTAGCCGTAATGGGAAGAGAGATTAATGTTCAGAACTATGCTGAAATACGGAGATGGGGGTAAAACTCCAGGACTTTTTTCTAACTATGAAGTAAGACTTAGAAGTTATTCGAAGATCTTTGTCCTCTCGCACTACAGGTTTCGCACTTCAGATGCAGGTTGTCAACAATCGATACGGCGGCATGTCTCCGTTAACATCTTATCTTTCCCTTTTCTCATTTAATTATCTTCCGTTAAGCGGGCATCCTGTTCATATAGTTCTTTTTTTCCTCGAGATTTCAGATAAGATTCCTATCGCTTTAAAGAGCTCTTGTAATCTTTCATCTGTAACACGGAATTTTAAGATATGAAAGATAGTCTCTTTTCCTAAAATTCCAGAATTGTATTGTGTTTGATTAGAGATACTGATTCACACCAAGTTTTCTTCCGCATGCCTTTCGGCCTTTATTTTGGTTACGGGAAATTTGTAGTCTTAATAGGGCGCAATTTTTACCAGTTTCTTAAGGTGTTAGTCTGATTCGTCATTTAAACCTTCTTTCTATGTCTCTGAATGCGTAGAAAGCCATATATAAGCCAAAGAAAGTATAGAAGCACTGGAGTTGGAAGAATGTCGGTGAAATTCTTCAATTTTCAGCATTTTACCATTACGTTCTTCTGTAAGGAAACTATAATGTTTTCACTAAACCGACTGTGCTAATTGAAAGGTTCTTATGGCTAGGAAATATACTTACGAGAGGTGGGTTAGAAAGGATCGACTAAATTCATAGATCAATATACATACATAAGTCTCGGTCGCTGTTTCTCCAGCTATATTTCTCAATAACCTTACTTAATATTTTCTGGTAGGATATCCACTTTTGTCTCTTTTACAGAAAAAGAATGATTTTTTCGATATTATGTTAATCTTCTTCTTCTGGGCCGAGATTCAGTGGTATCAGAGATTCATTTTAGCTTCGTAAAAAGTGAAGTCCTAACAAAGTATTCCTTTGAGAGACATGCCCTACCCAGATGGCATTTACATCAAGTGACACGTGGTCAACGCATCGACTTCCACACTGTAGTGATGAGATTTCTGGGGCCGCTACCTCTTCAGCCAGATAGATACCCATGTTCATCACACATCTGGGTGGATACCGATACATCTTAGCCACTAGGAACCTAACCCGGGACCGCTTTCACCGATGGCGAACACGCCACCCTCTTGACTATTCAGTGGCTCTTTTAGCTTTATTGGACGCCTCAATTACTCAATTCCTGCTGAATCAGGCCCTTTCATATGATCTTAAATGCAGGATGAAAAGGGTAGCCTCTGTCGCTGTTAAAAGCGGACCAAATCCAGGAAGGGATCCCGGATAGCCAAGTGGGCAACGCGTTCGACTTCGGTGAAAGCGGTCCCGGGTTCGATTCTCAGTGGGGGTCAACGTGCGAAATGACCTCAACTGTCGAAGCACTTTTAACAATACAACTACTACCGAATCTAGAGGAAGTTGGATGAACATATAGAAGTTCTTTCGTTATACCTACCGTAATTGGATGTCTCTAAACAAGTATTCCTTTCCCTGCTTGATATTGTCAAAGGGCGAGATTAACTAGAGGGTGGGAAAATTCGACACTGATGTAGGGATAAGGCACCATATCCGATTAGATTGTTTGATTATGGACTCACGTTTATGAGCTTCGTATATCAAAGAAATGATATGTGAGGAAAACCTCAGATAAAAGATGAACTTTAGAAATGAAATTTAATCAGGATTCAAAGAATAGGGCAAAGGTTTGATATGACAAATGGCATAGGTTTCTCCAAGTATGTAGAAATAAGGCTATCAAGCAGTCCTGGCATTTTCGACATCAATAGGTGATGTGCTATCTACAGTGCTGAACATACTGCGTGAATAGAGTAGCAAATATACATGCAATGGTAACTCTTTTCACCTGCTTCTTGGTAACTGCAGTTCTTAGATCAAGAACCTATTTCCTTTTTTCCTGAGCTCATTTCCTATCGAATTCTGAGAAAAATTTTCAACTCGGTTCCGGATTCATAAAATGGAGCCCAAGACCGAAACTTGAGGTTAGGTGTAAGAGAGACTCACATGGACCTAATTTCGTTTCGAGGACAATGATAATTAGACTAAGAAATCGCATACTAAATGCAGGAACGAAGAAAACTAAACGCTATTTATTTGAGGATAGATTATAATGCTGTTTTAGAATTTTATAAATATGTTTTGCGTTGTTTTTTTTGCAAATCCTTAAATTTCAGCTAAGAAATAATGAATTTAAAAACCGTTCACGGGTCTCTAACCGGGTGGCCTCGTTTCATAAGGTCGAGGTTTCGGACGAGTACTCTGCGCCCATCTTCTGGACACTTAGATGTATTGAATTATTAAGAATTTCACACATAATATTAATTAAAAAGTCCCCAAAAAATGCTACTTTGCTCTAGGTTTCGCAATGAAACATCTGGTCGAAAGTTTTAAATTTTCATCATGGATGTGTAGCGTGAGAATTAAGGAATGGAAAAGAAGCAAAAACGGGTTATTATTCTAAATACTCCTAATTTCAAAAATTTTATTGGAGATTCGGGATGTTATGTGTCGCTAGATCTACGCATCTTTGAATTCATAACATCTACGGTATTTAGAGGTTCTTCCACCATATCTGGACGAGGGAAATATTTTTCAATTAAGAGGTGGTTTTTGAAGTAAAAGAGTGCATCTAGGAATATTCTTGAGGAGAAACAGACACGAAAAAGGTCTGGCAGGATCGGGACTCAAACCCGGATTTCCCAATAACCATTAGGTTTCTTTAACAAATTAAGCTATCGTACCTGAGCATATAGACATGACAGTCTAAATGCTCTGGAAGTCTAAATGTTCTGGGAGATCTGGGTTCGAGTTCCCGTCCTGTCAGACTTTTCTCATGTCCTTTTCTCTTTGGAAAATATTTTTCATTAGTCTTATGGTTCAGGATATAGAAAATTATATCTTTCATTTACTTTTTTCTCAATTTTCTTTGTGAAATTGTTAACACGAAAGCTACTGGGGTACGAGTGTTACCAATAGCTGAAATTAATGTTCACTCCATGTAGAATCCATTGAAAAGTTACTCATAGGGTATTCGTGCTGCATTCGCGTTGACGTTTTCCATTCGTTGCGTTCTGGCTCTATGAGGAGGGCAAAGGCAATCTGCCTCGCTCCTTATCTTGCCTTATACGCCTCTTTCCCTCTCAAAGGCTTTTGGTATCCTCTGCTGAGCCATTTATTAGGAGAACATACTTTATTTTACCTTTAGACTAGTAATATTCATTAATTTTCCTACTGTTCCTATCCTTGGCAAGCATAGTGCATCTCCGATACTAAAGCATACTCTGATATTTTCTTTCCGTCTCAGGATGAAAAATTATTTGATTAGTTTTACGACTATACTCGACATGATGAATAATATAGTATAGTATAGTATAGTATAGTATGAATTATAACATAGGAGTGGGCCCTGAGCCCTCACTTTCAGTCCAACGCGGATTGAAAGTGTGGGCCCAGGAACACCTACGGTGTTATCGGCAGAGGAATTCTTCCTCCAACTTCTCCAACCACCTCCTGGAGAGCGGTCATACCAGCTCCTTTATAGTATACCTAAACTTCTACACAGGCAATCCAAAGGAAAGAAGCTGGATTGTTTAGAGATCATAGAAATTGTGTCGGCTCCACTGAACTTAACAAACGAAATCACTTTCACCAACCTTTCCACACTACTTACCTTACCTGCAAAACTGAGTGTCCCACTATAAATTCTCTCAGTATCTCTGGTAGTGTACCTGATGATGGCTGTATGGTCGAAACCGGTCGCATTAAAAATTAGTTGTGGAAATACGAAGTCCTGATCTTTTTATTTAGTTATTTACTTTTACGACGTTTATTGTTCTTTATTCCGTTAACCGTAAACAGAAGTTTTGGTCTATGTGTAAACAATACCTAAACCCAAGCGAATCGTAATTGTCTGATTCTGACAATTAAAGATAAAATGATATCACCGCCGAAGGAAAGTAATCACAATTATCTGTCAAAATCTCTGAAACGCATTAACTGCGAGGCTATCTTTTAATCTACTCTTGGAAGGCATCAATTTGGTACATATTATGTCAGAAGTTGGCTTAAATTTTAGGGCAAGAAAAATCAACAACGCGAACGTTGTCTAGGCGTCATAAATTAAGATAAAAGGTAAAAATTTTCCATTTGGGTTTTTTATCTTCCATTTTCCTTTTCTTTGCAGCCGTTATTTTTGTCAACAAATTCTTCTTTTATAATCTCAGCATTAAAAATGTTTGAAAACGTGGATCCCGTGAGTAACTTCACCCAATTCCCAAAAGAATCTAATCTTGTCTTTATGGAAGTTCAATCCAATGTGAGAAAAAATATACCAAAAAATCTTTTTACCATCACATATGGGCATGAGCCTCAGTTATAAAACACTTATTGAAAGTATTCCGTTTCAGAAATCCTCTATGAAAAGGGAAACATTGATGTTCTTAAGGTAATGGTTGCAGCATTGAAGTGGAAATAACCACCTACGATGAACGAAAGGTTTATTCACTCAGTATAAAAAAGAATATACATCACCCGCAATTCAATTCAAATGCGCCATCCTCTGTTGTATGTGCTCTTTCTATAGTTCTCGCGCTTTAATGCCTTATAGGTAAATCTTTTTGTAGGTAGTTCTACTCGTACTTTACATAACACAAAGTTAGTCCCAAGATTTTCGTTTTATTGAAATCTTTCGAAATCACTTGACGAGACAATCTCTCATTGCCGATTCCTGGTCACGTCTCCTTTTACTATTATCTCCATCTGTTTATTTTTACCGCAAAGGTTTTATCTTTTATGTTTCTGAATGCAAATGTTATTCTTCTAAAGTTCAAGTAGTGCATACCAAAATCTATTCTATCTCGATCCCTATTATTTAATGGCGTCATCATAATAAGTTAGACTCATAGAGAAATATATACATCAACTCATTTATTAATCATTTTTTATGGGAAATAGAACAAAAAATTGAATAAATCATATAAATGAGTCATATAACAAATAAATGAGTTAATTGATGAATTTGGCTGGTTGATTGTTTATTGTTATTGGTAAGTTGGTTTATTTCTGTTTCAACAAAGATATTGTTTGCATTTTTACCGGCTGCGGTGCGCGGTGGTAGTGGTTAGCGAGCTAACGTACCAACCCCTAGGTCCTGGGGTCGAGTCCCGGCCGGGATATCCCGGCCAGTGGGATATTTCGGTTAGGGAATGGTATTTTGTATCCATTTGGATAACTATTATTATTAAATTGGATACATAATTATTATTATTAAAATGGATGTAATTAGGATTAATCTCCTGTTTTGATCAAAGAAGATAGTATCATAATTCCTATCGAAGAAGTATTTATTACAAAAATGTATAATATTTTAATAACATAATTTTATGTATCCGATTCTAAGAACTATTCACAATGTAAGACTTGAGGTTAGGTGTAAGAGAGACTCACATGGACCTAATTTCGTTTCGAGGACAATGATAATTAGACTAAGAAATCGCATACTAAATGCAGGAACGAAGAAAACTAAACGCTATTTATTTGANATGGATAAAATGGATAATATCCCCCTCTAAGTTTGGGAGTACCTACAAGTAAATGTCTGATTAGAACTTTTATGAATTCTGTTGAATTATTTTTCTTAACAGTTTTTAATGCTGTAGAAGCTTGCATTGTTGCAAATATCCTCATCATATCTCCTAATTCCTATCGAAGAAGTATTTATTACAAAAATGTATAATATTTTAATAACATAATTTTATGTATCCGATTCTAAGAACTATTCACAATGTAAGTTTTATCTGCTGTAGATGAGACAGTTTATTTCCTCAGTCAGAAGTGGGGAACCTTCTTGTACCAGAGGGTAGCATTTGAAACTATCAGTTGTTACTTGAGTGTATTTAAATATCAAAATTATACGTAAGAAAGGGCTCTCAGATATCCAAGTGGGAGCCGCCTTCGACTTCAGTGAAATCGGTCCCGAGTTCTGTTACCGGTGAGGGTCAACATGCGAAATGACCTCAGTTGTCGAAACACTTTTAACAATTCTACTACTACTATACGTAAGAAAAAGGATGTTATCGCTCACCAGCAGGATAAGACAAAGGTATATATTTTCTACTATCGCGAGAGATGACAATGCGAAACAGCATAATATAATGTTTGCATTTGTTTAAATAATTGAAGAAAATACCTCATTTGCCCCTTTGGTCGCAAGGTTCCCCAACTCTAAGTAAAGCAAATACTGACTCATAGAAGTCTTTGAAAAGTAAATAGCAGTTCTTGTAATGGATCTGTTCGAACGCAAGCTTCCCTTCGCTATTTTTAACTAAATTATTCGTGTGAAAAACTTATTTTGACTGAAAGGTGACAGAGGGCTCTCAGAAAACCTTAGATCACCCCTATGCAATCTACGATACACTTCCTCGTTACAGTCAATCTTAACTTATCTTGTTCTAATAGAGACTGTTGGTGATCTGAAAAATTTGTTTAGCCGCGCATAATCTCAAAACGAAGATTTCTCAAAATTTCAACACACCACAATCAACGTTTCCGATTCGCCAACCCTCGCTTTCTGGAAATATCCGGAAAACTCCGGGTGGAAAGATATCAGGGTATGTTCAGGAGAAGATAACATATTGGCAAACTTTCAAGGGACTGAGAGCTCAAGATAAATTCCAACCCAGCTTATTTAGCGCCCCAACAGAGGTCATTCATTATCATATACTTGTTATAATACATGTTAAAACTAACGAGTCACTTTGTGTTTATAATAATGTCTTTATTTAGGCGAATTTTAGTCTAATGACCACTTTTACGATTGACCTTGTAAAGATAAACACAATATTCATTCACTCATACCCAATATGATATTCCATGACGACAGGAAAAATAAAAAAACAGGAATCACTTTTCTCTGGAAACTAGATCTTAATTTACTACTAATATAAGAAACACTGCAAAATACCACACACAAACCAAAACCAACTATTACGACTAGTTTAGACGTTTAAGCGTCATTCTCGAATCCTGACTTTTTGTTTTTGTGTGAATTTTGCAGTGTTTTTTTTATATGAAATAGGATCTAACTTCCTGAGAAAAGTAGTTCCTGTTTTTTATTGCTCCTATATCATATTATATTATGTAGGAGTAATTTAAATAATCGTTCTTCGAAATTCTACGAATGAAAATCGATGCTTCAGAACTCTATTGCTTTTTCTAATTCAGCTAAATTGGACTCCAGACTTCGTGGCAAGTTAACGGCTTGTTGAGACTCCAAGATCTCCAAGATCCAGATTTCGCTTCCGTGATTTCAGAAGAGTTGCGTTCGTTTTCCGAGTTATTTTCGTATATAGAAGCATGGTGAAAAGGGATTTAGAAAAGATGCTTAATTTGAAAAATAAAATTAAGTCTTGTAGCTCACACGCAACTCTTAAGAAGTTCGATGCTGAGTTGAGTAGATACCGTAGAACTCAGTTGGTCTAAATGAGTAGCATTTTTGGATCTTATTCTGAGAAGGCGTGAGATAAGAGGTCCATGAAACTTAGGAATTGTCGAATGATTGAATTCTTACGTAACAATATGTTAACCTTTACAGAGTATTGGCTTTGTTAGTCGACGGAATTTTTGTGAAACTTTTAAAATGCCCACAATTTATTTTTGGTTCATAAATGGAATTGTTAGTCAAATATTGGTGGGGATGATTAATTAGAATTCTCTGACGTCACACCAATCCTTTCTATATAATTGGACGTTGAAGACAATGGAAAGATTATCTCTTACCTGAGGATCAATCTTACTCACAATCAATTGACAAAAGCATAACATAAACGCAGCCATAACTCATAGATTATATATGGTTAATCTTTACATGAAAGAAAAAGAAGGTACGACAATTATTATTCGTCACTGAAATTTCGAGTACGTAGGTGAAGACGTGTAGTTATCAGGCAAAATCTCTATGAATTGAAATTGTAGGCAATTAAAATTTCTTCTCACATAACAAACCGAAAAATACTTCAACAATATCTGTATTATCGTTAAAACACAATTACTGTATTTTTTTAAATGATTTTTTTTATCGCTTCTCGGTATTAAAGACATTTTCATGAAGGCATGATTATGATGAGTAAAATTTAGCTTGAGTGACTAATGATGATAAAAGGTTTTTTTTATATATCCTCTGATTAAAATTAGTGATTCCTTAAAAGAGTTATTCCTCGGGGTGCCGTGGAAACATTTCACTCTGTACCGTACTGCAAGATATCTAAGGTTTTTAACTTCATGTTGTGCTAGAAATGTTTTTACTAATTAATATGCTATCCTATGAAAGTTCATACAGAAAACACGAGCAATATCTATTTGTGCTTTGCATTCTCATTTACTTAAATTCGATCTCAAAAGTATTATATATTTAGTGCGCCGTAATGTTTCAGCTGACGAAGAACGATGTGAATCAATTTATTCAGGTATTTAATGCTGAGATGAAATAAATTTATGTACGAACATTCGCAAGTTAGTCTAATAGAAAACTGTACTTATAGTAGCCATTTTAGTACATTTATGCCATTTTTACATAGTTTACTCGTGTCTTAAATTTGCATTATTAATTAATTATTAGAACAAATATTTGGCATTAATGGCTAGACGTGGTGGTTTGCATGTTCAATTGCCTGCCTGCAGTTCCCGAGGTCCTGAGTTCGATCCCCCAGAACTGGTTATTGCAAGAAATTAAAAATTATGTTTGGTGCATTGAAATTTGTTATTTTTAATGAACGCTGATGAAATATTTTATAAATCATCGAACTTGCCCAAGGAATCATTATTCAGGTGCATATTTTTTCGATAAAGAAAGTAGGCCTCGGGGAGTACCTTCGTCACTAACTTTCATTAATACAAAAAACAGCACGATTTAACAAATAATATTTAATGTATTCTTAACCGCCATTAAGATTAAAAATGACGAAATCGATCATTTGTTCAAATGTTAATGTATACATCAATGTTGATGATATGTTGGCAAATGATTTTATCTACTTTAATGAGTGAATTCGTCGGTCTTAATAACATTTGTAATTCGTAAAATACTTTTTCCGCGGAGTATAAATTTATATTAGGTAGAGAACGTCACGCGATTTCACGCTAAGAATTTTCCCAAAAGGCGGAAGAACTTTTTTTACTAACAGTTGAATTGCCGTGATTGGCCCATTTCGTATTATCGATGGATATCTTAAATATCCGCGCATTCCAAAGAGACCACGTTTATACGGTTAGGAAACAATTCGACGAATTGTTTCGAGTGATTTTGATGTGGTTCATCCATCTGAATTGCGCGATTCTATATCTAATCTGTTTTTAGTATTTCCTTAGCAGTAGCTGCACTTGCAGCGTAACTCACGGTGAAATCGGTTTTTGAATCGGAACGATAATAAAATATTTTTCTCTAGCTTAAACATCCTTTATGACGAGCATTTTGTCGGAAGAATGCGATATTTGATAGAATAGAGGACTTCTGTGCCAATTTGGTACCAAACAGTTGCGCGGGATGCTGACACTAATAGCGATATCACTTAAATTATGGATCGAAGATGTCGATATTGACAAATTTGATTATTGATTCGCTCATTAATCAAAAGTATTCACATTTTTTTTACTCTGAGGCGTAAATGATATAAGTGAAGAATTTATAGCAAAGATTATCTCACGTGCATTTATGGGCTCACAAGCTCGCCACGCCCGTCTTGCAATTAGATATAATTTAGATCAGGTTAATCCGCCTATTGGTTTCATTAAAAGAAAAAAGTCCTTTTCAGTTTTACAAATAAATCCTACCTGGTAGAGAATACTTTTTATATGTTTAAAGAATTATTTTCTAAATTTTACATGTCAATATAATGAAGAGCGTCCAGAAACCGATGGGACAAAATAGGAATAATTGCTATGAAAAATCCAGCTTTGCGTAAGAATGACCAAAATTGATGATTCATTACAGTACGGAGACTGATGTGAAGGGGGTGGAATGTGGTTACTATCCACTAATGGGTATTTACCACCATGGTAACCTTACTCATCTTCTGATCATAAAGATGATGATAAACATAAAAGATTGAAAGAAGGCAAGCTGTTTATACACGTTTATTGTACGCTTATCAAATGTAGACTTTATGGTGTTAATAATAATAATAATAATAATAATAATAATTTTTTTACGGGCGAATTCTTTCTTACATTTTACATCAACAATTGTATAAAGTGAAAAAAAAAATAGTAAATTGAAGGAAGGTTTAAATTATATAAGAGATACACAGTGCAGTGAGATACGTTTACATAAATATAAAGATTACAGAGAACATTAAAGAGATTTAAAGTATTACGTTTACATAATATGAGGTAAACATCTGTAATAATACAAAATATAAAACAAAAGTAGAATAAATGCATAATGCAGAATAATACAAATAAAGAATGGTATTAATTAATGATTTTCACCACCATTATCTGCCATGAATTTGCTATGAAGAATTTAACGAACACGAACGTTCTCTCCCTCTAAAGACATAATCCATATTACGTGGATCCGCTCGTGGTAATTTTGTGTCGGTTATGGTTAATTCTTCAAACATCCCACTCCGGCCATCCTAGCAAGCATTTTAATCATGTGGAGAGGTGTTTAGATTCAGCATGAAGCCGGCAGATCGGGACATCTAGACACCCTACTCTATGTGTTTATTGGATTTTTGTCACTCTGAGCCTTGTAATCAATCAGAGAATGCTGTTCTTATGCCTGAAGGATTTATGGAACGTTGCAGTCAAAGATATACACACCATAAAGATATCCTCCAGTGAATCTTTCAATCTATCGTATTTCCCATCCAGATTTTTATTTCCTGTTATCAGACATGAGGTGATTTCTTTTAGGATTCAGCCTTGATTTATTGCTCCATCAACTTTATCGAATACCAGAAATCATAATTGTTCTCGCGAAATTTATTGTCTTGCTTGCGCAAAATATTAATTTTTAGATAGCTATTTTACAAAAGATAGAGACCGATATGATTCCGTATCGTTTGTGATAACACGAAAGACGTACTCATGCTGGATTTCAGGAGCTTTCCTGATTTATGTCATAAAAATCATTTAGTCATTACTTATCAGCAATGGAGGTACTTTCCAAGGAATGATTAAAGCTGGAAGTGTCAACATGTGACCTCGCGATCGATAAATTCTTCAGTTGGATGACGAATATTCCGCATGCCAAATTGTACATACCCGAACTCGGTCTCTTAATCCTATTAGTTTATACATGTACTACTGAAGTAATTTAAATATCATCTCAGAAAGCAGTATGAGGCTACTCTTCAAAATTTGGGAATCTTCATCTTATGAGTGAAAAGTGGAGCTAACTGTTTCTTTCAGTCAGAATATTGGTGAAACAATAGATATTTATCGTTATCGTTGCAGGGATATTTCAAATGGATTACATTTTAAGAGGTTTTAAAAATTTATATGGACAGTTCGGGGCCAAAAAAATGGAATGACTTAAAATTTTTCATATTCTCCAGTTAAATTTTCCAATAAACTTTAAACAGATGACTGATGATTATGATGAATATTTTGAATATAACGTAACCTTAAAATTACTCTTTAAAAACGTATCCGTTTAAATGTGTGGAAATTAGATTTCAAGCGAGTGAAAGCGATGAACGAGTTGCCTTGTGTCTCTTAACAGAGAATCTTACGAGTATATCTATTAGTAAAATCTTGTACATCTATTTCTAGAGGAATTTATAATTTTCTTTGTTCCAAACAGATGAAAAAATGTGGAAATTCTTCATGTACAAATTAATACGCGATTCTCAAAATTGACTAATTAAACGGCGGCGATTGAACCACTCAAGTCAATCTTCGGCTACAAGGGGAAGAATATCGAATATAATAAGAGGACAGAAATATTTTCACTGTTCCATTTTAATTGCAATTCCGATTTTCCGATTTCTAATGTTCATCCGGAGTGGATTATGCACGTGAAGAATTTATTTCCTTTATATGACAGTTCCGCGCTTGATTAGAATCTTTGGAAATATTTACTGATAGTAATAATAACAACAAATCGTCTTTATTTGAGCGAAATTGAGATTAAAAGTCTCCTTTTCCATTCAAGNAACAAGAAAATAAATGGATAAAATGGATAATATCCCCCTCTAAGTTTGGGAGTACCTACAAGTAAATGTCTGATTAGAACTTTTATGAATTCTGTTGAATTATTTTTCTTAACAGTTTTTAATGCTGTAGAAGCTTGCATTGTTGCAAATATCCTTTTATAAATATACAGATTTCATAGAATATCTGATAAAAGTAAAAATTGCTTTAGATAAATAGAGTCACTTATAGTTATGAAATCACAAAGAATGCAATTCATTAAGTATCTTATGTTTTATTTATTTTGTTAAGTAATTTCTCTACTTCAACTCTGTTCTAATGATTAAGATTTTGTATTCTTTATATTTTCAGAATGGCTGCCAACTCGATATGTCGTCGCCTTGCTCTGCTGGCTTTGTGTTCTCATCGTTTACACTCTCAAAGTCAACCTTTCCGTCGCTATTGTGGCCATGGCGAAGCCCCGACCGTCCGAGTCGTGCCCAGCCGGTTCACCTTGCTACGAGCACGTGAGTCACCATAAAGTTCTTATTACTAAATAATGAGATGCCTTGGGTAAATGACCAAATATGCTGATTTCACCATATTTGAAGCATGTAGAAGGCTGCCGTAAAATTTTGCAGATGTCAGTGCCGGTGTAGCAGTTAGGATTGACTCCCAAGTTGTCCCTGACTAGGCAGGGACAACGCACTCCTGCAATAGCTTCTCGGAGTGAGAAGTAGGTCCCAGATGAAACGAATTGATTCTTGCCTAGGCGAAGGTACATACTATGCTGTTGTAGACACCGTACAGCGATTTTCCATTCAAATCATCGTTTTACACTCTTGCAAAACAATCAACTTCACAAACTCACTCAGGTGTAATAATGTATTACGTTTTCTGTGTGAAACAATGTTTTACCGTTTCAAAATAAAGGTTGTATTAACTTGCTTATGCCGTGGATTTTTCCATTATAGTTACCGCTGTACAATTTTGCTGTAACTTTTTTCTTAACAGCATTTTTCTAATACGTTACTACTCATTGAACTTATATTGGATAAGATTTTAAATTGTGTGTATCTTTTAAAATTATCAGTATAGTTGTAGGAGAAGTTTAAATTACAGAAAATGTTAATAAGTGAATTACGTGTTCATAGCGGAAAGCGCGGTTACTATAACAGGAAAGTGCATTGACAAACATACAAAGATACCATATCTCTCTCAAATTCCTATTTTTTGTGTTGAATTAACCCTGCTTACGTCAATCACTTTCACCTTTCTTGATTTAAATTAGTTTTGTCGATTGATATTCTCATATAGCAGCTTCATTTATCAAATAATTAATCAACGTATCGTATTATTAATTGAAAAGGTAAAGCTCACCGAATTATTGGAAGTTAGTTTGAATCAAGCAAATTGTCTTGGTAGCTAAATTGAGATTAAGGTACAATTCATCATTTGCAGTTTAGCGTAAGTGAATGAAGTATTTTTGGGCGAGATTTGTCTGAAAATGACCACTTCCTTCCTTCGAACATTTTTTTGAAGAAATTCCTGCGGAGTGAAAGATAATTACAAAGGAGAAGAAATTTTATGTGTATATTACATTTGAAACCCTACGGAAAATAATGGCAAAGAAAAAGGCGACGAAGATAATATGCGATAAGTTTCTCTAGAATTGAAAATAAACATACCGTAACGTCACCTTGTATCTTATTATTATTAGACCCTTTAATGGCGAGGTTAGGCCCGAGTGGGCCTCTCTTCTACCTAACCTCGTATATTATTCTACATTGGTATTTACTATTTCTAAAAGGAATTTACAACGAATTTAAAATTCACAAAAAAACAAAAAAAAATGTGTATCTTATATTGTTTCTAAGGAATATGAAGCTTGTATCAATTCCGCAAATATTATGACATGGTAAAAATCGTTCAAAATCCCTGGGGGGGATTCGAACTCCCCAATCCTCGGTTCAGGACACCGATGCCTCATGCAGTAGGACAAAAGGGCTTATGATGCTTTGCACTTTATCGATTATTAGTCTTTAGTATGTTTCGATATTACAATCTTTGGTCGATGCTAAATTTAAATTCTGATCACAAACATTCATTTACCTTTAAGAGGCTCTCTATTTTTATCGTAACATACTTTTCTTGACAAACTGTTCAAAAACTAGAACTTTTATCTTTGTTCCTCCTATACTCGAGATTGTTTTCCGAAATCACTAACATTTTAAATGTACTCCACAAACCACCGGAGGCGTATAGTACGGGTACATTAATACCAGCATCCCTATTTAACTGTAGCCTGTTAGCTTCTTTAATTCTCTGCGGGAAAGACATACCAGTATATATGTATTCACGATAACTTCCCTGTAAGGATTTGTCGATTTTACTCGAAGTTCTCGCTCGTTCTCACAGGAAAGTGGCAAAGGAGAGTTCGCCTGGGACGAATATACTCAACAATCAGTAGTGGCAGGTTATTATTATGGTTACGTGACGACCCAACTATTGGGAGGAATAGCAGCAGTCAAATGGGGAGGCAAGATGGTTGTGGGACCTGCCGTGGCTTTAACTGGCCTGTTTTCCCTCGTCAGTCCCGTCGCAGCCAGACAAGGTGGCGAGATCGCTTTCACCATTACCAGAGTCCTTCAAGGAGCTGCTTCGGTGAGCATTAATGGCTTTTTAAATTTATAACAAACATACTAGTGAATTCACTTGGTCGGTTGAAATAATTTCAAATTATAAGTCTACCATAACCACAAAACTTATGGTAGAGTTATCCACATCCTCTGTTTTTTTCTTTTAATTATGTTAATTAAAAACTGTCATTGAAAGCTTTTTTGTTGTAATTGATGATTACTAAAAGCAGTATCATGTTAGCAGATCTACGAAAGGATGAAAGGGAAAGAATATTTTCGCAAATGAATAGGAATTCAATGAAACAAGAAAATAAATGGATAAAATGGATAATATCCCCCTCTAAGTTTGGGAGTACCTACAAGTAAATGTCTGATTAGAACTTTTATGAATTCTGTTGAATTATTTTTCTTAACAGTTTTTAATGCTGTAGAAGCTTGCATTGTTGCAAATATCCTCATCATATCTCCTACAAATAATTAATTAATTTGACAAATTCATTTATTTTTGTTCCTTGGAAGGATGAATATGAGACAAAACAATTTAACTTAATAACACTTACTTTTGCTTGTGAGTATCCTATACTTATAAATAAATTAGAGTAAAGTAGGTATCATTCCAGCCAGTAAATGTGTACATGATTAAAATTTTAATGATTATATTCAATTTGCCCAATAATTAGTTGGTTGGGTGATGATGATAGACTTTTAGCAGCAATAACCATTTCCAGTTACCCACATGTTTCAGAAGGGGCTTTTATTTAAAAAAAAATGATATACAGTTCTGGATGTTGATTCTTTGATTTTGAGGTTTCATTATTCTACAATTAATAACTAAATTTCTGTTTAAACTAAGCAAAATACTTTGAAATTTTCTCAATTTTTAAAAGATCCTAATTCAGCTTTTATTGGAATCAGAGGTAGTTTTAGTATCACTCCTATTTAAATTATTAGACTATTTGGAATCCATTTTATTATTAACGGGAACCTATTTACAGACTATAGAACTATCTTTCAGCAATTGGCTATTATTAAATATGGAAATTACCTTGTTTTAATTTCAATTTTATCTTATTTCAGGGTGTTGTTTTCCCTGCTATCCAGAGCCTTTTTTCATATTGGTTTCCACCAAATGAACGGACAAAATATGCTGCACTTACTTTTGCTTGTGAGTATCCTATTATTATAAATTAGAGTAAAGTACGTATCACTTTAGCTAGTAAATGAGCACATGATTAAAATTTTAATGGTTATATTCAATTGGCCCAGTAACAGGGTTTGTTAAGTCAAATATTTTATACAGGAATTTTTCACTGCCTTTTCAACATCAAAATCTAGTTGACTCCCAAATGACAGAACTGGTTTCTGTAATATAGTCACTTTCAAACAATGCTAACTCACTTAATGGCTTCTAGTTGCTAAGCTCTCTACTTTAAAGCACATTTCATGCATTATAGTACATAATTCATTGTTGTCATTGTTAAGTGTGTATAATGAATAGTGCTATATTTGAACTGATATCATTTCAGGCAGTCATTCAGCTTTCTGATAGTCAGTCATTGTTGCTCCACTTATTGCTAATCGGAGGCCATACCTCATTTGCAAATTGTCATTCAACAACAATACATCTTACTCTGTTGGAGTAAAGTTAGTAGATCTATGATATAGCATCCACCTTAAGTAGGATGTAAATGTTGATGATAAAAGTGATGCTTTTCCTTCTTAAGCAAATGATCTGATTTTCTTTGCATTAAAATATTAATCATAGTTTATTTCAGGGCTTAAGTGACTGCTTTCTTCTGAAATTACTTTATTAGAGGGTGATCAATATATATGGAAACATTTAATGAAATTGACATTTGATAAAAGTTTTCTGAAAAAGGACAGCAAACTTATTAATTTTAAATAAGTAAAGAAAAAAATCTGTACCTCGAATCAGAGTGTGCCTAAATATAGCCACTGATTCTCATTTTCATGGATATAACCTGTAGAAATATTAATAAAGTCAGTAAATAATGAGATCATTAGTATTCTTTTACATCTGAAGATGATATCTTTACTACTGATTATATATGAGGTTCTTCTCAGAACAGTGCATTCTCCAGAGTTGTTTCACAGTACAACCTCTTGTCCACCTGCCTTATAGTTAAGGAGTATTGAAATCTCCATTTTAGTATCAGCCATTTCCATTCTTTCTTCGTTGTCATTTTCATATATTTTTACATTCAATTTCTGATGGTGATACCTTTGTTGGTAATACAAGTTGCTGTAATATGTTTAAAAATTGGCAACATGAAGTTCCTCTTTACATTAACAGCAATGTCTGGCTATATCTATTAGAATTTTTTTTGTGTAGCATCAAAGTAAATGAAGCGTATTGATTAATGGTGCTATTATGTTACTCTAATAAAATACTTGAAAGAAATAATTCCGTCATTATTTCATTCTTAATAATACATCTGATACACTGTAAACATGATTTGTATAAAAGTTCATACTAAATTTAATGATAAGAATATCTATAAGTAATTTTACAAGAGAGGGAGCAAGGTTAAAAACAAAAGTTTTCTCAGAACTTGTTTTACTTGAGGTATTTTTAACAAAACTGCAATATTTTCTTTGCTTTAGCCATTCACCTGGGGACTGTTATTGGAATGACATTATCAGGTGCACTTCTGGCTTGGTATGGATGGCCTCTGGTGTTCTACTTCTTTGGTGTCATTGGAATACTTTTCCTCATACCGTGGTGGTATTTTGTGTATGATAGACCAGAAGTGCATCCAAGGATATCAAAAAGTGAGAAAGCATTCCTCCAGGAATCCCTCTCTGTTGCCAAAACTGATGTAGGAGTGGTAAGCCAATTTTTCTTTTAAATTACATATAAGAGCATGCATTACATTTAAGTACAAACTACAAAAATTACAGTATTTTATAGCATATCAGATGGACCTCTACTTTGTTAAGGTAAACTCAAGAAAATAAGTTTCAATAGCACCACTAAAAATTAAGCAACGGTTCCTTTGGTTCCAACCAAAAAGAAGAGCAAGTGCTATTTTCTTATGATCATAGATGTTGTTCGATATAGGTCATTTGATATCTCCATCATACCTTCTTCCATACTAAAGAAAATAAAGACCCTTTTTGGGCTTCCAAATATCCAATTTGGCAGCATGTTTGTCTTAGGGAAAAATGATCCTGGGTTCAATTCCTAGAGGGAGCCCATATGTGCAAAATGACTTAAGCTGCCAAAGCTCTTTTAACAATACTACATCTACCCAAGACCCTTTCTAATCTCAATAGATCCAGAACTTCCATATTTGTTTTTCTATTAACCCAGCTTACACTTGCCATTATATGCTACATAGTGACATCTCCAAAGTTTTAAATCTTTTGATATCCTTTCTTTGAATACCAATTTCACATCCATTTAATAAAACACCCCAGACACGATATTACAAAAATATTCCTAATATAAAAATTAATGGATAGAGATATTATCTCTAATGAGTAATGAAACTTTTCATATGCTACAAAATCTTAATGCACTATTCTTAGAATTAGGAAAATGTAGAAAGTAAATAGGTAAAAATTTTAACAATTATTTCCTAACTTGAACATAAATAGGACTATAATGCAGGGACATAATTCCACTTTAAAATTTTCATTTCAGTTCTATAAAAATGTAAGAACTGTTCTTCACACGATTCCCCCTGGTTCTCAGATATGGGAACTCAAAGATAATGTGAAAAATTTGTGTAATGAAGTCCTCTATAACAATTCAAACCATAGGAAAAAAGAAAGTGAAAAAGCCTCAAGTAAAGTAATGGCTTGAAACTGGATGCACCATTTATTATTTAATGCTTTATGATGCATGATATTAAAGAGGAATCACACTTAAAATTAATTTAAAATGTTGAGGTTTAATCTAACTGTAGGCAAATGTCTCAAAAGCCCTAATTCTTACGCCCTTCTCTATACTAATACTTGCACAAGATACGAGTACTAAAGTGTCCTACCTTTAGAATTAAAGAAAAATCTAACTCTTTTTGGTATGCATCTCTAATATGTTTTCCAATTATGCTAAATAGCAAAAATTATAATGTGTAAACATCAAAAACATATAACAATAAAAATAATCCACCATTAAAAATAAACAAAACTTAAATCTAATCAAACTCTTCTTAAGAGTGGAATACAATAGTATACCATGTTAGTACTGAGGCGTAAAAATTATGTTTGGATCCAGCCCTGATTCCCACTGAAAATTATCTGTAATTTTTAGGATTTCATTCTTAAAATGGACAAATATATGGGAATAAACAATCAGTTTTAGACTAGGATATTTATGAAAGAAATTTTTGCTGTGATGAGAGCAAGCTTTATGTTCCACCAATGCAAAGTTTTTTTCATGTGCAATAATTTGGAAATGTTTCCTTTCTTATATTCTATTTAAATAAATTTTCTTTTTTATTTCTACCTTTCAAATATTTTATATTATGCAAAATCTGTTATTGTGAATGTGTAGATTGCAAAATACATGAAAGATGCTCTTTTACATTGAATTAAAACCATTTAGAAAATTTTCTTTGGTTCAGGCAATGGATGATATATGTATTCTTTTCATTGTTCTTCCTCAAAGAGTCTCTTTACTAACAATAAATAGCAAGACTGTCATTCCAGCTGATCATACAAAATTTTCATGGATGTATTCATTTAATGTGTATCCATTTTTAATTTTGCAGCAAGTGGTAGTACCATGGAAGTCCATTTTAACCAGTCCAGCAGTATGGGCAATAACAAGTGTGCATTTTGGTTACAACTGGGTGCTATTCACATTTGTCTCTGGCCTTCCAACATACATGAAAGCTATCCTTGACTACGATCCTCAGAAGGTAATTTATTTACAAATCATATTTCTCAAAATCATTACCTTGCTCAAAGTGAAAGGCATACCTGATTCTTTTTGTACCTAAAATTGTTGAAATGACCATTTAGCATCCTTTCCATTAATTTATTAGTGTTGCTCGAGTAGTGGTACTGATAATTGTCAAATACAATATTTAACAGCATTCTTGCTCTTTATTTGTCCTGGATATCTGCTAGTGTGAGGTAGAGTGGAGGGCAGATTAACAGGACTTGTAAAATGGACTTAAACGTGAATGTTTCTCGAGTGCTGAAGTTTTGTTTTCCTTTTTCTGTGATTGTGAGAAGTTTTACCTAATGCAGGCTTCTCTTTTTGCTGCAACAAAACCTGCTAAGAGTTACATTATGATATTATTGGAATGTAATTGCAAGTAGTCAAAAATAGAAAATAAAATATTTAATTTTCAGAGTAAAATACAGAAAATTTTAATTAAAAAAAAGGCTACATTTTTATATAGATAATTCGTAGAAAACCAATGTAAATATAAAAGGAAAACAAATGGGGTGCAGATATATTTGCCAAATGTATACCTACCATACATAGTTTTTTGTTACTGAATATAAATAATTGTTAAATATACTAAATTTATTGTAGCCACAGCTATAACATGAAACTATACTGAAATTGAGGTCTTTATGTTAGTTTGGAATAATTTATCCAAAGGATTTAATCAAGTTGTAATTCATCAACAACTAAGTATATAGGTACATGAGTCTTTTTCCTGAGTACTATTCTTCAACCTTCTTTGGCCAACAAAATCTACGATTACTCCAGCAATATGAATATAATTCCAAATTGTATGTTACATGTCTGTAAAACAAGAGTAAAAAGATGCTTGAATTACAGATTGTTTTAATTTGTCTTCCAGGGAGCATTTTGGTCTTCATTGCCTTATTTACTACAATGGATATCAAGTATGTTCTGTGGTGTATTTTCGCAGTGGATTCGCAGAAGGGGATACCTTAGTCACTTGACAACTTTTAAGATTATGAATGGAGTGTGTGAGTATATAAATTTCTAACAACTATTATGGAAATTAAGTGAAGTAATATATAAGATTTTCTTAGTCAATAAATGGTACTGCAGTTGAGTTATCAATATTTGTTATTTCTGTATATTCTCTTAAATTTGGAAGAAGTTTTCAATTTTATTGATCAGGGTTGCTTTTTCTAGAAAAAAGGACACCTTTTGAAAATAACTAATTTCTCTAATCTAATGGCAGAGTATCATCTAATTTTACATCTGTCAATGTAATTACCTATTTTTTGGCAAGCATTTTGAGAAAACCCAAAAAGGAAATTATTAAATTTGCATAATTAGGGCCAAGGAGAGGATTTTGTGCTCTTTTCCTCAGTGTAAATAAGTTTGCCATAAACATCTATAAACATCTTAACTTACTTAACATTTACTATCTATTTACATCTGTTTGTTATCTTATATGACTTCTTTTTGATTGAAAAAAATAATAACTCACTACCCTGGACATTTGTCAAAGTCACCTGAAGTTCAGGTCAGCATTGTAGCAATCATTAAAATTTCATAAAATTTACATTACTTTCTTTGGAAATTTTTCAGTTCTCTTGGGATCAGCATTATCACTCCTGACAATCACATTTGTTGGGAAGGATTACATTGTCATCTTAGTCATGTTTTCATCATATGGTCTGTTAGCTGGAGCATTTTATGGTGGATCATACCTCAACCATGTGGACATCTCCCCTAATTATGCTGGAATTCTATCTGGAATTAATCAGACATTTGCAGCAGCCTCAGGAATTGCTGCTCCATTGGTGATTGGAAGACTAACCCAAGGAATGGTAAATATTTCCTTAGTCATTATTATTTAATGGAAACATTTCCCATGTTAAACTGTAATTAAGTAAAAAATGTGAAAATATAGGTATCATCCTACAAATGAAGCACATGTTTATGATTCTGAGGGGGCTTTGTGGGTTCAGTTCCTCCCAAATGGTAAAAAAAACATTCAAAGAAAAAGAGCTTATATTCCATTTAGCCATCAGTTACTCTCTACATTAATTGCATACTTAAAATAAAAAAGATTGTCAATCGCCTTTACCCTCCTTGTGGAAAGACAAAGAAATGTACTTAAATGTCTGCTGTTTATAATTTAAAAAGCATATTTTTTTGCAAATTTTACTTTGGTATTTTAAATTACAAAATGATTCTAGCTGAAATTATTCAGCTAAATATAAGAATGTTGTCTTATACTGAGAAATTTTTATTTTTATTGGACAAATTTAGAACTGGACTTCTTTATTCAATTTCTAAGGACACATTAAAGCACATCTTTTATTTTGTAGAGGGACCTGATGCCTCTTTTGTTTCTCCCAAATACCCTACTGCCCTAACCTGTCACTATATTTTGTGTGGCTATACCACTGATATTAATGTTTTTCTCTCACATCAAAATAATGATGACCAGAAATAATTTCAAGATTATTTTTATGGAAGATTCATGTCCTGCACATAGTTGATTTGAGTCAATTTTATGGTATGCAAAATATCTTTGATTTAATGTTTCAAAGAAAAGCTATTGGATGCTCTAAATATCTTGAAATCCCCTGAAAATCTACTAAATATGCAATTAACACCTAAAATAAAAATTTATTCTACAGGTCTTACACATCCAAAGATTTTTAATTGATAATACTTTTATAATTTTACAGCAAACTATTAGCCAATGGGATATAGTATTCTACATTTCAATAGGAATATCTCTTGCAAGTTATGTTGTTTACCTTATTTTTGGACAAGTGAAAGTGCAACCATGGAACATGCCTGAGCCAGATAGTAACTCTGAGAGGGATCCAAAATCAAGTCCAAACTCAACAGAAGAACTCACAAAGTGCAGATATTAAGGTAATTATAGTTTGCCATAATTTTAATGGATGAAAATGGTAAAGTTTTGATTCATCTAAGAGTTAAAGGAATTGTTCTCTTTCATCTCACAATAAACGTTAAGCACTATGCTTCTCTCTTTTCTTTAACTCTGACTGAAAAATATTCCTTAGTAATCAGAAATACATGCAATATTGAACCAAGATATGACATCTCTTTACTATTAATAGTGAAATAAATTTCACCAAAATTTGTGGCTGGAGGATAGGTTTGTCTTCAATACTAACAATCAATTATATTTTAAAAATTTATTCACTCATAGCTTAATTTTGTACAACTATAATTTCTATTATTTAAGGTAAATAATGATTCTTTATTTTCAGAATGGTTGATAATTGCTGCACTCAGACATTCTGGACTCATCATCAGTAATAACATTTTCATTTGTAAGATCATACTGCATCCCAAATTGATATATATATATATATATATATATATATATATTGCAGTGGAGTTTCACTGTAAAAGTTTTAATTTCTCAATGAAATAACCTTTATTTATTTTTTTATTTTTATAATATCATGTATGTATTTTTTATAAATAAACATGTAAAATGTAGTATGTTACTCTAGCTCTATATTTTGCCTTCCCAGACCTTTCATAAAATTTGTACTCTGTGGTTTTATTAGTTGCATAACAATCGGACTAAGGAAATTCACGTGATGGAAAATATACAAATAGTTGGTTCTTCTAAATATTTAGTTTGTCTATTTGTTTGTCTGTAAATAGTAACCAAATGTTAACATACTAACCAAAAAGTAATGAATTTGATAATAAAATTTTACTGTCTGTTGTAAATGCAAAACTGGATGGCAGTTTTGTAGTTTGGTATCAAAGGTTATCTCAGATTGAAGAGATTTCAATTATAATCACCTAATGCTCTTATGCACATCTAGTATGGATAACAAGCTAGAGAAATTTTCATTTTGTAGCATAGGAATTATATCATGTGCGTTGAATGCAGAATCCATATATTTGGTATTTTTCTGACTACTTTTTGATGTGCTTTGATTTCTAAACATTTTCAAATATCATGAAAATCTCAACTAATCATTGTAATGTCATAATTATTCAATAATTTAAACTTAATTTTCAAGGGGATTGTATTATATTTATTTTCCTATCACAGGAACTGGTAACTTGAAGATTTTTTAAAATTTTAAGAAATGAAAAAATAAAAGCAATTCCAAAACCAGGCAAAGACCCATCCTTCGTCAACAACTACCATTCAATCAGCCCACCATGGGAAAACTCTTGGAAAAAGTACTCTTGAGCCGTCTGAAACCCATCCTAAAAACGAACAACATCATCCCAAAAGAACAAACTGGATTCACAGAAAACTTGTCAACCACTCACCAAATTTTCCATGTGACAGAATTAATAACAAAAGGATTTAATCATAACAAATCAATGATAGCTTCCTTCCTTGATGTAAAAAGAGCTTTCGACAAAGTCTGGATAACAGGATTAAAATACAAAATCGCTAAACAAAGACTTCCAAACTATCTCACCAAAATGGTATTTTGATTCCTAAAGAACAGATCCTTCATTGCCCAAGTGAACGCTGAAAGGTCTCAAGTACTACCCATCAAAGTGGCAGTGCCACAAGGAGCAAAACTTTCCCCAACCCTGTTTAATATATTGACATCTGACATACCACATCATTCCCAAACTACTCTACTATTATACACCGATGACATTACAATAGCCAGTAGCTCAACGGACCCAAACCTTGCAAATCTACATGTTCAGGCTCATCTGTGTCTCATACAAAACTGGGCAGATAAATGGAAGATTGCTCTGAATCCTGAAAAATGTACTTCCGTAGGAGCAATAGAAAGAAAGACACTTCTAATCTTTGATGGAAGGGAGAATATATCCCTAAGAAGATGACAGAGAAATTTTTAGGTGTGGTACCTGATGAAAGACTGACATGGAAAAACAATGTTGAAAACAGCATTCAAAAGGCAAGAAGAGCAAAATATGCTTTAGCCAGAATCCTATTTATCTCAGGCTAGCATAAACACTAAACTGCTAACATATCTATCCATAATCAGACCTATGCTCACCTATGCATCACCCACCATACACACAAATCATACCTACAGAAGCTATATAGGTTTGAAAGCAAAATCATTAAAGGGATTTTGAATGTTCCATATCACACCAGTATGTCTGAGATATACAAATACCACAATATAATGCCTCTCCCTATAACCTTAAACAAATAACAAAAAGGTTCAATTCTAAGTTAAAACTCATCCAAAATACCTTAAATTCCACATTCTGGGATTACGACCTCAAAACAGCTATCTGCAAATACCACTGCCCAAAAGCCAACATTTACTTAATTACCAATATTTACTTAATTTATCATAAAATGTCATCACAAAGATGAACAAATTTGGTGAATGAGTCAGCATCATCAGCTGTACAAAAGGAAAATTAGGATGAAGGGAGTGTTTTGAAACATCGAAATATATTGATTTTGAAATCTTCTGGGAGTAATTTAGTGGGCCATTTTATATAAATCACCACTAAATAGAAGGGTATTCAATAAAATTGATTGAAAGTGATTAATTAATTTTCAACAACAAATGATCTTGTAGTGGATGGATTGGAAATTGAAGCAGATGAGATAGTCATATTTTTTCATCAATATATTTTTTTCATTTTCATGATTTACTGATTAAAAATTGATTTCATTTTCATTTATGATGCATTAGTTAATTTTGGAAAAGGTATACATTTTATAGTGCAGTCATTTTCATGCATACTTCATAGAATATAACTTAGCCGCTTATCAATATCACTTAATACTCAGTCGAGAAGGCAAGTTATTCAAAGTTTATGGAAGAGAAAGTATTAGGATGATTTCGATTTTCTGTTTAAAGTATGTAATGCAATGCAGTGGTGCAGTGTTTCTCAGTCTAACAAAGATAGGAGCTACTACCAGTCCACTTGTGGTATACTCTAGGATGTCTGTGTTTCTACCACATAGATGTCTTCAACAATATAATATAGTAATCATAGATTTTGAGTAGAAATGATTCACAGTAATACAACTTCAATAGGAGAGAAAACTATTTAAAATTCATAATTATTCTAAGAAAGAATATCCATTGAATGTATTTTAATTTTGGTTTTGTTACACTTCACTCCCTCTAACCTCATTAATTATTGTCTTGAAAAATTGGAGATGTGGAATAAAACTGATTGTATTTGTATTTATCAACTTATTTATTGATTCAGATAAATTAAAACATAAATTAGAGGAATAACATTATTGTTCATTGTAACAGATGAATTTGAATGACCTGCTCAATTTTCTGACCCTTGCTTCTGCATTCTGAAAATAAAGTCAGAAATCATATTTGATTAGTACCTCAGGTCTTTAAGGAAGGAAATAATTTAGTTTAAATGCCTATTTAAGCTTTGCTGTTATAAACAGGAAAGAAAAATTAAAATCACTGGTAACAGCAAGTGGTAACTAAATGAAAATGATTGCAAAATATTCACACTAAACTATTTGATGTCACATTATCATTTATTTAGGTTTCATTTCAAATCTTACTTAAATATAATTTAAGGAAGCAAAGTGAATATATTACATTCATAATGATTGTTGTTTTAGGGAAAATATCTGAACTACCAGAAATTATGATCATTGCTATCTCATTGGCTATAAGTATTTGATGATTCAATGAAGAAGAGTGCCATCCAATGAAGAAGTTTGTTTATTGCATGCATCAAACTGATTCCTATTCATCATCATCATCATAAATTATATAATTTATGGGCAACAGAAGATACTCTCCACATGAAGATGGCATGATTTTGCTGGAACCTGTAGTGTCGGACAAATTCTTACTCAAAGGGATTTTTACAAGTTACAATGAAACTAGCACACAATGGATTCCACCAAGTAAATGCCAAGGAGATTTATTTTGATGTCAGTCCTTTATACTCTTTTACGTTATAAATTGGCTTAGAAATGGGAAATTGGGGACAGAGAGGCTGTAAAAGGCTCAGTGATTTCTCAATCTCGCAAATTATTTAAAGTTAAAATAAAATGGAAATTGTGCTTTTTGAAATCAATCATCAAATGAATTCGTTTTCCTAAAGCTAATTTCGATTGTAATCTATTTAAATGAAAGCAATACGGAAAACAAGCCTGACGGTTTCCTAGCGGCCGTTCATATGAGACCAAATGATAGGTGTTGCTTTCTTATCGAAGTATATTCCCCATCCCTGCTTTATCCCATATATTGTCAGCATGTTTCCATACCTCCAAAATCAAAAAAACGAAGAAGTTACCTGGATCAGTGAGCGATGTGCACGGCATCAAAGCAGGAGAAGCCACATTCCGTGGCGCAGCACTTCTTGGTTCCTGGGCACTGGTGATCATGGGAGCATAAGTTGCCGCAGACGGAGGCGTGGGTGTGTGGTGCATCCCGTCTGTGAACGTGATGTGGGTAGAAGAATACAGCAGGCACTGGGTGCGCCACTGAAGGATTATGGTCTCCTGGATAGACTCCTGGATGGACTCCTGGATGGACAGGAATTATTGGATGCACAGGTTGTACTGGATGCACGGGATGTACTGGATGCACAATAGTGGGGTTGGGAAGCACAGCAGTCACGGGATGATGAACTGGGTGGACATCTGTCACCAGTTGTCTCACAAACGGGCAAAGTCCTTGCTTCGGGCCTGTGGAAAGCATCCTTTAGATTAACGTCTTTTCTTTTTAATCCTTGAAATGACATCTATATCTACACATATATCTCTTCGGCCACCTTTCGGATTGTCGCAGGGTAAAAATTTCTGTTCTTGGTGAACAAAGTAATTGTCTCTCTCTCTCGTAATCGATATGAATTGACAATACTACATTAAACTCCATAGATAATTACATCTGAAAATCGCATATCCACGATGATTGCTCATAAATTCCAACAAAAAAAAACCATCGTTAGGGGGCGATGGTCCTGGTGATAATCGCTCGTTAGGCAGAAATTCGCCGAAAAAAACGTCTTGCGTGAATCGTAAAGTGTTCAGTTTTGTTTATTTCCTATCTTTTAATTCACTGTTTTATTTGGATGGATTGTTAACCCATGGTTATGATTAATGAAAACTTCAATATACTGCGATACTTGGGGCAACGAAAATAATTGTTTACAGATTCACATCAGCCGAATGAAAACTTCCCATACTTTCCTAAAATTCATATAGCAATGCCAAAAATACTTGTTACTCGAAGAAGTCTCGCGTTATGCAATTTTTGAATATTTTTCCGTTGCCCGTGGCCCGGTAATCCTATATTCCTCTATAGAAATTTCCAAATTTAAAAAAAATCATCCTACACAGGATAATTATTTTGCAAAAAGCTTTCGTGTTCCTCTTATGTTGCCCAGATACGCTATTGACCTAAGTAAGCACCCAGCTGAGGGGGAATCCTTGTCACCTCACTTTTCCACCCCCGCTCACCCTTGGTTTTCCTTCTTCCCCTTAAACTTCCCTTTGAAAAATTATACAAATAATAACCTTCAAATCGAGCTGCAGTAACGAGGAAATACTCAATGAAAATGTAACAATAATTCAATGATCGGAACTTACATTGCTCTGACGAACTAGCATGGCTCCTGCTTGTATCTGCTGCGGCCGTTGAGATCACCGCTACCACCACTGCTATCGCGAGTACACTCTTGGCTACCATCTCGACCTTCTTTGTCCTGTGTATGAGTCCTTTGTCTTTCTGTGTTTGTGTTCACCTGCTCCATGCCGTCCCTTATATATCTAAGTCCACTTGACAATTCAACGGTAATCCGCGGAATTCTTGTGGCGTCGACGGCGATTTCACTTTTACCGCTGGACGGGAGGATCGGCTATTGAGAGCCTTTGGACTAATTTTGGCAGGTGAATTCGGAAGGCTTCCGTTATGAATTCCTATTCCGTTTAATTTCCATCGAAAATGTAACTAAGTGCGTTTCTGTCACTGAGCGTAGACTTGAGAAATGATGGAAATATCAAAGCATATCCGTATCTAAGGGAAGATATCGGGCCGCAATTCCAGATACAATAGTAACTGGAAAATTTCCGACTCAGATCCTCAGTTCTTTCCCTTGTAACCCAAACTGTTTTTAATCATGCTTTTAATAATATGTTTTACTCAAAATGTCCGACGAAATTTTTGAATAATTTTACCCATATAATTATATTATTTTTAGAAAGGTATACGACATGCATTTGCAAATTCTTGGAATAAACCGCCGTCCTGCACAATTATGCATTCAGTGTCAGTAATTATCAATTAGAAATGCATAGCTGCACAATTAAAAATTTAACATGATTTAGGGTCATTGTCTTAGTTCCTATTTCCATCAATATGAAACCAATTATCACCACGGTTTAGTGTAGATACAATAGTGAATGTCTCATAAATCATTAACACTGAATTAGTAATACCAAAATTGCAAATGGATAATTTTTCTGCATTTTGCGCTATGAGTACAGAATTAAATATTAAATTTTGGTTAGGAAATTATGGTTCCGGCCTTAGTTCCTACATTCTCAGGGCCCCAGCAAAGTATACCTCGGTAAACATAGGAAGAAAATTATTAAAATCAAAATCTTACATAACCATTACATTACTTATTCCGTGTTTCTCTAACATTTATTGATTCTTTTTCAAAGGAAAATCATCGTAAGAAATTATATAAATATTTTATAGTGTCACTTTACTCATCACATGTGAAATAAATACGTTACAACGTTACATGCTCACTAATGTTCCACGAAGCGGTGTGGTTGACTAAACCAGTTTTTGTTTTTTTTTGGGGGGGGGCTAAAGGTCTAAAGGTTTTTGGCTGGGACTAAAATGTAGATAGAAGTATGAAAGTTATTTCATCTCGTCATCGAATATCTTAATTTTAAGAGTAATTCAGTGGCTTAGCTAAGTTGATAAGGGTTCTCCTGAAAGCCAGAGATTAATTAAGATTGCGAAAATAATATCATAACTCGTATTGGTGGAATCTCTAATTACATCTGGAATAATTTTTAACATATTTTATATTTCGAGAGCTAGATTGCACCAGGAGCTTTCAAATAGTATTTCGTTAACATATAGTACACATATGTATATAAAAATATTCTCTAAATAAAGTCGTGTTCCAGTATACACATTCTTACGAAAATTATTCGTGGAACTACAAATAAGATATTGCTTAAAATGAAATTTCTTCTTTAAAAGAGGAAACAGTTAAACAACAACGTAACAAAAATGTAAAATTGAAAGTAAAAGATTTTATTATTTCGACGGCGATAATGTTCTCTTCCGACTCTTTTCTTTTTCTGTCAAGAAGAATCAACTTGTCTTACTAACGTGAATTTTAAGGTAGTATGTATGAACAAAATTTCAATAAAATTGAATTAGGAGTTCTGTCATAATCGGAGAGTTCATGCTCAAAAGTTTCAACTGTTCTCTCAATGTGATGAAAACTCCAAAAAGGACTCTAAAGCAGCGTTCTGGTACTACACATGTTGTATTCGAATCACCATTATCATCAGCGTCTTAATTTTTGCACTTTTTCGTTTCATGTAATTCAAAATTTTTTAGTAATCCTTGTCAAAATTAAATATTTTGTTGATGTTGTCTTTAGTAACCTCGAGATTCAAAAATACTACCGACTACTAAGGTATTAATATATTATCCGAACAGTATACTGAAAGTGTTATATTATTCAGACATAGTTTTAGGATCTTCAAAAACCTCAAAACTAATAGCTTTGTAACTGTAGACCATCTCCTTTCATTTTCAAGCGAATGAACATTTCCAAGTTTTTCTGTTTGTTTCTGCTGTATTTAGTCCATCAAACCCTTTTCAAAAATCTAGAAGTAACGGAATTCCTTGTAATTCGATTACCACAATTAATTTCTCAGGTATGAGATGATAACAGACTTTGAATGTTGTATAGTAAGGAAGAATATAAATTACAAAGGAATGATTTCCACAAGTTAAATTAGCGGAATGAAACCTTCAATAGAACAGTAAAGTTCATAATGAGTAATATCATAAAGGAATTTGTAAGAACTATCAGTGACGGCTGTCAAATTTCCAAAGAAATAGTGGGTGGACAACATCGGTTGGGTGGCATGTAAAAAGTATTGAAAGATAGCCCTGGTTTAGAGGGAACACTGACCACAAATTCAAATAACGAAAAGGAGTGAAAAAATAACCTTGTGTAGTGAGCTTCGTAGGATATTAATGGCAATGTAAGAAGAAGATACTAATTACTACAAAATAATCAGCGATGGCTTCGCCATGTGGAACTCCATGACGTATGGGCATTCATTTATTTTCGCAAGAGTAAAAATAGAGTATCTCAGACTAGTTTTAGGAGTGAGACAGACAGGACGTACCCAAGTCTTACCGCCTCTGGGATATCACCTAGATTCGCCTGATTGTAAAACCGATGGACATAGAATTCGAAAAGAAGTTATTCGTTAACTTCATTTCCGGAGAATTATTCATAATTCATTTCCGGAGCAAACCAAACAGCCCATTCAAAGGTTTGTCTCTCAATACTCAAGTCAAATACCCTTGTGAAGATGAATTTAACACGAAGACAAAACCATTGTCCGATACATTCCGTTTATTACTCAACCCTGACAAGGATTCTTTTGTCTTTCAAAGCAATTGGCTTAGTTCGTCTCGCGCCTAACGGCTTGTAAAGCGCACTCTTTTTTCTCTATCTATTTCAAGTTGGACATAGATTCTGCTGAGGTTACTTTTAAATCGCTGATGATGAGGCACAAGGTGAGTTATCAGACGCATGCAGAAGAAACTGATTACTGTGATATTTTTAAGAGGAATGCCTTAATATGCTGAGACCTAGCAACATTGGGTCAGATATTAAAACAATATTTAAAATACGAAACTTTTGATTACATTTAATTTCTACCGTTGAATTTGACATTGCTAATTATGCGTATTTTCCCACGATTGACATTACTTTTCCTTCATTCGCAGGACTCAAATTTTTCCTCTTCAGCTGCTCTCTCATGAGAATCGTGAATGAAGACAGCGCAGCGATATGTGAACCATGTAAGTCAGCATGTGCTAACACAGTTCCTATTGTTTACTAATGGCGGCTAGTTATTGGAACTAAAGACATTTAAGGTGAATATCTGTAATAAGCACGTATCTGTAAAATCATCAGGCTTCAAATGAGTTATCGTTTAATCCTATTTTCGCCGCTGCACTGTACGCCCGTGAATAGGTTTGAAAAACAGATCGTTTGTGTTTTTCCTGTGTTTCGATCTTTTGGCTACGCTTATGTGTGAATCTCATGAGTAAATATTCTTTTCTTGGGGACGTACGTGCAAAACATCCATGATTCCGCTTGAGTGACAGTGCGAGAACCGAGTAATTAAACACAATCGACATGCCTCTCTTCGAATGGAAGAGCCAAGCGCTAAGCTGTGGATAAAAATTCTAATTTTAGATAATCCTCCGTACTTTTTATTCTGTTAGGACGCTCAGTAATGGACGATGATTCCCTTTGGGTTGTAATAAAGGAACTGAAATATATTTCACGAAAGATTCATTCGCTCAGGCCAAGCAATAACGGAAATCAGGACAAATCATCAGTTGACAAAATTGTATTCCTTCGCCCTTCCGAAGATGTTATAGAACTTTGGACATCATCGCTTGCGGAATCCCTTTCCCTGCTAACAGGACAAGCTAAATGCCATATAATAATATAATGTGGTGACTGCGATGAATCCGCAGGACATGATTGAACGGGGCTCGAAATCTTCGAAAAGTTTAATAAAATTCCATTTCTCTGCCGTGGTTTGCTTTGGACATCTAATGCGTATATAATGCTACGTTTTGCGCGGTGGGATACCCTTGTACGCTTAAGCAATGCGCAGAATCGGAATTGCTTGCCTTTTGGGCGTTCACTTATCGGTTCCCCATCAGTAACGCTTGCTCACGGAACTTCTGCTACCGATGTTTCCAGTTGAGACGTTGTGCAAGCTCTTGACATGTGTCTTTACAGTATTGCCGTTAGTTTCTTATAGCCGTTTTATAATTTCTTTTTCTTGTTCGGAATTTGTGAAGTTTTCTTGATGGAAAGCTCAACATAAGAGAAAAATCACTTCAATCACGTTAACGGATAAGAAAACATGTATGCATATTTAGTTCATGATTCTCCCAGTCCATTAATAAGAACTGAGATAATAATCATTTCTCTCCCCACTCACTACTGTATGCGAAAACCTTACTACATATGAGAGGATTTACTGACAATTTTAAGATAGAATAAAATGAAGTATTTTCTAGCCCGTCGATAGTCTCAATTTTAGAAAATAGTAGTAGTGTTTTTAAAATTTCTTCGACAGCTGAGGTGATTTTGCATATACGGGCCCATATAGACAGCAACAATGAGTTCATTAATTCTCAAACAAAAAGTGTTAAAAATGTCATTTTTTATTAAATGCATTGAATGCATTGCACTTGGTACATCTGATGCCCTTAGTGCATCCGATAGCGTTTGACAGAAATGCATTTTTCCGTTGCACTATCGAAACCATGATGAGGATTCATTTTGTAGTTTGACCTCAAGTTATCTTAAATTTGCAGCTTTGAGAAAATCTTTTATCTTCGCATTAATATCTAATGTCGAAAAAATAACGGTTACGTACAGGCGCGCGGGGGGGTTAACGGGCAGTAGCCGCCCTTAGATTCTAAAAGTACGTTCTTCAGAACCTGATTCTAAAAAGTTTTATCAATAAATATGTGGAAAAATTACAACATTTCTTTATTCGCAATAGTTTCTTATGATGAGAATCGATAATTTGGCATAACAACGTTAAGCGTAACATTTCCATTATACTATTAGTTACGATCTTTAAGTTCACCCTCATCCCCAAGCGAAAATTCTATTGCGCCTTCGGTTATGTAAGATTAAATAATTATGAAAAGCTGATATTTCCTCCAGCTCTCAATGTACGAAGTGCAGCTTAATTCATTCTTCACAGAATCACGTCTTATCCCGAATCATATCTCCAATTAGGAGGATGAAGCTTGTTCCCATCCAAACAAGTATATACGAGTATTTTAGGTCAGTATTTAAGGAATCTTTTTTGAAGGAAATAATAAAGTAAAATATATTCAGAATATTGTCACTTTAGCCACTGTCTGAAATCACGTTCTCCTACTTTTACAAGGAAGTCTACTATTGCTCCCAAAGGAATAAGAGTTCAGTTTTGAATTTTATTGCTCGTGAGATGTAAGAATAGTGTGTACATACATGTATGTACAAGCTATTTTTTGAGCGGGGGAACGTTTTAAAATTCACAGGGAAATTCGTTATTACAAACACGTGAGCTACCGTAGCCATGGATACAAGATTTTGAACTTGCGATGAGCGGATTTATGTAACCTTCAATTGCGACATTTTATAGACTTTTATTTCATAGATATCTTTCGATAGAATAACTTAAGATGATTACAGAAGAAATTATCTCTTTAGAGCCATCTAAACAATTACATCAGAGGTGGTTGCGTGAAGGTAAAGATCCTTCTTTTGACCTTTTAAAGATCCCTCATTTTAGAGTTAAAAAAAGCTCAAAAAACCGTTGTTTGCGAGAAAACTAACCGTTGAAATATTCCAACCAGCAGCGGTTAGGGTTCTCAGTGGCGGCGCTTTACAAGTAAGTTTCGATTAGATTTGATTAGGTACTTGCAAAGCGCTACCACTGAGAACCTTAAACCCTGCTGGTTGGAATTTTTTAACGGTTAGTTTGATTGCAAACTACAGCTTTTTGGAGCTTTTCTTAAACCCTAATGTCTTACCATAGTCTGGTTACTTTTCCTTATAGATCCCTCATTTTGTAAAGATTTTCTAAACAATCGGAGGAAATGACTGAAAATTTGTACTTAGATAGTTTCGTCGGTTGCTGTTAAGCTTTCTCGAATCAAAATTTTGCATTCCAAACGATAAACGGAGACGAGACCGGTACTTGAATCTGAATCTTCCACTCTTGGTGAGAATGTTCTAAGAATACTCAGCGCTTCCCAAACTTTAAAGGTGACCGGTTATTCCATACTTAACAGACCTCATGACTGTTGTTTTCATAAAATTCTATGGAACCCATAGTAGCGCACAGAAATATTATCCCGAAAAAAAAACTGTTTATTTCATAGGCAAAGTAGACGAATCATGTTTTTGTACGCGCGATGAAGCAATGTTCTAACCCAGAGTATTCTGCGGTACAGTAGTGTGCCGCGAGAGGTAGCAGGTGTGCTGCGGAAAATTAGACAGTAATGTAGATGCGAAACTTTGTTTGTAAATCTTTCTGCGCCAAAATTTTAAGGATATGTTAAAAAGTTCACCAGATATGCTTGCAAAATTCAATAGTTTTGTACCATCATTGCTATTCGGTTAATATGCTCTCGTAAAAGATGTACAGAACATACCTATATTTACTCGTAGATTGAGTTAAATATTTTCGTGAATTTACTGGCTTCTTGTTCACTTAGATTTTAGAGCTAACACACTATCACATTAACCGCTGTAGTGGAAACCTTCACAATAACCTCACAAATGACGAAATTTTAAGTGTAAGCATTTTACCATGTATTTGGTTCCGAAATTTACATTCGACGTCCACATTGGTTTATGTTTAACAGCATAACTAAAATTAAAGTTCGGTGGTTTGCCGCAAATCAAATTTCCAATACTCTGTGTAGCATGGGGTGAAACAGTTTGGCAGTCACTGATCTAACCAATTGAGTTATTTCACAAATAAGTTAGTTGAGTTACATACTTATTGAGGCTTCAATCTTTTCTAACATTTTGGGAAATTTTTGTCTCCTTTTTATATTTCTTATCCTAAAATAATTTCAACATCATATTTCATAGTCAGATCATCCTTCATTTAAGAAACGTCACGTGAAGCGGCTGAACCAGATTAGATAAACAATTTCGATAGCGTTAAAAAGGAAAAATACTCTCGATAACAATTGGGAAATTCAATAGTAGGGCAATAAGGTTAGAACGTGATTCACTTCTTTCATATCAAAGTGCGGAACAGAGGATTTCTCTCCTTTCGGTAAGTGGCGTCGTAAAGGAGTAAAGTAGTAATTTGCTAAGTCAGTGAATCATTCGAGACAATGAATAAATAGAGAGTAAAGCAGTCAATTATCCTGGCTTAGGTGGAATTGTCACGGATCTCGGTTCTATGTCTCGCACTGTGATGAGTCTCGAAAACTGTCCCGAGTTCGAAAATTTCTTTCACTTCTTGTATTTTTCTGTAACGAGAAACTTTAGGGAAACTGGTTACAGGCACAATTTTGAAGCCTCCTTTAAATATAAAGGATTAAGCTCTAGATTTAATGAAGTGTCAGAGGGGAATAGGTTTCACAGAGCGTAACGCTTAGTTAATTTTTGTGTAAGAATAACTTAAAATGAGAATTATACAATAATTATATAAGAGTTACACAAGCGTTAACTAAGCGTTAATTTTTGTGTAATTTATATTCGAGGTAAGGAAGACCGAGCATATTAGTCCATATTTAAGTGAATTAGGTTGGTTGAGGACTCACTTAAGACGGAAATACTTTTTGGGTGCATTTACTCAAATATGCTCAAAAATGAAAGACCCATCTATCTACTTAATAACTTTAAATGCCGACCTTCACTCAGCTACCGCCCGAACACAAGGACTCCCGACGAACTTTTAATATCCCTCACATAAAACTACCGCTTTCCAAAGATCTTCTATTGTCTCTGCCAATATTCTTTGGAATTCCCTACCAAACAGCATAAGAAACGCACGGAGTTTACACACATTTAAATANATATTTTATAGTGTCACTTTACTCATCACATGTGAAATAAATACGTTACAACGTTACATGCTCACTAATGTTCCACGAAGCGGTGTGGTTGACTAAACCAGTTTTTGTTTTTTTTTGGGGGGGGGCTAAAGGTCTAAAGGTTTTTGGCTGGGACTAAAATGTAGATAGAAGTATGAAAGTTATTTCATCTCGTCATCGAATATCTTAATTTTAAGAGTAATTCAGTGGCTTAGCTAAGTTGATAAGGGTTCTCCTGAAAGCCAGAGATTAATTAAGATTGCGAAAATAATATCATAACTCGTATTGGTGGAATCTCTAATTACATCTGGAATAATTTTTAACATATTTTATATTTCGAGAGCTAGATTGCACCAGGAGCTTTCAAATAGTATTTCGTTAACATATAGTACACATATGTATATAAAAATATTCTCTAAATAAAGTCGTGTTCCAGTATACACATTCTTACGAAAATTATTCGTGGAACTACAAATAAGATATTGCTTAAAATGAAATTTCTTCTTTAAAAGAGGAAACAGTTAAACAACAACGTAACAAAAATGTCAAATTGAAAGTAAAAGATTTTATTATTTCGACGGCGATAATGTTCTCTTCCGACTCTTTTCTTTTTCTGTCAAGAAGAATCAACTTGTCTTACTAACGTGAATTTTAAGGTAGTATGTATGAACAAAATTTCAATAAAATTGAATTAGGAGTTCTGTCATAATCGGAGAGTTCATGCTCAAAAGTTTCAACTGTTCTCTCAATGTGATGAAAACTCCAAAAAGGACTCTAAAGCAGCGTTCTGGTACTACACATGTTGTATTCGAATCACCATTATCATCAGCGTCTTAATTTTTGCACTTTTTCGTTTCATGTAATTCAAAATTTTTTAGTAATCCTTGTCAAAATTAAATATTTTGTTGATGTTGTCTTTAGTAACCTCGAGATTCAAAAATACTACCGACTACTAAGGTATTAATATATTATCCGAACAGTATACTGAAAGTGTTATATTATTCAGACATAGTTTTAGGATCTTCAAAAACCTCAAAACTAATAGCTTTGTAACTGTAGACCATCTCCTTTCATTTTCAAGCGAATGAACATTTCCAAGTTTTTCTGTTTGTTTCTGCTGTATTTAGTCCATCAAACCCTTTTCAAAAATCTAGAAGTAACGGAATTCCTTGTAATTCGATTACCACAATTAATTTCTCAGGTATGAGATGATAACAGACTTTGAATGTTGTATAGTAAGGAAGAATATAAATTACAAAGGAATGATTTCCACAAGTTAAATTAGCGGAATGAAACCTTCAATAGAACAGTAAAGTTCATAATGAGTAATATCATAAAGGAATTTGTAAGAACTATCAGTGACGGCTGTCAAATTTCCAAAGAAATAGTGGGTGGACAACATCGGTTGGGTGGCATGTAAAAAGTATTGAAAGATAGCCCTGGTTTAGAGGGAACACTGACCACAAATTCAAATAACGAAAAGGAGTGAAAAAATAACCTTGTGTAGTGAGCTTCGTAGGATATTAATGGCAATGTAAGAAGAAGATACTAATTACTACAAAATAATCAGCGATGGCTTCGCCATGTGGAACTCCATGACGTATGGGCATTCATTTATTTTCGCAAGAGTAAAAATAGAGTATCTCAGACTAGTTTTAGGAGTGAGACAGACAGGACGTACCCAAGTCTTACCGCCTCTGGGATATCACCTAGATTCGCCTGATTGTAAAACCGATGGACATAGAATTCGAAAAGAAGTTATTCGTTAACTTCATTTCCGGAGAATTATTCATAATTCATTTCCGGAGCAAACCAAACAGCCCATTCAAAGGTTTGTCTCTCAATACTCAAGTCAAATACCCTTGTGAAGATGAATTTAACACGAAGACAAAACCATTGTCCGATACATTCCGTTTATTACTCAACCCTGACAAGGATTCTTTTGTCTTTCAAAGCAATTGGCTTAGTTCGTCTCGCGCCTAACGGCTTGTAAAGCGCACTCTTTTTTCTCTATCTATTTCAAGTTGGACATAGATTCTGCTGAGGTTACTTTTAAATCGCTGATGATGAGGCACAAGGTGAGTTATCAGACGCATGCAGAAGAAACTGATTACTGTGATATTTTTAAGAGGAATGCCTTAATATGCTGAGACCTAGCAACATTGGGTCAGATATTAAAACAATATTTAAAATACGAAACTTTTGATTACATTTAATTTCTACCGTTGAATTTGACATTGCTAATTACGCGTATTTTCCCACGATTGACATTACTTTTCCTTCATTCGCAGGACTCAAATTTTTCCTCTTCAGCTGCTCTCTCATGAGAATCGTGAATGAAGACAGCGCAGCGATATGTGAACCATGTAAGTCAGCATGTGCTAACACAGTTCCTATTGTTTACTAATGGCGGCTAGTTATTGGAACTAAAGACATTTAAGGTGAATATTTGTAATAAGCACGTATCTGTAAAATCATCAGGCTTCAAATGAGTTATCGTTTAATCCTATTTTCGCCGCTGCACTGTACGCCCGTGAATAGGTTTGAAAAACAGATCGTTTGTGTTTTTCCTGTGTTTCGATCTTTTGGCTACGCTTATGTGTGAATCTCATGAGTAAATATTCTTTTCTTGGGGACGTACGTGCAAAACATCCATGATTCCGCTTGAGTGACAGTGCGAGAACCGAGTAATTAAACACAATCGACATGCCTCTCTTCGAATGGAAGAGCCAAGCGCTAAGCTGTGGATAAAAATTCTAATTTTAGATAATCCTCCGTACTTTTTATTCTGTTAGGACGCTCAGTAATGGACGATGATTCCCTTTGGGTTGTAATAAAGGAACTGAAATATATTTCACGAAAGATTCATTCGCTCAGGCCAAGCAATAACGGAAATCAGGACAAATCATCAGTTGACAAAATTGTATTCCTTCGCCCTTCCGAAGATGTTATAGAACTTTGGACATCATCGCTTGCGGAATCCCTTTCCCTGCTAACAGGACAAGCTAAATGCCATATAATAATATAATGTGGTGACTGCGATGAATCCGCAGGACATGATTGAACGGGGCTCGAAATCTTCGAAAAGTTTAATAAAATTCCATTTCTCTGCCGTGGTTTGCTTTGGACATCTAATGCGTATATAATGCTACGTTTTGCGCGGTGGGATACCCTTGTACGCTTAAGCAATGCGCAGAATCGGAATTGCTTGCCTTTTGGGCGTTCACTTATCGGTTCCCCATCAGTAACGCTTGCTCACGGAACTTCTGCTACCGATGTTTCCAGTTGAGACGTTGTGCAAGCTCTTGACATGTGTCTTTACAGTATTGCCGTTAGTTTCTTATAGCCGTTTTATAATTTCTTTTTCTTGTTCGGAATTTGTGAAGTTTTCTTGATGGAAAGCTCAACATAAGAGAAAAATCACTTCATCACGTTAACGGATAAGAAAACATGTATGCATATTTAGTTCATGATTCTCCCAGTCCATTAATAAGAACTGAGATAATAATCATTTCTCTCCCCACTCACTACTGTATGCGAAAACCTTACTACATATGAGAGGATTTACTGACAATTTTAAGATAGAATAAAATGAAGTATTTTCTAGCCCGTCGATAGTCTCAATTTTAGAAAATAGTAGTAGTGTTTTTAAAATTTCTTCGACAGCTGAGGTGATTTTGCATATACGGGCCCATATAGACAGCAACAATGAGTTCATTAATTCTCAAACAAAAAGTGTCAAAAATGTCATTTTTTATTAAATGCATTGAATGCATTGCGCTTGGTACATCTGATGCCCTTAGTGCATCCGATAGCGTTTGACAGAAATGCATTTTTCCGTTGCACTATCGAAACCATGATGAGGATTCATTTTGTAGTTTGACCTCAAGTTATCTTAAATTTGCAGCTTTGAGAAAATCTTTTATCTTCGCATTAATATCTAATGTCGAAAAAATAACGGTTACGTACAGGCGCGCGGGGGGGTTAACGGGCAGTAGCCGCCCTTAGATTCTAAAAGTACGTTCTTCAGAACCTGATTCTAAAAAGTTTTATCAATAAATATGTGGAAAAATTACAACATTTCTTTATTCGCAATAGTTTCTTATGATGAGAATCGATAATTTGGCATAACAACGTTAAGCGTAACATTTCCATTATACTATTAGTTACGATCTTTAAGTTCACCCTCATCCCCAAGCGAAAATTCTATTGCGCCTTCGGTTATGTAAGATTAAATAATTATGAAAAGCTGATATTTCCTCCAGCTCTCAATGTACGAAGTGCAGCTTAATTCATTCTTCACAGAATCACGTCTTATCCCGAATCATATCTCCAATTAGGAGGATGAAGCTTGTTCCCATCCAAACAAGTATATACGAGTATTTTAGGTCAGTATTTAAGGAATCTTTTTTGAAGGAAATAATAAAGTAAAATATATTCAGAATATTGTCACTTTAGCCACTGTCTGAAATCACGTTCTCCTACTTTTACAAGGAAGTCTACTATTGCTCCCAAAGGAATAAGAGTTCAGTTTTGAATTTTATTGCTCGTGAGATATAAGAATAGTGTGTACATACATGTATGTACAAGCTATTTTTTGAGCGGGGGAACGTTTTATAATTCACAGGGAAATTCGTTTATTACAAACACGTGAGCTACCGTAGCCATGGATACAAGATTTTGAACTTGCGATGAGCGGATTTATGTAACCTTCAATTGCGACATTTTATAGACTTTTATTTCATAGATATCTTTCGATAGAATAACTTAAGATGATTACAGAAGAAATTATCTCTTTAGAGCCATCTAAACAATTACATCAGAGGTGGTTGCGTGAAGGTAAAGATCCTTCTTTTGACCTTTTAAAGATCCCTCATTTTAGAGTTAAAAAAAGCTCAAAAAACCGTTGTTTGCGAGAAAACTAACCGTTGAAATATTCCAACCAGCAGCGGTTAGGGTTCTCAGTGGCGGCGCTTTACAAGTAAGTTTCGATTAGATTTGATTAGGTACTTGCAAAGCGCTACCACTGAGAACCTTAAACCCTGCTGGTTGGAATTTTTTAACGGTTAGTTTGATTGCAAACTACAGCTTTTTGGAGCTTTTCTTAAACCCTAATGTCTTACCACAGCCTGGTTACTTTTCCTTATAGATCCCTCATTTTGTAAAGATTTTCTAAACAATCGGAGGAAATGACTGAAAATTTGTACTTAGATAGTTTCGTCGGTTGCTGTTAAGCTTTCTCGAATCAAAATTTTGCATTCCAAACGATAAACGGAGACGAGACCGGTACTTGAATCTGAATCTTCCACTCTTGGTGAGAATGTTCTAAGAATACTCAGCGCTTCCCAAACTTTAAAGGTGACCGGTTATTCCATACTTAACAGACCTCATGACTGTTGTTTTCATAAAATTCTATGGAACCCATAGTAGCGCACAGAAATATTATCCCGAAAAAAAAAAACTGTTTATTTCATAGGCAAAGTAGACGAATCATGTTTTTGTACGCGCGATGAAGCAATGTTCTAACCCAGAGTATTCTGCGGTACAGTAGTGTGCCGCGAGAGGTAGCAGGTGTGCTGCGGAAAATTAGACAGTAATGTAGATGCGAAACTTTGTTTGTAAATCTTTCTGCGCCAAAATTTTAAGGATATGTTAAAAAGTTCACCAGATATGCTTGCAAAATTCAATAGTTTTGTACCATCATTGCTATTCGGTTAATATGCTCTCGTAAAAGATGTACAGAACATACCTATATTTACTCGTAGATTGAGTTAAATATTTTCGTGAATTTACTGGCTTCTTGTTCACTTAGATTTTAGAGCTAACACACTATCACATTAACCGCTGTAGTGGAAACCTTCACAATAACCTCACAAATGACGAAATTTTAAGTGTAAGCATTTTACCATGTATTTGGTTCCGAAATTTACATTCGACGTCCACATTGGTTTATGTTTAACAGCATAACTAAAATTAAAGTTCGGTGGTTTGCCGCAAATCAAATTTCCAATACTCTGTGTAGCATGGGGTGAAACAGTTTGGCAGTCACTGATCTAACCAATTGAGTTATTTCACAAATAAGTTAGTTGAGTTACATACTTATTGAGGCTTCAATCTTTTCTAACATTTTGGGAAATTTTTGTCTCCTTTTTATATTTCTTATCCTAAAATAATTTCAACATCATATTTCATAGTCAGATCATCCTTCATTTAAGAAACGTCACGTGAAGCGGCTGAACCAGATTAGATAAACAATTTCGATAGCGTTAAAAAGGAAAAATACTCTCGATAACAATTGGGAAATTCAATAGTAGGGCAATAAGGTTAGAACGTGATTCACTTCTTTCATATCAAAGTGCGGAACAGAGGATTTCTCTCCTTTCGGTAAGTGGCGTCGTAAAGGAGTAAAGTAGTAATTTGCTAAGTCAGTGAGTCAATCATTTGAGACAATTAATAAATAGAGAGTAAAGCAGTCAATTATCCTGGCTTAGGTGGAATTGTCACGGATTTCGGTTCTATGTCTCGCACTGTGATGAGTCTCGAAAACTGTCCCGAGTTCGAAAATTTCTTTCACTTCTTGTATTTTTCTGTAACGAGAAACATTAGGGAAACTGGTTACAGGCACAATTTTGAAGCCTCCTTTAAATATAAAGGATTAAGCTCTAGATTTAATGAAGTGTCAGAGGGGAATAGGTTTCACAGAGCGTAACGCTTAGTTAATTCTTGTGTAAGAATAACTTAAAATGAGAATTATACAATAATTATATAAGAGTTACACAAGCGTTAATTTTTGTGTAATTTATATTCGAGGTAAGGAAGACCGAGCATATTAGTCCATATTTAAGTGAATTAGGTTGGTTGAGGACTCACTTAAGACGGAAATACTTTTTGGGTGCATTTACTCAAATATGCTCAAAAATGAAAGACCCATCTATCTACTTAATAACTTTAAATGCCGACCTTCACTCAGCTACCGCCCGAACACAAGGACTCCCGACGANGTTTTACTGTGACAGTGTGTAAGGATTTGTTTGATGTTTTGATTTTGCCCTTAGGTGACTTTACAAGGCATTAATTATTATTATTATTGTCGTCATCATCATCATCATCGTTCAGGAATTGTGTCGTGTCATCGCTGTTATGAATGTCCTAAATTACTTCAGCTGTCTGTATCCTAAGTTATTCAAATCATTTCCAGATTTTACCTTTGAAAGATAAAAAAATGTTCGCTATGTTCAGTATTCATGGAGGCAAATTTCCAGTGTGGTAGTCAGTTGCTGTTTATCAGTGATGGATTGAGGATGTTTTTCCCTCTTGGAGAAAGGGGCCCGGCAACACTGGTTAATAACATATAATATCTTACCAATGTGGCTTGGAACACGCATCAAACTACATAGATAATAATTACCTAAACCTTACTTATCAAAACTTTTGGCACCGATTTATCAGGTATTTTATATTTATTTATTTTAAATTTAAAAAGGAATTTTAAATTTAAAATTATCGCAAAAACAGTAGCTCTTCCGCATATACTTCCTAATTTTAAATTCCAAAAAAACCGTTTTTTGGTGTTCCGCATGTTTCGCACTGACCACCGAGAAATTTCTAAATATCCGTCGTATTGTATCCAAAAAAAATTGTACGTAAAATGCACTATACTGTCCACGAAATAATTTTGGATAGTATTATATATATTTTGATTTCTTAGTGCATTTTAGAATGAAGTTCCGCCAGATTTCACTTGAGTCTACTAATTATATTTTGTATGTACTTAGATCACACAGCTGCCGGTCTCGGAGCGTGAATTTTCATTCAATGTTCAAAATTTCGTACAACAAATACATGAAAAACGTATTTTATGTTAGCATTAAGGGAGGAACGACAGCAAGGAGCTCATTACATGTGTTTCACTACCCTAAGCTACGAAAATCACCGATTAAAAACGATGTCCCGGATATTTCCTGAATTTTTCGCCCTCAAAGTAGTAAATGTCCCGATTTTGTATCATCGGTCTACTTGTACAGAGTCCAAAAGCAACTTTTTCTTCTCCGAATTTCATAAGTTTGTATGATTGCATAAATAGAGAGAGGAATGGAGAACGTGATGCATTTCATGCGATTATATAATTTTCTTATCTTTTCTTGAACTATGCTCATATTTAGTCATCCATTGTCTTAATCCAGATTTATCTCAATTTTAGCCTGAAAATTACACTTTTCAGGGCGTTTATCACATTTACCGAACCTTGCAAAGATAACCCCCTACATCAGACTGCGTTACCAGTTTTATGAGGTAATACCTTTTATAGGGATTGGTCTGAAACAAAAATAATGATGAGCCAAGGTTGGCTAAGTTATTCCCTAATCTTTTCATTTTATTTTTTAAACATTCTTGAAAGAGCAGAACTGTATCCTTTTTTTATTTATTCGACGTAATTATTTTAGTTTAGTGACTCGTTTTTCACCTATCATCACTTAAATATCCCTTTTCTGGTAAATATAAGTAGAATTTATCATTTTTAGTTTCATTGAACTAATTCCTATCAAGATTCCCGCATCATTTCGATTCTTATCTTTCAAATTTACACAATTACTCCGCAAATCGAAAGCAGTAAATGGCGGTGGTTCACTAATATTAAAATCCCTATTTAACTCTAGTCGGAAAGACGACCAGAAGAAAGATCTGCCGTGGCGATGATTTCCTTGTAATGCAGTGTCGATTTATCTCGAAGTTCACGCTTGTTCTTAACTGAAATTACTGAAATTCAATCACTATAACATTGGGAAGGCCCAATAAAGCACCAATAAATTTGAGTATTTCTTCAGTAACAATCTTTTGTGGACATGACTTGGTTATAAATAACCAAATTCAATCTTTTTCCTGCCGTTAAATTAGTTTAATTTATTATAATTGTCAAATACTACCATTAAGTATTAGAAATTACGGCTGAAACGTAAGGTAAATATTGTCTCCATTGTAACGCAGACCCTCTATGCGACCATAAAAATACGTTTCTTTTCGATCAGAAAAGTCAAACGATAAAGTATGTGAATTTTTGATGAAATACAGGTTCAGTTATAGAAAATAAATCTTAATGATACTTTACTTATGAACGTTTACATGAAGCGAAATAACGAATAATTTAAGAAGAACCATGCACTATCCAACTACAATTGCAAGCCTCATGCAATTACTCGTTATTCACACCTTCCCCAAGTACATTTTTTCATCGATTCCCCACCTCGCCCCTTATCTCTAATCCAATAGAAGATAAACTTTCCCATGTTCTATAAATGAGCAGATTTCACGCCAGATTTCACTCTCATCCTTGGGTCGAATACTTCTGATCGTAAGTCCAATTCTTTTTCTTTTGTTATTTGTGACATGGATTTACAAACTTTCTTTGCAGTCCATTCATTGAGTCATCGGGAAAATGTTCCTTCGAGAAATACTAAATTACCGAATCATTGTAGATCGCTGTTACTAATTATTGGGAATGAAAGCTATCTGAGGGGTTAGAAATTAATTTGAATGAAGAAGTGAGAAGATAAAGATAGGCTTAGATTATTGCTAATAGGTAAATGGTGGAGGTTGGCATTAAATTCATAGCATTCTTATTAAGTTTTTCATTCCTTGGATTGATTTGCTTAAAGTATTTTCACATTTCCAACGCTTGCGGTTTTCATTCGGTCAAACTTTCACGCAAAACTGTTATGTAACATTTTAACGGATTATATCTCATGTATTTACTGTTCGATGCTTAGGTTTTCAACTCTAACTTTTAAATTAAATTCTTTTCTAATCTAAACAAATATAGATTCACTTAGTAGATTAACGGCAGTTTTAAGAATCACTATAAAAATAAAAAGTTACTTTTTTTTCCAAACTGTAACGAAAACTTTTCACTAAGTGACACCTGTAGGCATTCTTTGTTAAAAGTGTCGATAAGTGGAAAGAAACATTGAGAAACTGTCATCATATGGGAGAAAAAGTATTTAAGAGCAATATAAACAGTCCTGTAAAACTTTCTTCCCTGTTGAGTCTCTGGTTATATCTCATTATTAATGGATTATTAGTTGAATTCCATTTTGTACCACCCCTCTGAATTCATCTGATATATCATATTGGAATAACAGGCACTGATGGAAATTATATGAAAGTTGATTTCATTCCTTCTTTAATGTATCATCCGTGGCAGATTCTCCTCCCTAACCCATAATCTTCGATAAATAAGAGAGCTTGAAAATGATTAATAAAAAACCGTGGATTTTAGCAGCTTTGAACCGAAGTTTTTCGGCAGGAAGTTAATTTTATTCGTCGTTACTTCTTCAGTGTACCCAATTATTTTAATATTAAAATGAACTCGTTCTCATAGTGAATTAAAGTAATCAATTAATATTACTTACACTGGATTTGGCTTTTTAACTAAGTTATATACTATTCAATCTCCTCTATTCCTTAATTTAGACGTTTCGTTACCTTTAAGGGGGTCACTTAAACAGAATTGGTTAAATTTCAATCATTAACTTTTGTAAGAATTAGGATAATATAAATAGCCTCTTTATTTTGGGAAGTCGTCCCTGGAGATTCATTTATCAAGTATATCTCAAGATATACTTGTTTTATCTTCCACTAACTTTCTGATCGAACCTGAAACGAATAAAAATGTAATCTTGACGTCTTCAAGGATCGTAGTGATTTTCATGGTCATTAAGATATTACGCTCCATTTAAGATGGAACTTCGTGTCGCAAATACGTCCATACTTCAGATTTTGAAGATATTTATGTATTTATTTACTCGATATATTAGAATGTTAGCATATGTATCAGGAAAGAGAAAAAAATCTATATTCTAAAATATTCTTATTTAATGATATGGAAATTAAAGCCTTCATCGTTAATTATCATGGCTATTATTTTCTCTTAATTTTTGCAGTGCAGTTACATATTTCATTGGCTGCGTTTAAACTAAGTTATTGGGATAAACTTTACCAAGAAACTTTAAATTACGAACTCAATGCATTTCTTGTTAAAACACTTAATGTAAATAACACATTTTGATAATATTATTACATAATAATGCTATCTTTTTGTGTTTCTTTGAGTCAGTCAACAATTCTTTGTCCTTATGGGTCGGTTTCAGACGACCTAGCTCTTCTTGGGTCTTTTGTAGACATTTTTTATACAAAAATTCACAGAAGTTTCAAATAGAAAGATTCCGAGATAGATTATCGTTGATGAAACTATCAGCTTGCAGAAAAATAGCATTTGTCTCTTTGACTAACACTTCTGATTCATTTGATATTTGGACATTTGAAACATGTAGCGATTATTTATACAAAAGTTGAAACAACGAATAGATACAACTAAGGGATTAATATTGCATTTAAATTTTATTTCAAGTAAATCCTCGCTTTCGAAGTTTTTATGATCGCAATTGCATAAGTTTCTGAACATATGGTTTGACATTCAAAGCAGCCCTATTATAAAATTTGTTTTCAGTAACTTTCGTGTTGTTCGTGACTACAACTTCTTTCTGAGTAAAGAGATGGTTATGGTATGTAATCAACAGTAAGGAACACTACTAAATTGATCGGCTAACACAGAATAAGCAAATTCTAAGGTTTCCAAACTTTTTGCCCCCTGTACCCCATAGCTTGTGTGGGATTGTGGAGGTGTTCACCACTCTCATTCATTATAATATGAAATAAATTCTTAATTTTATCATTGGCTTTGGAAGATGAAAGTGAGTACTGTCTTTCTCTAGTGTGGCTGAAATTCGGGACAGACACTGGGTTGTCACGGAAATATTGTTAAGAAAACACATATTCCAATAGTGTAAGATACTCTACTTCACTGTGCTTCCTGGAAAGATATACCATTACTTCGTTGGGCACGGGAAACGAGATTGGGAATCCCTGTTGTAAAGCACCATTAGCGGGTACGATTTCCGTTTTCAACATCGAGATATTCATACTTATTTATTCACTCCACATTTAGGTACGCCTTACATCACTCAAACATGCGTCTCCTGTGGTTTGCCTGCTTCGCCATCTTGGCTTTGACGGTCCAGTCTGCTCCCAACAAGAGGGAGATCATTCCGCGATTGGTGCAGAAAACCTTCAGTAAGTTATCGGCGATATGCAGCAAACATACCTGAATGAATAGAATATTTTTCATTTGCCTTTTGGTGCAGGAGAAATTTATCTTTTGTTTGCTCGGTCTCGATCATAGATGAGATAATCCGAAAACTACAGAGCTATGAATGATGCTGCATAATGACATTTAATTTGGTCCCTCCTTGTTGAGTGCATTGAAAATTGCTATTCATACGGTCATGATGTTGCTCTTGCGTGGACGTTTAGCATCCTAGCTAGGTGAGGAAATTAAGTGTAAACTACCTCACTCCTCATCCAACCTAGTAATCTTCATTTCCTTTCCATAACTTTTTAGAAACTAATAATTGAAGGTTTGAGGTTCAAAATGACATCCGAACCGATACTATTGCAGACGAACAGCTGATGATATTTTCATTTTTTCTCACTGGATAAACAACTTATCACATTATCTGTAATTCTTCCTTTATCAGGCTTATCTTCAGAGTGCTGTTTAATGCTTTGACTAATCTAAGATCTTCTGCTTGGCTTACCATAGGAATTACAAGCCCTTGAAAAGTTAATGGAGGGAGCGTTCCCACTAATCGTATTTATTACCTTAAAATAACAATAAAGCATACCCAAGATATGTTTTTGAATACTTAATTATATTTTCGTTCAGCGAATATCAAATGGTACACTTCCTTTGGGCTTCAGTTGGTAAATATTTTTAACCACCGCAGAAAAAAGTTAAATAATTTTATTGCGTTATGGGTCTATTCTTCGTTGATCTTCTATTTACCCAATTTCGCTTAATTTGTTTTTGATTAACTCTCATCTATTTTCACGGAATTTTTAAATACATTTTTCCTCATATTTACTAACACTAAAATAGCTTACACCAAAAATGCATAGGTTTTTCCTGTAATTTATTCTGAGAGGAAATATGGCGTCACATTTGGTATCATGTGTATGTAACATACAAACAAACATATGACATATAACACCAGAAATGGTTGTCATATCCGAATACGAAGTTGCAGTAACGTATTTATTTCTTCCAAGATGCTGTATATATTCTTTCTCGATCCTGGCAATTAAAATTTGGTTTTTCATTTCCCGGCTGCAGGTGATAGGAAGGATATAAGTGAACTATTGAAAAAGGCATTGGAAAAATTCAAGATCCTCATGGTCAAAGGAGATCCTCAACTAGGCCTTCCCGTGATGGACCCCTATGTCATGGATCATAGGGAAATTGAGCTCAACGAGTCCAGCCTGAAGTAAGACTTGAACAAAGTCAAAGTTTTACAATTTCTTTATTCATCAATTGGTGTGCGGTAACCATCTTCATAAAATTATTATCTTTGTTAAAGTCTTCCAGCTCACTGACTCCGGCATTAAAAATATACACTCAGTGCTCTATCAATAATATGGTATATCGCTAAGGTTAAGGTTAAGCTAAGATAAGGTTTTAAGCCAACCAAAAATTGGATATAAACATTTTCTCCTTCGATATGGAAATCGAGTTAGGAGAAATTCATGTATGAGTAGATAGTATGTTTCATACAATGATTTGATAAAATCTGTGATAGGCTCCTATGTGAATTGTGGCTTGAATTTCTAAACTTTTACATTTTTTTCCATCAAATCAGAGCATAAGATAAAAGTAATAAATAGAAGTCAGTGTGTATTTTACTTAAAATTCTCCTTTTTAAACTACTAAATTTTNTTTTCTTAAACCCTAATGTCTTACCATAGTCTGGTTACTTTTCCTTATAGATCCCTCATTGTGTAAAGATTTTCTAAACAATCGGAGGAAATGACTGAAAATTTGTACTTAGATAGTTTCGTCGGTTGCTGTTAAGCTTTCTCGAATAAAAATTTTGCATTCCAAACGATAAACGGAGACGAGACCGGTACTTGAATCTGAATCTTCCACTCTTGGTGAGAATGTTCTAAGAATACTCAGCGCTTCCCAAACTTTAAAGGTGACCGGTTATTCCATACTTAACAGACCTCATGACTGTTGTTTTCATAAAATTCTATGGAACCCATAGTAGCGCACAGAAATATTATCCCGAAAAAAAAACTGTTTATTTCATAGGCAAAGTAGACGAATCATGTTTTTGTACGCGCGATGAAGCAATGTTCTAACCCAGAGTATTCTGCGGTACAGTAGTGTGCCGCGAGAGGTAGCAGGTGTGCTGCGGAAAATTAGACAGTAATGTAGATGCGAAACTTTGTTTGTAAATCTTTCTGCGCCAAAATTTTAAGGATATGTTAAAAAGTTCACCAGATATGCTTGCAAAATTCAATAGTTTTGTACCATCATTGCTATTCGGTTAATATGCTCTCGTAAAAGATGTACAGAACATACCTATATTTACTCGTAGATTGAGTTAAATATTTTCGTGAATTTACTGGCTTCTTGTTCACTTAGATTTTAGAGCTAACACACTATCACATTAACCGCTGTAGTGGAAACCTTCACAATAACCTCACAAATGACGAAATTTTAAGTGTAAGCATTTTACCATGTATTTGGTTCCGAAATTTACATTCGACGTCCACATTGGTTTATGTTTAACAGCATAACTAAAATTAAAGTTCGGTGGTTTGCCGCAAATCAAATTTCCAATACTCTGTGTAGCATGGGGTGAAACAGTTTGGCAGTCACTGATCTAACCAATTGAGTTATTTCACAAATAAGTTAGTTGAGTTACATACTTATTGAGGCTTCAATCTTTTCTAACATTTTGGGAAATTTTTGTCTCCTTTTTATATTTCTTATCCTAAAATAATTTCAACATCATATTTCATAGTCAGATCATCCTTCATTTAAGAAACGTCACGTGAAGCGGCTGAACCAGATTAGATAAACAATTTCGATAGCGTTAAAAAGGAAAAATACTCTCGATAACAATTGGGAAATTCAATAGTAGGGCAATAAGGTTAGAACGTGATTCACTTCTTTCATATCAAAGTGCGGAACAGAGGATTTCTCTCCTTTCGGTAAGTGGCGTCGTAAAGGAGTAAAGTAGTAATTTGCTAAGTCAGTGAGTCAATCATTTGAGACAATTAATAAATAGAGAGTAAAGCAGTCAATTATCCTGGCTTAGGTGGAATTGTCACGGATTTCGGTTCTATGTCTCGCACTGTGATGAGTCTCGAAAACTGTCCCGAGTTCGAAAATTTCTTTCACTTCTTGTATTTTTCTGTAACGAGAAACATTAGGGAAACTGGTTACAGGCACAATTTTGAAGCCTCCTTTAAATATAAAGGATTAAGCTCTAGATTTAATGAAGTGTCAGAGGGGAATAGGTTTCACAGAGCGTAACGCTTAGTTAATTCTTGTGTAAGAATAACTTAAAATGAGAATTATACAATAATTATATAAGAGTTACACAAGCGTTAATTTTTGTGTAATTTATATTCGAGGTAAGGAAGACCGAGCATATTAGTCCATATTTAAGTGAATTAGGTTGGTTGAGGACTCACTTAAGACGGAAATACTTTTTGGGTGCATTTACTCAAATATGCTCAAAAATGAAAGACCCATCTATCTACTTAATAACTTTAAATGCCGACCTTCACTCAGCTACCGCCCGAACACAAGGACTCCCGACGAACTTTTAATATCCCTCACATAAAACTACCGCTTTCCAAAGATCTTCTATTGTCTCTGCCAATATTCTTTGGAATTCCCTACCAAACAGCATAAGAAACGCACGGAGTTTACACACATTTAAATATTTATATTACGCGTATCTTCGGATACTGTAATACAATTGTATGTGTGATTTAAAATTATATATATATATATAATCATTCTAAACTGTATCATATAATTATTTTTTTGTTTTACTGTGACAGTGTGTAAGGATTTGTTTGATGTTTTGATTTTGCCCTTAGGTGACTTTACAAGGCATTAATTATTATTATTATTGTCGTCATCATCATCATCATC
>KZ308214.1:267907-282503 GCA_000376725.2 Ladona fulva | reverse complement strand
TTTCCCATGTTCTATAAATGAGCAGATTTCACGCCAGATTTCACTCTCATCCTTGGGTCGAATACTTCTGATCGTAAGTCCAATTCTTTTTCTTTTGTTATTTGTGACATGGATTTACAAACTTTCTTTGCAGTCCATTCATTGAGTCATCGGGAAAATGTTCCTTCGAGAAATACTAAATTACCGAATCATTGTAGATCGCTGTTACTAATTATTGGGAATGAAAGCTATCTGAGGGGTTAGAAATTAATTTGAATGAAGAAGTGAGAAGATAAAGATAGGCTTAGATTATTGCTAATAGGTAAATGGTGGAGGTTGGCATTAAATTCATAGCATTCTTATTAAGTTTTTCATTCCTTGGATTGATTTGCTTAAAGTATTTTCACATTTCCAACGCTTGCGGTTTTCATTCGGTCAAACTTTCACGCAAAACTGTTATGTAACATTTTAACGGATTATATCTCATGTATTTACTGTTCGATGCTTAGGTTTTCAACTCTAACTTTTAAATTAAATTCTTTTCTAATCTAAACAAATATAGATTCACTTAGTAGATTAACGGCAGTTTTAAGAATCACTATAAAAATAAAAAGTTACTTTTTTTTCCAAACTGTAACGAAAACTTTTCACTAAGTGACACCTGTAGGCATTCTTTGTTAAAAGTGTCGATAAGTGGAAAGAAACATTGAGAAACTGTCATCATATGGGAGAAAAAGTATTTAAGAGCAATATAAACAGTCCTGTAAAACTTTCTTCCCTGTTGAGTCTCTGGTTATATCTCATTATTAATGGATTATTAGTTGAATTCCATTTTGTACCACCCCTCTGAATTCATCTGATATATCATATTGGAATAACAGGCACTGATGGAAATTATATGAAAGTTGATTTCATTCCTTCTTTAATGTATCATCCGTGGCAGATTCTCCTCCCTAACCCATAATCTTCGATAAATAAGAGAGCTTGAAAATGATTAATAAAAAACCGTGGATTTTAGCAGCTTTGAACCGAAGTTTTTCGGCAGGAAGTTAATTTTATTCGTCGTTACTTCTTCAGTGTACCCAATTATTTTAATATTAAAATGAACTCGTTCTCATAGTGAATTAAAGTAATCAATTAATATTACTTACACTGGATTTGGCTTTTTAACTAAGTTATATACTATTCAATCTCCTCTATTCCTTAATTTAGACGTTTCGTTACCTTTAAGGGGGTCACTTAAACAGAATTGGTTAAATTTCAATCATTAACTTTTGTAAGAATTAGGATAATATAAATAGCCTCTTTATTTTGGGAAGTCGTCCCTGGAGATTCATTTATCAAGTATATCTCAAGATATACTTGTTTTATCTTCCACTAACTTTCTGATCGAACCTGAAACGAATAAAAATGTAATCTTGACGTCTTCAAGGATCGTAGTGATTTTCACGGTCATTAAGATATTACGCTCCATTTAAGATGGAACTTCGTGTCGCAAATACGTCCATACTTCAGATTTTGAAGATATTTATGTATTTATTTACTCGATATATTAGAATGTCAGCATATGTATCAGGAAAGAGAAAAAAATCTATATTCTAAAATATTCTTATTTAATGATATGGAAATTAAAGCCTTCATCGTTAATTATCATGGCTATTATTTTCTCTTAATTTTTGCAGTGCAGTTACATATTTCATTGGCTGCGTTTAAACTAAGTTATTGGGATAAACTTTACCAAGAAACTTTAAATTACGAACTCAATGCATTTCTTGTTAAAACACTTAATGTAAATAACACATTTTGATAATATTATTACATAATAATGCTATCTTTTTGTGTTTCTTTGAGTCAGTCAACAATTATTTGTCCTTATGGGTCGGTTTCAGACGACCTAGCTCTTCTTGGGTCTTTTGTAGACATTTTTTATACAAAAATTCACAGAAGTTTCAAATAGAAAGATTCCGAGATAGATTATCGTTGATGAAACTATCAGCTTGCAGAAAAATAGCATTTGTCTCTTTGACTAACACTTCTGATTCATTTGATATTTGGACATTTGAAACATGTAGCGATTATTTATACAAAAGTTGAAACAACGAATAGATACAACTAAGGGATTAATATTGCATTTAAATTTTATTTCAAGTAAATCCTCGCTTTCGAAGTTTTTATGATCGCAATTGCATAAGTTTCTGAACATATGGTTTGACATTCAAAGCAGCCCTATTATAAAATTTGTTTTCAGTAACTTTCGTGTTGTTCGTGACTACAACTTCTTTCTGAGTAAAGAGATGGTTATGGTATGTAATCAACAGTAAGGAACACTACTAAATTGATCGGCTAACACAGAATAAGCAAATTCTAAGGTTTCCAAACTTTTTGCCCCCTGTACCCCATAGCTTGTGTGGGATTGTGGAGGTGTTCACCACTCTCATTCATTATAATATGAAATAAATTCTTAATTTTATCATTGGCTTTGGAAGATGAAAGTGAGTACTGTCTTTCTCTAGTGTGGCTGAAATTCGGGACAGACACTGGGTTGTCACGGAAATATTGTTAAGAAAACACATATTCCAATAGTGTAAGATACTCTACTTCACTGTGCTTCCTGGAAAGATATACCATTACTTCGTTGGGCACGGGAAACGAGATTGGGAATCCCTGTTGTAAAGCACCATTAGCGGGTACGATTTCCGTTTTCAACATCGAGATATTCATACTTATTTATTCACTCCACATTTAGGTACGCCTTACATCACTCAAACATGCGTCTCCTGTGGTTTGCCTGCTTCGCCATCTTGGCTTTGACGGTCCAGTCTGCTCCCAACAAGAGGGAGATCATTCCGCGATTGGTGCAGAAAACCTTCAGTAAGTTATCGGCGATATGCAGCAAACATACCTGAATGAATAGAATATTTTTCATTTGCCTTTTGGTGCAGGAGAAATTTATCTTTTGTTTGCTCGGTCTCGATCATAGATGAGATAATCCGAAAACTACAGAGCTATGAATGATGCTGCATAATGACATTTAATTTGGTCCCTCCTTGTTGAGTGCATTGAAAATTGCTATTCATACGGTCATGATGTTGCTCTTGCGTGGACGTTTAGCATCCTAGCTAGGTGAGGAAATTAAGTGTAAACTACCTCACTCCTCATCCAACCTAGTAATCTTCATTTCCTTTCCATAACTTTTTAGAAACTAATAATTGAAGGTTTGAGGTTCAAAATGACATCCGAACCGATACTATTGCAGACGAACAGCTGATGATATTTTCATTTTTTCTCACTGGATAAACAACTTATCACATTATCTGTAATTCTTCCTTTATCAGGCTTATCTTCAGAGTGCTGTTTAATGCTTTGACTAATCTAAGATCTTCTGCTTGGCTTACCATAGGAATTACAAGCCCTTGAAAAGTTAATGGAGGGAGCGTTCCCACTAATCGTATTTATTACCTTAAAATAACAATAAAGCATACCCAAGATATGTTTTTGAATACTTAATTATATTTTCGTTCAGCGAATATCAAATGGTACACTTCCTTTGGGCTTCAGTTGGTAAATATTTTTAACCACCGCAGAAAAAAGTTAAATAATTTTATTGCGTTATGGGTCTATTCTTCGTTGATCTTCTATTTACCCAATTTCGCTTAATTTGTTTTTGATTAACTCTCATCTATTTTCACGGAATTTTTAAATACATTTTTCCTCATATTTACTAACACTAAAATAGCTTACACCAAAAATGCATAGGTTTTTCCTGTAATTTATTCTGAGAGGAAATATGGCGTCACATTTGGTATCATGTGTATGTAACATACAAACAAACATATGACATATAACACCAGAAATGGTTGTCATATCCGAATACGAAGTTGCAGTAACGTATTTATTTCTTCCAAGATGCTGTATATATTCTTTCTCGATCCTGGCAATTAAAATTTGGTTTTTCATTTCCCGGCTGCAGGTGATAGGAAGGATATAAGTGAACTATTGAAAAAGGCATTGGAAAAATTCAAGATCCTCATGGTCAAAGGAGATCCTCAACTAGGCCTTCCCGTGATGGACCCCTATGTCATGGATCATAGGGAAATTGAGCTCAACGAGTCCAGCCTGAAGTAAGACTTGAACAAAGTCAAAGTTTTACAATTTCTTTATTCATCATAAAATTATTATCTTTGTTAAAGTCTTCCAGCTCACTGACTCCGGCATTAAAAATATACACTCAGTGCTCTATCAATAATATGGTATATCTCTAAGGTTAAGGTTAAGCTAAGATAAGGTTTTAAGCCAACCAAAAATTAGATATAAACATTTTCTCCTTCGATATGGAAATCGAGTTAGGAGAAATTCATGTATGAGTAGATAGTATGTTTCATACAATGATTTGATAAAATCTGTGATAGGCTCCTATGTGAATTGTGGCTTGAATTTCTAAACTTTTACATTTTTTTCCATCAAACCAGAGCATAAGATAAAAGTAATAAATAGAAGTCAGTGTGTATTTTACTTAAAATTCTCCTTTTTAAACTACTAAATTTTCTTCCATCTAAACTGTATGATGGATGACGGAAAAACCTAAAATTATTAATTGATCAAGTTTATGTAGTATAAATTTAATATTAAGACATTTCTGTGTCATGAATGAAATGAAGTAACCTCACGTTTGGCTACTGTATTCAAGGGGCTACAACATATAAACTTTAAAACATTTAATCTGGAGAATACGATATTATTTCGCTCCTGAAATGATTTATTTTAGGTTATATTGTATATTTGAATCGGTTAAACAACCGTTAGCATGGTTGATTCAAATATTCATGTACAGGAAGGTTTCTGAATCAATATATTTTAATAAATATCAGCATCTAGTAATTAATGAATACAGCTTCTTTTAAATAGTCTTGAGTCAGCCTGTTTCCCTGGGTTTAAGAAATATACAAATTTCTGTTTCACACAACCAGAGAAAGACTAAAAGTAAATTAATTCAATTTCTCTTTCTTCCGTTTAGCGGACAAGCTTCCGTTGACAACATGTCTGTCATTGGAATGTCAACCTTCCAAATCCAGTCGGTGGTCGCCAACGACGAACCTCTGATGGTGAACTTTGACCTCTTGATCCCAGAAACAAAAGTCTTGGCTGATCACTACAAATTCCACGCAATGATCGGAGAGAAATTCGATTTATTCGGCGAGGGGTTCTTCAAGTGAGTGGATTTTTTCCCCTAAATTTGCGCTGTGTTTAACCATTTAATCGCTCGTTTTATCCCGAAATCAAAATTATTCTAAGTGATAAAGGAAGGGTGAAATGAACGATTTTTATAATTTAAACAGACAATTGGTGTACGATAATGAAATAATTACCACATTCGAGAGCATTTTTAGACAAACTTTAGAGAGCTATGGAAGTTATGCGCTGCTCCAAGAGCTTACGGTACTCAAATACGTCGCGGCGCACATGTTTAGAAGTTCTTCCTTTAGCCCATTATTCGATAGCTGTTCCAGCTGAAAAGAAGCTTAAACAGCTTTAAGAAGAATTGTATTCCGGACGTTCTTATTTTATATGGGCGGTAGTTAATGCCGAATCAGATAACATAGTAAAACATCATATTTAATTCGTTAACACTAAAACCCATTGTTTTTCGAATGACTGTAAATTTATATACTGAAAATACGCTTTTCCTGGTAGAATTTGTTAACGAATGAAGTCTTTTGCGTTGGAATTTCGGTACGCGATGCAGAAAGATGTTTCTTTCATTTATGTACAGCCTCTGTCTTGTTGACAGCCGTGATAACTATCTACTGGTGTAGTGCTACCCAATCTTCCACGGTACATTTCTTTCATTACTTTATCCGCACAAACAGTATAAAATGAGAAACTATCTAATAATGAGGTGTACTAATTCAACGAGTGCAAGGATATTCTACTTCGTAACACCCTCGGTTAGATTACATTTGTTGCGATGTGAAAATGTACGAAAATTTTCACTTAATCAGCAGCCGTAATGATTCTAATTTTATTTCTTCATGAAAATAAGAAATAAGAAAAACACTTTCGAATTTTCGGCGTGAATATGTTACGAGTGCAGCGAAACCTAGGCCACAATAAAAGTCTCTTTAGTGGAATTGCACATAGTGTTTTTCTTATTTCCGTTTTGCATAAATTGCACAAGGTAACGCCTGAAACCGTATTATTATTATTAGATTAAATCTGCAGGTAGGTATAAACCAGGTGGCAGAGACGGTCACAAAAGTTATTTACAATCCAAATCAAATACATCATCAAGACTAAAATATCAATAAAGGTAACATAAATACATCATCAAAAATAAAGTACTAATAATCAGCATAACCACTTATTCAAAATGATCAATATTCACTCAACAACTTGTTCATCATATGTACATATCGCTCACTAATTCACTTAAAGTCATTAGCTCTACTAATGTTCAACTTTCGTCACTAAATTCAGTCCTTACACTTACAGATTACACAATTAACGAGTACATAAGGCACTTAATAGGTTATTTTAAGTTTTCTCTCGAATGTTATTATTAGTCGTTCCTTGAATTCGAGAGCTTCATAACCTCAATAAATAAAATTAAGAACTTCAGGTTTAACTCTGTGGCAAAGAGTACCACCTGATTCCATTATCAAACCAAACCGCTTAAAAAGGCAAGGACGACCCTGGTTCCCAGCTTTACCCTATTTATTATTTCCTATTCAAGCGGCACTGCAAAATAGTGTATATGACCTCAGCATAATACATATAACGTTTAATTCGCATTCAAACATTTTCAAGTTCTGGATTTTCTTTGAATTCAATCAATCTTTATCTGAAATGTTGCCCCTTAAATCATCCATTGAACGACGAATCGATTCTCAAAATTTTTTTCTTTTGATTTTTCCCAAAAAAAAGATCCGACGATTTATACTATATATTATTATGTTGATATGAATAGATTGTCATCATTTACTGAGATATATTTATATTCCATTGAGATTATCGGATCTTACGTCAGTTCTTATGGCCATTTCATTGTCCAAACAGCATGACTGGCATCAATATGAAGTTGGTTGGCGAGGCTGACGGACAAGTGGATGCAGATCAGCACCTCCAAGTCACCAAACTGACTCTGTTTATCACCGCTGAGCAAATTCTGGTGAGTGCCAAGCGCATCATTCGAAGTCGATGTATTATTACTTAAAAAGTCAATTAACTAATCTCAAGTAATCTACAAAACTAATAAAAACCCTAACTTGCCCTAAAATAGCTAAACGATCACCTAAAGGGATTTATTTACCGTGTTAGCTTGGTATAGGTTACCATAAATTTATATCAGAAACCATTCAATCTACAAAAAACCAATTGTGTATTGAGTTGTTTTAGATGGCGTTCCACAATGTTGGGCCATACACTTGGAGTTTATTCATTATATATAGTCATATATAAATCGCTGGTGTAAACGAAATCTGAAAATGACGTTCTGACATAAGTCATTATTAAGTGCTTTTACATGAAATACTGAAAGTAGCCATCCAAGACAGGAGCATTTACATGAAATTATTAATTAAATGTTTTACAAGTGAAGTTTTGTTTGTTAGGTGCCGCAGATACGACCATCCGTTGACAGAGATCCTAAATAAATTATTACTCATTCCTATGCCTTCGTATTATTGCTCAAAATGGCTCAATGGAAGAGTCTAAAGTATTTCTAATGGCAATGAAAGGCAAGAGATAAAGGTAGTTACATAAAATTTCCAATTTATTTCAAATATGTCAAGCGCGGAGGAACCTGAGAGTTTTCCAAGAATTCCAAATATACGGGTCACGTTGCGGTATTTTTTTCACAGATTATCTTTACTTCTTAATTCTTACTGATTGGGCTACTTCCTATACAATTCCCTGGCGTAACTCTACAACAATATCAATCGACTTCGCCACTTTTTATAATGATAAGAATTGAAAGGCTCAGAGCTTTTATGCAGTTGTTTATAACAGAGCTAAAAATGATAACCTACCAATTTCAGAGCGCCCTCACTGGCCTAATGAACGACGACGAGGAATGCAAGCTGGCCAACGAACTGATCAGCGAATTCGGCCCAGGAATTCTCGAGCAATACGGCGGACAATTGGGAAATTTCTTTGGAGAGATCGTGAGGAATATCATCAACACGAAGATTGCCGGACTGACTGTGGATGAGATTATCGACATGATCAACTCATAAACCATGAGTCGGAGGGAACGCTAAATGAAATGACACAACCTTTCTTTCCATCCCACCGTATGCCACTTTTCAATAAACTCATTCTTTCATAACCCCTTAGAAACTTTATTTACCCACTGTTTAATCCCATACTTAAGTGTTCTACCTTTCGGTAGGTCCATGTGCCCTAATATTCCCTATTCACAGCCTTTTCTTTCGTTACCTGGTAACTCACCCCACCCTTTATGTCATCTAACATCTTTTGCCTCTGCCTTCCCCTCTTTTCTCTTCCTTTTTTGTCTTTTCCCTTGCATTCTGCCCTCTATTACATTCTTCAGCAATCCCTCGCCTCTCAATATTTGACCCACCCATTTCTTTTGTCGGCGCTTAATTACTTCAATCAAAACCCTTTCCTCCTCAACCATTTCTAGCACCTCTATGTTTGTTTTTCTATCCACCCAGCTCACCTTTTCCATTCTACGCCACACCCACATCTCAAATGCCTCCAGTCTTTTGATGTCCTCTTTTCGTAATGTCCATGTTTCACACCCATGTTTAATACCATAATAATATAATTTTATATGAAAATCCTTCGTTATTGCGTCGATGGATGATCACTTGGAAGGCATTGCTGGTTGAACGTATTGTTAATCGTAAGCAATAATATCAACGGAGGCGGCCGAGATATTGTGGAAATCCATAATAAAGGAAAGACATAATTTTCCACGCAAAAATTGCTCAATGGAAGAATCTGTTCTAAAGTAATTCTGATGGAAATGAAAGGTAAGAGAAAAAGGTATTTGCATAAAATTTCCAACTTATTTCAAATGTGTCAAGCGCGTGGAAAAGCATATATATTTTTTTGTGTGGAAAAGTATGTATCTTTCCTTTATTGTAATCGTAAGCAAGGTTGTCTTCCGCACCAAGTTGATCACATTTTAAGATCAGGCAAAAGGACGAGGAATATCCTAATCGATTCTTTACCTAGAATTCGATAAAGATTCTAATACGTAATGTTGAGGGTACAAATTTAAATATGACTTGGATTGCACGGAAAGATTTATGTTCAATATTTCATTGAAGTAACGAAAAATTACATTAAAATATTTAATCTACTGCGCAACAGCCTTGCCAATGGGTGCGACCTAATCCAAAGGTTTTTTGATTAGGAACTCATCCTCAGCACGTCGTTCCCGCAAAGGAAAATTAGCTTCTCTGGAACTGAACGTATCCCCTACCTTTTATCTAAGATAGCGTTTTAATGTTTTATCTCTATGACTCTTCCGTCGCACTGTCCCTATCGACACAAATTTGATTGATTTCTTATTTCCTTGAATGTTATTTACGTCGATTTCTGAAAACCTAAAATTCTCTTATTTTGAGCTACTATTCCATTCTTCTGCATTGGATAGGTAATCCATTTTTTATAGAAGGAAGAAATCAGATTCCAGTTAGGAATTCGAAGTATCATGGTGAAAAATATCGAAGCTTCGTACGCTGAAAGCTGGACAGTATCAGCCTGCTTTGGCAGCCAAATTGTAGGCATACTTTTACTGTTACTATGCTGTTACTATCGGAGGTCTTGCCTTTGCAACAGCATAATGTTTGTGAAAGATTCAGTCTTACGTAAATCACTATCTTTGAATTTTTGTTATGAAATTATTAAAACATAAATTAGACTTTCGGTGATTAAATTTTTGACTTCGATTAGACGTGATTGTCGTCCTTGCAAAAGTATATCCACATAATAGTTGATCTCTTGCATTCAGTCTTATAAAATGGACTGGAAGACTAGAAGATTCTATTATTGTAGTATGTACATACTGTGTTTTTATCAATATATTATCTCCATGTTTCAAACAGCCTGTTTGACTTCCCTCTGGTATCATCCTGTTACCTATCTTACTCTTTGACGGCACACCGCATTACGATTTGTATCTAATAAAATTTTTCCTTCGCATCTCATTTCCATTTTCACGTTTATATTTCGGCGAAAGAGTGTCTGAAGACTAGTTTAGTTAGATATACTCAGTCTCAAACATCTACCTTGCATGACAAATAAGATTCCATGGAATAAGTAACACGCTGAAATCTACGATACCATTTAGTATTTGGCTTCACTAATCGGATAGCAACTTTCTGAAGCTTCTATATTATTTTCTAAACTAGGTTTTTACATACTCCTTGTTGAAACAAAATAACAGAATACCTTCGCTCAAAGCGGCCGATGCAAGCTTATTTTACGAGTATTTGGGCCGATCTAGATATTAAATTTCATCGAAAAGAGATGCAATTTCTTATAATTTAAAGAGAGGAGATAAAAAGTGTCTATATTTTTATAATTAGAAATTAAGTCGCAGAAATCTTGCAAAAATGTTTGAAATCATGCAATGTTGACTAAATTTACGCCCAAATTACTCGTGAATATGTGATAAAATCGAAAAATTGAAGAGATAGAAAATTTGTCTAGACCTTGCTCTATAGTTTCGTGTGAAAATATTTGGGAGCCAGTGATCATAACTGAGAGTTATGTCCAAATAAAATATCCTTTTTACGCATTTCGAGAAGAGATTCAGTTCCCTCCCAAAAGGAGCCGAAGTAGAAAGGACTTGGAGAAGAATACTCAGTGCCCACAAAGTAGCCCTTTCTCCACCCCTTCATTAGTCAACAAATCGTTACTTCGTATGTTTGAACAGCCGACCGTTAAAAACAGCAATTTCAATGCATTACAGCAGACTTTATTCTTTAGTAAATCAGGACAAACTTCAGCGAATTAAAATGTCAACAGAGCGGAAAGTTTCCGTGGTTATTAATAGATTATGTGCATTTTTGTTTTATCCTTCGATTCAAGGAAACATGGCCTCTCCGGTTAATGGAAGGCTATAAGTAATAGAGTAAAAACATTCATAGACTTCCATAAGACTGAGATTAGATACGCTGGCTGATTTTTTTACTTTCCTTCCACCACTAATTATCAGGTGGTCGAAGAAGAACATCTCTTATGAGCTCCACGACAGATAACGGTCTATGTTTTTCCTTTCAGTCAAAGTGTATCCATTGATTGGAAATTCACAATTATCACTTTCAGATAAGGGAAAATCACAGAGACAAGATTTCAAGGTTAAACACGCAAGTAACACGATTTCGGCGTTCCTTTTCGAAACTCACCGGTAGTTTATTCGACTTGGTTTTATTTTAACGTGTCACTGGAGATCAGCAAGATGATATCGGGAATGATTTACTATTAATCTCAAAAGAATAAATTTTGCACAACCTCAGTATTACGTTGTATACAATTTCAATAACAGATAAAACTGTTTGTGCTCATGCTATTTTCATCTTGGTCAGGCCTTATTGAGTCATTTTACCGCACTTACGCGGGTGTTTTCTACACACAATCCTATTCATAACTACAACACTCCTCATCTGACCTAATGACCCTCATTCCCCATCTAAAGCTTTTGGTTGCTTATGGTATATCCAAGCAAACCTCGGACTAAAAACTAACAGGAATGCTATTTCTGAGATATAATAGCCATTGTAATTGAAAATTAGTCGTAAGTTGACATTTTAATTAAAATTGAATTTCAGCATCCTAAATATCCATCTTCGTCATTGGAATTTTGTATTTTAGTTATCTCATGACTCTAAGAACTATTTATTTCATAACCTCCTTTCCATTCCCTCAACTACATTCGATCCTTCTCTCCGGGATCTCGAAAACATATCCTATCTTGGGATGACCCGGGTTCGAGTCCCAGTCATGTCGTTATTCCGTGCTATATACTTTCTAGCCTTATTTGGAAAAGTAAAACTTTCTTTTAAAAAAAGTAAAACTTTTTCCCTTCTGTCTCTGTCGATTGCTCTCTTGGGATCATTTTGTTGATGTTTAATGATTTGCTGCTACGATTTGTCGCAATTTTCTTTAAAGAAAGCTTGTTTACGCTGGATTTAGGATTATACCATTTCTATTCACGTAAACAGTTTCCAAGCTCTCAAAAGCGCGTAGAATCGGAGTTTCTTAAGATGGGTGGAAAAAAGGTGGGAGCGCGTTCGCTTTTGTCGAAATAAGTCCCGGGTTAGATTCCCACTGGGGGCCCATATGTACGGAATGACCAAAGCCGAAATGTCGAGTGCATGGCAAGAAAATTCTGATAACTCAGAAACAATGGACTTCGTATTTTCCACGCAATTTAATTAACTGACTGGTTTCGGCCTTCCAGCCATCATCAGGTCGAATCATATTGGTTAAGAAAATAATGAGTTAACAAGGTATATCGACCGCAATAGGTAATTAGGGAAGTAGATGAATTACCGTCTTCAGCAAACAAAATATCTTTTCGCGGATATTTATACCTCCTCATGATCTTAAGGGTTTGTTCAAAGTTCACTATGTTAGTTGACATGATAAAGTTTCCGCAATATCCATAGTTTCCCTGAGCACTTTTCAGGAGAACTCAGCTGTTAAGTACATTAATGATAGGTAATCCCATTTTTTATAGAAGGAGAAATTAGATTCCAGTTAGGAATTCGAAGTGTCATGGTGAAAAATATCGAAGCTTCGTACGCTGAAAGCTGGAAAGTATCAGCCTGCTTTAGCAGCCAAAATGTAGGCATACTTTTATGGTGCTTGGTCAACATCATGACCCCAACGAAAAGCTGACCCGGGTGGCTTGCACCAGAGACGAATAAATTTAATGAAACGATCTTGTGCCTGATTACGTCATGACAACTCGACAATAATGATGTACGGAAGCAACCCTTGGAAATAATTATTCACATAATTAAGTATATCGATTTTGGGCTGAGATAAAAGTAGGAAATAGCATTCCATCTTTGATACGTGAATAACTCAGTCATAAAAAGAAAATCTTCATCTTCATAGGCGAACAACTGAAATACTGGTTTGATGAGATCTTCGGCATAATTACCTCTAACATTTTCCATATTTGGGCAGCAAGCAAATTACTGCGGGAGCTTAGTTTACGGAGCTGGGTCTCTATTGCCAAAGAAAAGTTTTAAGTTGCAATTTTTCTGATTTTTTTTTCATTTATACCAGGAAATGGACCATGTAATACCACTAGACAATTCATAATATGCAAAATCGTAGATATATTTGTGAAAACAGAAGCTAAAGGCTTCAAATTTTTTCAATAAGTAGTGGTCGCTCGACAATCTAGTTGGGCGACACTTAAAATAAAGCCGCCTGGGCATGCAACTTAGACGGAGCCCTTCCTCTCAGACCGTCAGGTTTCTAACCGATCTCCTCAACCCTTCTCCATTCATAGTCCTGACACTAAATTTTTATAAATCAACTTAGGTTTTGCTCTATGACTCTTCCGTCGTACTGTCCCTATCGACACAAATTTGAATGATTTCTTATTTCCTTGAATGTTATTTACGTCGATTTCTGAAAACCTAAAATTCTCTTATTTTGAGCTACTATTCCATTCTTCTGCATTGGATAGGTAATCCATTTTTTATAGAAGGAAGAAATCAGATTCCAGTTAGGAATTCGAAGTATCATGGTGAAAAATATCGAAGCTTCGTACGCTGAAAGCTGGACAGTATCAGCCTGCTTTGGCAGCCAAATTGTAGGCATACTTTTACTGTTACTATGCTGTTACTATCGGAGGTCTTGCCTTTGCAACAGCATAATGTTTGTGAAAGATTCAGTCTTACGTAAATCACTATCTTTGAATTTTTGTTATGAAATTATTAAAACATAAATTAGACTTTCGGTGATTAAATTTTTGACTTCGATTAGACGTGATTGTCGTCCTTGCAAAAGTATATCCACATAATAGTTGATCTCTTGCATTCAGTCTTATAAAATGGACTGGAAGACTAGAAGATTCTATTATTGTAGTATGTACATACTGTGTTTTTATCAATATATTATCTCCATGTTTCAAACAGCCTGTTTGACTTCCCTCTGGTATCATCCTGTTACCTATCTTACTCTTTGACGGCACACCGCATTACGATTTGTATCTAATAAAATTTTTCCTTCGCATCTCATTTCCATTTTCACGTTTATATTTCGGCGAAAGAGTGTCTGAAGACTAGTTTAGTTAGATATACTCAGTCTCAAACATCTACCTTGCATGACAAATAAGATTCCATGGAATAAGTAACACGCTGAAATCTACGATACCATTTAGTATTTGGCTTCACTAATCGGATAGCAACTTTCTGAAGCTTCTATATTATTTTCTAAACTAGGTTTTTACATACTCCTTGTTGAAACAAAATAACAGAATACCTTCGCTCAAAGCGGCCGATGCAAGCTTATTTTACGAGTATTTGGGCCGACCTAGATATTAAATTTCATCGAAAAGAGATGCAATTTCTTATAATTTAAAGAGAGGAGATAAAAAGTGTCTATATTTTTATAATTAGAAATT
>KZ308214.1:244459-265675 GCA_000376725.2 Ladona fulva | reverse complement strand
CCAGAATAAAAGTGTATTATTTGGTAGTTATATGCAGAATTTATTTAAGAACAGCCATGCGAAGTTTCAAAGTCCGCACTCAAAAACACCATTTTCTTATTTTTGGCCAGCTTTTTTCGATTCTAGCCCACTGTGCGTGTCATGAAATACTGACTTCTTTAATTTTCGCAGTTTTAACCTGTTCTTTGTTACATTCTGACTCAGAAATCAAGCGGTGTTTCTGTTGTTAAAATCTTGAGTGATAGAGATAAACACTCAATTAAATATCTATCCATATTTTATGTTGCATATAACGAGAGGGCGTTCTTATAATATAGTTCTAAATTAATTTCTGTTCACCGTGTATTGCGTTCATTCATTAGGTCAAAATAAAGTAACACCCGTTTAAAACGCTCCCGATTAAGACGCTATCCCCATTCTTACGGGCTTTTTTTTTTTACTTGGTCGCCCATTTCATACGAGACGCATTGTAAAATATCGCTTAATACGCTCTGCGACCCAATTTAGCCAGTCGTCTGCCTCGTTTGATAGACCAAAAATTGTTTACATTATCTTCATCACCACCGTTCTGCCTCGCCAGCGAGATTGTTTTTTCTTCTTTGTGTTTACGTTCCTTTTTAATCTATGATTCTTCAAATATGTAATGGAAAAGCACGTTGGAAATTCGAGTTAATTTTTTTTCGAAACTCTTCATCAAAGTAAATTTCTGCAGTGCACATAAGTGTGGCTTTAACATGTTTTCATTTGAGGTACTCAGCCGAGAAATTTTTCTCAGTTCATGAAGGCTGGAGGTTAATGGAGATCTGTTGGTTATGTGTTAATAAGTAACTCCAGTTCATAAAATTACTATTATAGAGCATAAAACTTAAGGGAAATTTACTTACGTTAGAAAAAATGTAGAGCTCCAGAAAGCGAAACATATTAAGATGGATCAAGAGCATGTTGATGTACAAAGAAGAGAATATATCTATGGAAAATATAAATGATATTCAAAACCGCTTGGAAGAATGTTCTTTTCCAAATAAATGGAAAAATTTTGTTCGCCATGATGCAGCGTATCTACTAAAAAAAGAAGTGAGCTGTGAACAATCGTAAGTTACTTCAAGAAAAGAAAAAAATGACAGCTATTTCTCAAAGGTTGTGACACATAAGAATCAACGTACGAAAGCTCTAATAAACATAGAAGACATGTTGGTCATAAGCTTTNGTTGACTAAATTTACGCCCAAATTACTCGTGAATATGTGATAAAATCGAAAAATTGAAGAGATAGAAAATTTGTCTAGACCTTGCTCTATAGTTTCGTGTGAAAATATTTGGGAGCCAGTGATCATAACTGATAGTTATGTCCAAATAAAATATCCTTTTTACGCATTTCGAGAAGAGATTCAGTTCCCTCCCAAAAGGAGCCGAAGTAGAAAGGACTTGGAGAAGAATACTCAGTGCCCACAAAGTAGCCCTTTCTCCACCCCTTCATTAGTCAACAAATCGTTACTTCGTATGTTTGAACAGCCGACCGTTAAAAACAGCAATTTCAATGCATTACAGCAGACTTTATTCTTTAGTAAATCAGGACAAACTTCAGCGAATTAAAATGTCAACAGAGCGGAAAGTTTCCGTGGTTATTAATAGATTACATGCATTTTTGTTTTATCCTTCGATTCAAGGAAACATCTAATGCCTCTCCGGTTAATGGAAGGCTATAAGTAATAGAGTAAAAACATTCATAGACTTCCATAAGACTGAGATTAGATACGCTGGCTGATTTTTTTACTTTCCTTCCACCACTAATTATCAGGTGGTCGAAGAAGAACATCTCTTATGAGCTCCACGACAGATAACGGTCTATGTTTTTCCTTTCAGTCAAAGTGTATCCATTGATTGGAAATTCACAATTATCACTTTCAGATAAGGGAAAATCACAGAGACAAGATTTCAAGGTTAAACACGCAAGTAACACGATTTCGGCGTTCCTTTTCGAAACTCACCGGTAGTTTATTCGACTTGGTTTTATTTTAACGTGTCACTGAAGATCAGCAAGATGACATCGGGAATAACTTACTATTAATCTCAAAAGAATAAATTTTGCACAACCTCAGTATTACGTTGTATATAATTTCAATAACAGATTAAACTGTTTGTGCTCATGCTATTTTCATCTTGGTCAGGCCTTATTGAGTCATTTTACCGCACTTACGCGGATGTTTTCTACACACAATCCTATTCATAACTACAACACTCCTCATCTGACCTAATGACCCTCATTCCCCATCTAAAGCTTTTGGTTGCTTATGGTATATCCAAGCAAACCTCGGACTAAAAACTAACAGGAATGCTATTTCTGAGATATAATAGCCATTGTAATTGAAAATTAGTCGTAAGTTGACATTTTAATTAAAATTGAATTTCAGCATCCTAAATATCCATCTTCGTCATTGGAATTTTGTATTTTAGTTATCTCATGACTCTAAGAACTATTTATTTCATAACTTCCCTCAACTACATTCGATCCTTCTCTCCGGGATCTCGAAAACATATCCTATCTTGGGATAACCCGGGTTCGAGTCCCAGTCATGTCGTTATTCCGTGCTATATACTTTCTAGCCTTATTTGGAAAAGTAAAACTTTCTTTTAAAAAAAGTAAAACTTTTTCCCTTCTGTCTCTGTCGATTGCTCTCTTGGGATCATTTTGTTGATGTTTAATGATTTGCTGCTACGATTTGTCGCAATTTTCTTTAAAGAAAGCTTGTTTACGCTGGATTTAGGATTATACCATTTCTATTCACGTAAACAGTTTCCAAGCTCTCAAAAGCGCGTAGAATCGGAGTTTCTTAAGATGGGTGGAAAAAAGGTGGGAGCGCGTTCGCTTTTGTCGAAATAAGTCCCGGGTTAGATTCCCACTGGGGGCCCATATGTACGGAATGACCAAAGCCGAAATGTCGAGTGCATGGCAAGAAAATTCTGATAACTCAGAAACAATGGACTTCGTATTTTCCACGCAATTTAATTAACTGACTGGTTTCGGCCTTCCAGCCATCATCAGGTCGAATCATATTGGTTAAGAAAATAATGAGTTAACAAGGTATATCGACCGCAATGGGTAATTAGGGAAGTAGATGAATTACCGTCTTCAGCAAACAAAATATCTTTTCGCGGATATTTATACCTCCTCATGATCTTAAGGGTTTGTTCAAAGTTCACTATGTTAGTTGACATGATAAAGTTTCCGCAATATCCATAGTTTCCCTCAGCACTTTTCAGGAGAACTCAGCTGTTAAGTACATTAATACCCTTTTGCTCTCCTATATCATCCAGTATATTTATTTCTTACGTCATGACACCGAAGGGGAGCTGGAGAAGTATCCAGCCTGGGCACTGGGAAGAGCTTCAATACAAATGCATATGCACAACCCTTCTTTAAGAGAAAATATATCCATGTGCCATAAATAATAATTTAGTTAATCGAAATTCCTAAAATATACATACCAATGCCTCTTAACCAAGCTTTTCCGGAATTATTGGGATACCCAAGAAATTATGGGTGGCATACTTGTAATCTGAACTGTATATTTCTTATACTTTTCGGATATCTTTAATCATATACCTTTTTTGGAATATGTTTCAGCATTAGTTCCCTTAATATAATAGAGTAGACATTATGAAGATGGATACTATAAAAATTTGTAAGCATGGATTTCGTGAAACGTATATTCTTAAATGTACATGGCTCTCGGATAGCCAAGTGGGAAACGCGTTCGACTTCGGTGAAAGCGGCCCCTGGTTCGATTCCTGGTGGGGGTCTACGTGCGAAATGACCTAAGCTGTCGCGATACTTTAAACAATATATCTACTCTTGCATGTATATTTCCAGGGTTCTACTGCGGAAAATAGTTTTACATACGCTAGCTTGTTTCTCTGATGTTGTACTGCCGATTTGTGTTCGCGATATGGCAGACTATCAATCCCAAACTGCGTTGTTAGCCAACCCAAAAACCGATGTTGGTCGGTGCAGCTGGTGGAGATTTTTGCTACATCAACACTAATCTCGCTCCATATCTGATAAACATCTCGATGAGCTTGATCTATTATCTCACAGCTGGAGGGGTTTACGTACTTTTTCTCAGGTGTTTGAAAAAGGCCATTCATTACTTGTACACCATTGCGAAATATTGCGTATCACTCGCCTGTTGGATGCCTGTGTATGTATCACCTGCCTGTATCATGGCCTGTGACTTCGCCATGTGACGTCTATGTAGCACACTTGGTGTGCGAATGCAAAAAGCCTTTTTCGCTTCCCTCCACATCTCAGTCAGATAAGAATCTGTGTTTTCCATCCGCGTTTCTTTAAAAGGGAGCCGTCACGGTCAGTTTACCTCTGAGTCCACGCGGTCTTCTTCGTATGTAAGTACCTGCTTTGGAGCCAGTATCCTATTGTGTGTTCGCTATTCGAATTACAACTCGAACCCATTTTCGCTAAGTATTAGCTTCTTAGAATCAGTCTTAGACATTCCCTACGATGGTATTCTTTACGTTGGGAGGACTGTTTGTGAATAGGTTTATTTGCTTTTTGTACCCTTGTCGATGAAACTGCCCATATCGATTAATGTAGCAATAGCAGTGTACGTTTCGAACACGAAAGAGTGCTACATTTCCTTTTATTCAAACACGGTGTTACCTCTCGACATTAATCAAAAATTTCGACAAATTAAACGTGTACTTTTTAATCTTCATTTGAAACAAGGTTTATCTAGATGAAAAATTGAACGCAGAACCGATCATTTTCCGCCATTTTCCTAATTTGGTTTAAGATTTATTTGAAAAATGTTTGCTGGTGCTGCAAAGTATCGCATAATTACGCTCATGTTTGTTCCACAATTGCGAACTTTAATCGATCTCGGAAATGATCTGGTTGCAGTACACTAGTTGAGAGGATCTTGCTTACGAATGAGATTTCGGTATTTCCAAATGTATGCATCGTGCAAAGTGTTATCCAACGATAATCCAAGGATAGAATCAAAATTATCGTAACATAACCAACTGCTTCAGTCGCCACAACGTGTAGTTTGCTAAAATCTTTCGTGAAAATTATGTAAAAGTGTATTTTGATAGGGAAAAAACTTGTCGAAACTGTGAAAGCGTTTTATTTACTTCATCGTGAACGCTATAATTTTTATTCCCGAGCATCTTTTGCTTAAACTAGATTGTTACAAAATTTTCCATTATGATGCTATAAATACGAGACATCTATGTCTCATGTTGACGAAAGCATCGTTGATCCTTCGGCTTGATGGACGATCAGTAGGTTTTGCAAATAGATTTTATACTTCCCCTTTCTTGAGGGCGTTTTCGTTAAGTAAAATATTTTCTTCTAAATATATTATTGATATTAGTAATCGAGAGCTGTTAAACGTACTGCCCGCAGGCAAAGACGCGATCCACTGAAGGTTTCCAACCAGCCCACTGATTTACCCAGAGTTCTCTAAATAAATTTTTATCTCAAAGAGCTTTGATAAAAGTGAAGTAACTTATCGAAAACTTTATTCAATTGCCCGTTTAGGTTGGTCAGTTATGACTAAAATTTTACTTTTCTCACGCGTTTGACCTCGTTTGATCCTTGCGTGAATAGTTTATTTTTTCAATTTAATTCAGACGTTTTGAAACGCATTTTCGCCTGTTGGCTAATGCATTCTACGTAAAAAATGGTCAAGGATCTATTTTTAGAAATCGCGAGCTGCATAATTCTTGGAACCCTTGCTAGTAAATGAGGTTTAAGAAGTTTACAATCCGGTCAGAAAGGTTGGGCAACTGTGCTTAATTCCGATAAAGCTATTTATTTGTTTTGCTTCACTTTCAATGCCTCTTTCTTTTCATACCCTTCTTATTTTCATTTCGTACCTATGAATACGCTGTATTGTTTTCGTCGCTATCATTACTTAATTCCTATTCACCTTTTCTACATCAAGTGTAGTCTTATATTATCATACTTACTATCATTGTGTCGCAATGTTTTTGCGGAATATGGAATTTTCAGAATTATCTCCTGCGATCACTTATCTCAGGAAAAACCTCAGTTATCTCACAGCTGCGTTCTTTTTTTTAATCTTTCGAGTGATGAGGACACGATTTTTTCGCGTGTTTTGAGGAAACCTCCACCGTTTCGATCGCTGTTTTTTCTTCTTCAAATAGTGAAAAAAACGAATACAAGGGTATCTGTGATAAATTTTCTACAATCACAAGAATTTTATTCTGAGCCGAGATAAATTTTCGAACGATATTATGATGGAAATCCCACATTTCTGCATGAATGGTATTTCAACATGTTAGTCAATTTTTCTGCTATTCATCGTTGAACATTGTTTATTAACTCTTGAACATTGAAAATTTGTTTATAATACGCTTGAAAGAAGAAAAGTCGAGAGAAATAATAATATTATCCTTCAAAAGCTTGTATTGATGATAATTTTCAAATCTTTTAAGAGTAAATCAATTTTTTGCACATCGCAGATTTATTTTGCATGGCGTTCTGAGAAAGTTTTTAAAATAAATTTTGTACAATAGGCTTCTCTCAGTTTAAGATTTACCTCGTAGATGCTTAAAATCAACAGAAAATCGTTATGATCCGAACAATTCTGTTTGAAATAATAAGAAGCCCACGTGACTTTTTTCGATGTTTCACTTGTTGGTTGAATCATGCTTTGGTTTGGTACTTACTTTGATGCGGTGTATCTCTTGAATGAAGCCACGTTTGAGCTAGAAATACTGAAATATCTTTTGGTATCGTATTGTAGCAATTCCTCTTTGACCGCTCTTTAATGTATATAAGTTTCTTCAAACTTTATATCTATTAACCATACTCGGTTTAACACTTTGAGTGTGGTTGGCTCAAACATGTACGTTTGTTTACTTTTTTCCTTTAAATATTAACAAGTATCGACGGCTTTCGGTTAACTCCACCTGTCTTTGTCTCGTCAACTAATTTTTACCGTATTTGGAAACTAATTGGTGCGCGAAACCAAAAGGAATTTATCTTCCCAACTGCAAGGAATTTTTGGGACGTCATTTCCGTGGATAGTGGGATGTCACTGAATTTTGGAGAGCTAATTACGAAAAATAATGCTGAGAATGAATTAGCGTATCGTAAGAACTGCCGCGTACAATAAGAATATTTTCAAACACTCATTTTTGAGAAGATTCATGCAGCATGAAAAAATATTGATGATATTTCCATTGGAATATCAACCTCTTATTTCACCAGTTCCATTACTTACTTGAGATAATGTTTTAAATTTGCAGATATTTGGTGCCAAACTTACTGAGATAATTTTGTTAATTTTCGATCCTCAGGCCCTGGACCATTGAGTGAAAAAACAAGATGAAGGTAGTGTTTAGCTGTGCCCTGATGGCTTTGGCCATCTTCCTCTGCAGCGGTACCTCCGTGCCACAGGAGGCAAGGCCCATGCCTCCACTCATCCAACACATTCTGAAGACTATGTCAAAGGAAGCCATCAGTAAGTGTTACGCTTCATTTTACTCTTCATAGGAGTAAACCATATTTATGTAGAGGTTACGAAATACTCCAAGACCAGTGGTGTGTAGGAAAGGGTAAGTGTACGATGGCTCCAGGACTCCACAATAGGAAAAGGTTATCCTAGTTAAATTTGATGTGGTCAAGCCGAACCTTGTGGAACGATGCCTTATCCAGGAAGAAAACTACGTTGTAATTTCTACAGAATGATGTAGAATTGAATAACACTGATGGTTAAGTTAATTAATATTGCAATAACTCCGGGAACAACAGCGATGTGATACTAACCAATGCGCATTTCGCCATCCATGAAGGCGTCATCAGGGGATGGCATCATTGGAGATGTGATGGTTTTTGAAGTCATTGCGATTATTAATATACAGAATAAAATTATAATTTTATCTTCAGACCTTGAAGATGTCTAGAACATAGACGAAACTGGTCGTTGTGAATTTATTCTGTGGAAATCATAAGATTGTTTACTTCCTGAACAAGGATATCCATGCATGTCAGGGTTGTCCAACGTGTAAGTCGCTGGCTAGAATGCAGCTCGCTGAAGGTTTTCAACCAGCCCACAAGTCTTTTCGAAGTTTGATCAATAAATTTCAGTTTCATAAACTTGTATCCTGAGATAAAAAAAGGTAGCATATCCAAAATCTTTACATAACTTTTCATTTCATCACACACTTTGGGAGAATTGATGCCACTGCGAGCTACAACTGCCATATCTTTTCGTAAAAATTAACGTCAGAACTTTATCATCGCCTCATCAGAAATATTTATTATAAATGCTACATGTATTAATTTATAGTGGATTCTTTGAAATACTTTAAAATGTAAAATTTGTTGCTCTTTAATTAAACACTTAAGATTAAGATTTATTGTTGAGTTCGAAACTCGCTTCAACTTCAGTCGAGTGCCCTTTTACTTGTTTTATCAAGCTTCTGAAGTTGTGTTTAAGGTTTTTCAGGACAGTACGTAACAACTCCGTAATACTTTTCGCGGAGATTGAATATTGAGAAATTTCAGATAAAAATTTAAAATGGTTCTTTAATCTAAATATTCATAATTAACTCATACTAATCATTGGCTGTTGATGGTAGGGAGCTGCGTTCAAGAGAACGAAGATTCGTGATTTTACCACCCTTGATCAATACTATCGATCATACATTAAGATTCTCCTTGTTGTAGTAGTAACATTGTTAACAGTGCTTCGATAGCTGAGGTCATTTTGCTCATGTGGGCTCCCACCGGGAACCGAACTCAGGACTGCTTTCACCGAAGACGAACGCGTTGCCCACTTGGCCATTCGGTAACCACAATCATCCTTGTTATGAATAAAAATTGACTTTATTTGTGTACTTGGTTGTTTCTCTCTTTCATTCATAATTTTCTTGTTGTAACTAAATTAACTTAATTAATTTAACTTAAATTACGTGCAAGCTGTTTTCAGCGTAAACGATCAGATCAAAAATAATTATGAAAAGATACGAAATAAATGTACGGCAGAGTGGTAATGTAATTTAAGTGTTCCTCATCAGCAAACTTGTTTGATCAAATTTTAATGTTGCCCGTGGACAACCCTGATCTAAGTGACTGAATATTTCATACTTTATCTACTTTCACGGTACCTAAATTTATTTCTTTCCTCTAATGGGTGTAATGGCTTATCTTCTTTTGCAGTTGCCGAGATGAAGAAATGGCTGAATCCCAACACTATGTCTTCAATGGACGACAGCTTGAAGAAGTTTTTGGAGTCTCTGAGGGATAAATTCCCAGTAGGACTTCCAGAATACGGAATCCCACCACTGGACCCTTTCTTCTTGGAGAAGTTTTCTTTCGACATTCGGCAAGACAAAATTGAGTAAGACAGGAATTTATTCTTATCAGCTTCGTTTATCATTTCATACTGTGGTCTTCTCCATTGATGACGCTGAATCTATAAAAGTCATATTAAGTCACCTTTTTGTTTTCGGAAATACTGCTTTGCTCATGTAAGGCGTGGTTTGCGTTGCGTATGATAATGATGAGGTACAAATCTTATACATTAGACTTTTTCCTAGTAGAAAAGGAGAAAACAATATTTTTATACCACGAAAATATTTTATCCAAAAATATTTACCTGGAGCGAGTATTCCTGAAAAAAATATCTCTTATTTTCGCTCTTCACGTAGTTTATTTTTCTTTAGTGTTTCGCTCCACGACAGATAACGGTCTATGTTTTTCCTTTCAGTCAAAGTGTATCCATTGATTGGAAATTCACAATTATCACTTTCAGATAAGGGAAAATCACAGAGACAAGATTTCAAGGTTAAACACGCAAGTAACACGATTTCGGCGTTCCTTTTCGAAACTCACCGGTAGTTTATTCGACTTGGTTTTATTTTAACGTGTCACTGAAGATCAGCAAGATGACATCGGGAATAACTTACTATTAATCTCAAAAGAATAAATTTTGCACAACCTCAGTATTACGTTGTATATAATTTCAATAACAGATTAAACTGTTTGTGCTCATGCTATTTTCATCTTGGTCAGTTCTTATTGAGTCATTTTACCGCACTTACGCGGATGTTTTCTACACACAATCCTATTCATAACTACAACACTCCTCATCTGACCTAATGACCCTCATTCCCCATCTAAAGCTTTTGGTTGCTTATGGTGTATCCAAGCAAACCTCGGACTAAAAACTAACAGGAATGCTATTTCTGAGATATAATAGCCATTGTAATTGAAAATTAGTCGTAAGTTGACATTTTAATTAAAATTGAATTTCAGCATCCTAAATATCCATCTTCGTCATTGGAATTTTGTATTTTAGTTATCTCATGACTCTAAGAACTATTTATTTCATAACCTCCTTTCCATTCCCTCAACTACATTCGATCCTTCTCTCCGGGATCTCGAAAACATATCCTATCTTGGGATGACCCGGGTTCGAGTCCCAGTCATGTCGTTATTCCGTGCTATATACTTTCTAGCCTTATTTGGAAAAGTAAAACTTTCTTTTAAAAAAAGTAAAACTTTTTCCCTTCTGTCTCTGTCGATTGCTCTCTTGGGATCATTTTGTTGATGTTTAATGATTTGCTGCTACGATTTGTCGCAATTTTCTTTAAAGAAAGCTTGTTTACGCTGGATTTAGGATTATACCATTTCTATTCACGTAAACAGTTTCCAAGCTCTCAAAAGCGCGTAGAATCGGAGTTTCTTAAGATGGGTGGAAAAAAGNTGGAACAAACGATGGCTTTGTATACGTTATGTCTATCGACCTTGGTTTCGGAATCGATAAGTTGACGGTAAGTTCTTCCTTTACTCCATCCTTTTATTTCTATGTAATGAATCGAGTTCCAGAAAGTTCGAGACCATTTCGCCATTGACAACACTGGAAACAAGAGAAAAGTAACCTCTAGTTATACCTAGAAGGCCGGTTAAACCGTTTTCTTTCAATTTTGGTCTCAGAGGGTAGGCGCGAACCGCCGGCGAGACTGCTCTTTGAGTGTTTCATACCTCTGATTCATTAACAGCCGAGCCCCAGTTTCTTCCCTTACTGATAAAAGTGAGCATTCAGGTTGAAATATGGTACTCCGAGCCCTCTTTTTCTTTCCTCAGACTCATTTCGAGGGACTTCTGGGTGGAGGAGATCAAGGCGACCTTGCCAACAGTCTCATCAGCGACTTGGCCCCAGAAGTACTGAATAATTACAGCCCCCAGATCAGCACCATGCTCTCCGACAAGATCATCGAAATGGCCAACCTTGCTCTTAAAAACACCACTTTGAGTGATATCATCCACATGATCACTGGATAATTTCTTTCTAAAATTCGCCACTGGAGAAAAACCGCAAGGCATTCTCTACTGTTTGTATATACCTTCAATAAAACACTTTGTATGATCCTTTCAGTGTGCTTATTATTCCAGTTATTATGTGAAAGGTGTTTTCCTATTTATTATTCAAATATAAAGTACGATACCAGAAAGAGAGTTGTTCAAATGCCACTTACTCAAAATTATAATTGTTCCCAACAAGTTCATAAAAACCCATCGTAAGATTGAACGTATGCTGTAATCATATTTAAGATCATATTGTAAGATTGAACGCAAAAATTTCAACAGACTGTCTGCGAATTGCTTTTCAGCTATAATTACGTTCATAAGAGGATAAAATAAATTTAAACACTCGAAGTATTATGTAGAAAAGAAAATATCAAATCGTTGTGAAACCATTCTCCACGGATGTATGTGTAAGAAAAGAAGTGTTTCTTTTATTATATTTCGCTTCCGATATATTATCGCGAATAACCCTTGTGTGGGTTTTACTTTCAAAAATATATGTTTTAACTGCAGGATTCTATTTATTTTGGAACGAGACTGACTTCATTGAATATAATATTCAGAAATCTGTATCACAGGCAAAAATAGAATACATTCTATAGACTATAATAAAATATATTAAGGAACAGGTGACATTAAAACATTCATTACAACAGTTCATGAAGGCTGGAGGTTAATGGAGATCTGTTGGTTATGTGTTAATAAGTAACTCCAGTTCATAAAATTACTATTATAGAGCATAAAACTTAAGGGAAATTTACTTACGTTAGAAAAAATGTAGAGCTCCAGAAAGCGAAACATATTAAGATGGATCAAGAGCATGTTGATGTACAAAGAAGAGAATATATCTATGGAAAATATAAATGATATTCAAAACCGCTTGGAAGAATGTTCTTTTCCAAATAAATGGAAAAATTATGTTCACCATGATGCAGCGTATCTACTAAAAAAAGAAGTGAGCTGTGAACAATCGTAAATAATGACTTCAAGAAAAGAAAAAAAATGACAGCTATTTCTCAAAGGTTGTGACACATAAGAATCAACGTACGAAAGCTCTAATAAACATAGAAGACATGTTGGTCATAAGCTTTAAAGGTATTCAAGTAAACCGCGCAATTCGTTACGTTTGATCATAGCAGTCGATCAAAAGATTCGATCTCTCGAAATTCCGATTAAATTGATCAGCTATCCTTCGACGAACACGTTCTAATGAAGAAGAAGAGAGGATTCATTGTGTTTTTCGTTGTAAATCCCCCGTCTTGTGAAACGAAAGATCACCGCAAAAGGTAAATACTTAAGAAATCTATTTTAGCGTTGTCTGACTATAAATTAGTTTGACAATAGGTTTTAAATACGTGTGTGCGAAGGTAAATTGTCACAAAACAGTGCATCAACTTTATTGTATTTGTTTTTCCCACATTCCTCTGGATGAATTACGACCGATTTGTTTACGATACTTTGGTTGTTATAATGTTATTTTAACCTAATGAAAAACTAAAGATTCAAAGAAGTAATTAGTTAAGTAAGTTAAATTCCCTCATTGTGAATCAATCTTCAGAGGAACGCCTAAATTTCAGCTAATTCTTAAGCGAAAAGGCAAATCAGTGAAGTTAGTCGAGTCGTATAATTGAATCCTTGTGTAATAGAAACGACTGAATGAAATTAATTGCACGTATTCGGTGCTCTGGCATGATAGCTAATTTTTCTTGATTATTGTTAGTGGCACCGGGTTCTCTTAAAGTCTATGTATTTCAAGCTCAGTCATCTTAACCAGTCCTTGAGTTTAAAATCCTACTTCTACGTTGTAAACACATATTGTAAGATGCTATTTCTTTAATGGATTGGAGAAAATTTGATATTTTAGTTGAATTTCCTTTGGTGATCCCTTCTGTTGTTATCATTCTACAATATCTATAGATAACCAAAACAGATCCCTGTAACTTCAAAGAAAATTCTAAATGTATATTTTATGTGTTATTAAAAATGCATGTTCTTAAATCATACCCCTGTTTAGAATACTAATATTCTTTTTTATTCCTGATCTTTTTAGGGTAGAAGACATGGTCTGAATTCAGCCTCGCTGGAGAGGAAAGTGCATCAGAAACGTTGCAGGAAAGCATCATGGAAAGAGAGGAAATGTTATACAATATAAACTTGTGTTCTCATGTTTGGCTTCCTCCGAGCCCTGGTAGCACTAATGTTAATCCTTCTGAGTAGAGGCAAAGTCCCCATCAGGGCCAAAAGCAGGAATTTTGTAGGGACAAGGGGATGAAGTCGGCGGATTAAGTTCTAGTCGATACTTGTTCTCTGAAGGCCTCAGGGCAGTAGGGCAATCCCTGCTTTTGTGCTTAGAACCGTTTGCTTTAGATTAGCATTGAAATAACAAGGGAGGGTTAGTCAGGGACAAGGAAGGACGAACCATCCGCGGCCCATTAGCACAGCTGTGTGAAGGTAACCAAAGGTGGTTATCGCCTTCCTGAAGGAGGAAACTCTCCTCGTAGGGATAACATCCCTTGTTAAGGAAATTGATTTAGCTTAGCATTAGCTTCCTTCCCTGCAAGTCCTGAGGTGACTGAAAGCCAAAGCTGCCTTGTGTGAGTGACGTAAGGGAAGTGAATTGGCAGCCTTCTTAAAAGGCATCTTTTTGGTGATAGTGTTTCTTCAAGTTCTGCTACTGCTGATCTTCTGTCACCTACTTACCAAAGGGAAAGCTGAAGGACCAGTGCTGCAGGAAAGTAAAGCTTCACCTCAATAGTAAGTGCTTATTTTAACTTTAAGGGTCATATTAAAATTATCCTCTACCTGTTTAATTTTTTTTCTGGGTAGTATCAAAGAAAATCTTATCAATATCAGTGAAATATGTTGGGTGTGGTATTCTAAGTAAGTAGTATACCCTTCAAGCCGCCTTTCGGCATGTGGGAGGGGGTGCGTGCACCATGACTATTTCCCTAATAGACTACTCTCTAATTTAGTAATGATTACAATTAGTAAGTTCCTATTTTCCGTTAAATTCCTTGTGATCTTGGCTATTAAATATCTGTTCCTGATTTCACCTCCCGTATTTGGTTTAACTGAGTACGAACGGCTTATCTTATGACTTTAGAGAACAATCTTGAAGCTTTCCTTTATTGTAACGCATCATGAAATACTGACTTCTTTAATTTTCGCAGTTTTAACCTGTTCTTTGTTACATTCTGACTTATAAATCAAGCGGTGTTTGTGTTGTTAAAATCTTGAGTGATAGAGATAAACGCTCAATTAAATATCTATCCATATTTTATGTTGCATATAACGAGAGGGAAGAGATACGAGAAGATATTATTACTTATAATATAGTTCTAAATTAATTTCTGTTCACCGTGTATTGCGTTCATTCATTAGGTCAAAATAAAGTAACACACGTTTAAAACGCTCCCGATTAAGACGCTATCCCCATTCTTACGGGCTTTTTTTTTTTACTTGGTCGCCCATTTCATACGAGACGCATTGTAAAATATCGCTTAATACGCTCTGCGACCCAATTTAGCCAGTCGTCTGCCTCGTTTGATAGACCAAAAATTGTTTACATTATCTTCATCACCACCGTTCTGCCTCGCCAGCGAGATTGTTTTTTCTTCTTTGTGTTGACGTTCCTTTTTAATCTATGATTCTTCAAATATGTAATGGAAAAGCACGTTGGAAATTCGAGTTAATTTTTTTTCGAAAATCTTCATCAAAGTAAATTTCTGCAGTGCACATAAGTGTGGCTTTAACATGTTATTCATTTGAGGTACGCAGCCGAGAAATTTTTCTCATAGTATGCATTTCGGAAATTCATATATTTATCTTCCCTCATCTGCAAAAACGGAACTCAGCTCCTATTCAGGGATCTCTACGTTTTTATCAGAATTACTATTGGTTATGACAAAATCACTATCGACCCTTCCTTCTAAATGTTATTCCTCCTGTATACACTTTATTCTTAATGAAGCTCAACATATAAACTATTGATATATGCCCGAATCCAACATGGGTGTTAGTTAAAATGTTTCAGTGGTAGCTAATCCTTTAGAAGTTGTATTATTTAATTGGGGTATTTTTGCACTGCTACCAGCCATAAGGCCCGCAATTCTTTCTTTAAGTTAGTGTCGTTGGTCTGCCATTATACAAGTTGTAGGTTATCGAATTTTCATTAACTCTTTACTCATAACGTTCACCACTTTGTTTCATAATTTAACTTCTCTTTTTGTAATTTTTCTTCTTCAGTAATACATTTTAAGCAGTATGCTCGAATAAATACGTTATTCCATCTTCTAATAGCTTCTATCTGTTTCAATTTTGCTCATTTTAAATCTATCAATGAAAGTTATTTTGGTGTTCTAGGACAGATATACTCGGTATTTATTCATCATCTGCAAATCGCTTATTTATCGCGATAGGCATTGTTTTATTTAAAAAATCCCAAGCTTTCGTAAAACACGATTTTGGTATCCAATAAATAAAAGTAGAAAGTTCTTATGCATATGGGTAAGTTTTCTTTAAACTCTATGGTAAAAAGTACCTCCTCTTAATAATTATTAAATGATATCCTTGCGCAGGTAATAGACTACTTTTATTGTATCTATTGGTATCCAGTTCTACTCCAGACTAGTCGAAGTGTTCGAGTAAGAAAAGCATACAAAGGCATTTTTATCGTTTGCAGACTAGTTATTTTTCAAAGTCGAGAAAAATACCAAAGGAAGAGAAATGAATAAAGTTAGTTATTACCGTCGCGGAATCTAGTTTTCGATCTTAAATTTCGACGCAAGTACATACTTTTGAAGGATTTATTTTTACAATTTACATTTTCACGGAAATTAAACTTGGTTTAGCTTATTTTTTAGTTTCTTCTTCAGTTTTTCCTACATTGCCATCTTCGTTATCGGGGACCACTCAAAAAATCAAGGACCACTCAAAAAATAGTTTTAATCCACCGAAAATTCTAGGTTTTGTGCGTGAATATAATGTATGCGAAAGCTTATTCGCTCTTTTTCATTCTTCGAAAATACCATGTGTTACTATCCTTTCCGTGAGCTGATTGATTCAAAGTTAACAAATTCCTGGATATTTTTTTACGTTTCCCTTTTCAGAACGTTGCACTGCTGGACCTAAGCTATGGAAATTATTTTATAACACGGACCTCCCACTATCAAATGAAAGCGGGTAGTCTGTATTATAAAAAAGATTTCGCCGAAGTTTGAGCCCAGCANGTGATATACTCCTCATAGCCTATTCTCATATACTAATTTTTATTTAACATTCATTACTGTTGTGGGAGGTATTAAGGTGACTTACAAGGCTATGAGAGAGAGATTTCCACTCAGATCTAGCCTCACCGAATAAAGGGTGAATCTATTCTAGTCTATCAATGGGATATTTCCTCTGAGTGTGCAACTGGTAATTTAACGTTTTTCGAATGACACGGCACATGGTTTTTGGAAAAACAATTTGGAATCAGGTTATTGATTTATCTGAACTCTAGTAGGACTCTAACTCTAGTTCCACTATGATTATATGAGAACATCAGCCGTTACGTACATTTTCCCTTATAGTTTATAGATCTTGTTATCCCAAATACCGGTATCTTCCATCTCAATTAAGGAAAGCAGTTACCCTTTACCACCGTCACATAGCCATAAATACCAACTAGTTTAAATATAATTACCTAATAATTTTGAACTATAAAATTATATTTCAAGATACTCGGCTCGTAATAAAAAATCGTGGCATGCACAATGAATTCGTTAGGAAATTTTCGAAAATCATTTTTCACTGGGTCTATTTTCTAAGCGATTCATATCATTCTATAGTTCATGAAATATTTCCGCTCAATGGAATCAAAGAAACGTGAAGTTCTGTTTTTTTGATTTTACAAACAAGTACAGGGGTCCTGATACGATTGGGAGATGTCTAATTGCGTTTGCCTTTGTCGAGTTCCATGTAGGTTTTCTGCCTTTCATGAAAGTTAAGGGCTCTAGAATTTATCCCTCCAATACTTTCAAATTGATGATTTGGATTTTTTTGACGCAGGTGCAACGGAACCTTCAACAACGTCAACGTGACCAATCTATCCTCGTACTCCATCGACTACGTGAAGCTTAACGTCTTCGGGTTGTCAGTGGCTGTGAACTTTTCTATCCCCAGCATCAAGGGAACTGGTCATTACTACATCGACGGAGAACTCATCGATCTTCTTCCAATTTACGGAAATGGAGATTTCGAGTAAGGAATAACCCGTAACATTTCTTAGTCTACAAATCTGATACTGTTACAGCAACTTATGATCATATTCTGCATCGAATATTTTTCCCCATAAGTAGTTCCTTGTTCATATATGTATATTTCGTTAATTTATTACCTAGGGACTACTAAAATAATTCTAACAGGTATTTGCTATGAGTGGAACGCAATGGTCCTAGCAATAGCACCTTTTAAACCAATGAGTGAAGAGAGATCTTACTTATTTTCACTATTCAACATCACTCATACCTCAGTAGCTCTCGTACCATCACATCCTGGAGCAACATTGCGACGAAAGGAAAAAAAGATATGATTTTCAAGCTACTGTAACGAAAGACATGTACCATACATACCGTTCATCGAGATATGGCCAGACGAATCAATAACACTCAAACTTTTCTCAATTTACAGATTGGTTGTGGAAGGCTTCCGAGCATCCGTAGACATTAAAGCTGGAACAAACGACGGCTTTGTATACGTTAAGTCTATCGACCTTGGTTTCGGAATCGATAAGTTGACGGTAAGTTCTTCCTTTACTCCATCCTTTTATCTCTATGTAATGAATCGAGTTCCAGAAAGTTCGAGACCATTTCGCCATTGACAACACTGGAAACAAGAGAAAAGTAACCTCTAGTTATACCTAGAAGGCCGGTTAAACCGTTTTCTTTCAATTTTGGTCTCAGAGGGTAGGCGCGAACCGCCGGCGAGACTGCTCTTTGAGTGTTTCAAACCTCTGATTCATTAACAGCCGAGCCCCAGTTTCTTCCCTTACTGATAAAAGCGAGCATTCAGGTTGAAATATGGTACTCCGAGCCCTCTTTTTCTTTCCTCAGACTCATTTCGAGGGACTTCTGGGTGGAGGAGATCAAGGCGACCTTGCCAACAGCATCATCAGCGACTTGGCCCCAGAAGTACTGAATAATTACAGCCCCCAGATCAGCACCATGCTCTCCGACAAGATCATCGAAATGGCCAACCTTGCTCTTAAAAACACCACTTTGAGTGATATCATCCACATGATCACTGGATAATTTCTTTCTAAAATTCGCCACTGGAGAAAAACCGCAGAGCATTCTCTACTGTTTGTATATACCTTCAATAAAACACTTTGTATGATCCTTTCAGTGTGCTTATTATTCCAGTTATTATGTGAAAGGTGTTTTCCTATTTATTATTCAAATATAAAGTACGATACCAGAAAGAGAGTTGTTCAAATGCCACTTCCTCAAAATTATAATTGTTCCCAACGAGTTCATAAGATTGAACGTATGCAGTAATCATATGTAAGATCATACTGTAAGATTGAACGCAACATTTTCAACAGACTGTCTGCGAATTGCTTTTCAGCTATAATTACGTTCATAAGAGGATAAAATAAATTTAAACCCTCGAATTGTTATGTAGAAACGAAAATATCAAAACGTTGTGAAACCATTCTCCACGGATGTATGTGTTAGAAAAGAAGTGTTTCTTTTGTTACATTTCGCTTCCGATGTATTCACGCGAAACAAGTCCTTGTGTGGGTTTTATTTTCAAAAATATATTTTTTAACTGCAGGATTCTATTTATTTTGGAACGAGACTGACTCCATTGAATATATTATTCATAAATCTGTATCCTAGGCAAAAATAGAATACATTCTATAGACTATAATAAAATATATTAAGGAACAGGTGACATTAAAACATTCATTACAACAGTTCATGAAGGCTGGAGGTTAATGGAGATCTGTTGGTTATGTGTTAATAAGTAACTCCAGTTCATAAAATTACTATTATAGAGCATAAAACTTAAGGGAAATTTACTTACGTTAGAAAAAATGTAGAGCTCCAGAAAGCGAAACATATTAAGATGGATCAAGAGCATGTTGATGTACAAAGAAGAGAATATATCTATGGAAAATATAAATGATATTCAAAACCGCTTGGAAGAATGTTCTTTTCCAAATAAATGGAAAAATTTTGTTCGCCATGATGCAGCGTATCTACTAAAAAAAGAAGTGAGCTGTGAACAATCGTAAGTTACTTCAAGAAAAGAAAAAAATGACAGCTATTTCTCAAAGGTTGTGACACATAAGAATCAACGTACGAAAGCTCTAATAAACATAGAAGACATGTTGGTCATAAGCTTTAAAGGTATTCAAGTAAACCGCGCTGTTCGCTATATTTGATCATAGCAGTCGATCGTAAGATTCGATCTCTCGAAATTCCCATTAAATTGATCAGCTATCGCACCATTCGTTCGACGAACACGGTCCATTGAAGAACCAGTACTAGTAGAGGATTTATTGTGTTTTTCCTTGTAAATCTTCCGTCTTGTGAAACGAAAGATCACCGCAAAAGGTAAATACTTAAGAAATCTATTTTAGCGTTGTCTGACTATAAATTAGTTTGACAATAGGTTTTAAATACGTGTGTGCGAAGGTAAATTGTCACAAAACAGTGCATCAACTTTATTGTATTTGTTTTTCCCACATTCCTCTGGATGAATTACGACCGATTTGTTTACGATACTTTGGTTGTTATAATGTTATTTTAACCTAATGAAAAACTAAAGATTCAAAGAAGTAATTAGTTAAGTAAGTTAAATTCCCTCATTGTGAATCAATCTTCAGAGGAACGCCTAAATTTCAGCTAATTCTTAAGCGAAAAGGCAAATCAGTGAAGTTAGTCGAGTCGTATAATTGAATCCTTGTGTAATAGAAACGACTGAATGAAATTAATTGCACGTATTCGGTGCTCTGGCATGATAGCTAATTTTTCTTGATTATTGTTAGTGGCACCGGGTTCTCTTAAAGTCTATGTATTTCAAGCTCAGTCATCTTAACCAGTCCTTGAGTTTAAAATCCTACTTCTACGTTGTAAACACATATTGTAAGATGCTATTTCTTTAGTGGATTGGAGAAAATTTGATATTTTAGTTGAATTTCCTTTGGTGATCCCTTCTGTTGTTATCATTCTACAATATCAATAGATAACCAAAACAGATCCCTGTAACTTCAAAGAAAATTCTAAATGTATATTTTATGTGTTATTAAAAATGCATGTTCTTAAATCATACCCCTGTTTAGAATACTAATATTCTTTTTATTCCTGATCTTTTTAGGGTAGAAGACATGGTCTGAATTCAGCCTCGCTGGAGAGGGAAGTGCATCAGAAACGTTGCAGGAAAGCATCATGGAAAGAGAGGAAATGTTATACAATATAAACTTGTGTTCTCATGTTTGGCTTCCTCCGAGCCCTGGTAGCACTAATGTTAATCCTTCTGAGTAGAGGCAAAGTCCCCATCAGGGCCAAAAGCAGGAATTTTGTAGGGACAAGGGGATGAAATCGGCGGATTAAGTTCTAGTCGATACTTGTTCTCTGAAGGCCTCAGGGCGGTAGGGCAATCCCTGCTTTTGTGCTTAGAACCGTTTGCTTTAGATTAGCATTGAAATAATAAGGGAGGGTTAGTCAGGGACAAGGAAGGACGAACCATCCGCGGCCCATTAGCACAGCTGTGTGAAGGTAACCAAAGGTGGTTATCGCCTTCCTGAAGGAGGAAACTCTCCTCGTAGGGATAGCATCCCTTGTTAAGGAAATTGATTTAGCTTAGCATTAG
>KZ308214.1:185371-234640 GCA_000376725.2 Ladona fulva | reverse complement strand
CCTACTTCGTGAGGATCCCAAATCGCACAGCAATACTCAAGGAGAGGACGAATCAGGGAAAAGTACGCTATTTCTTTTACACTCGATGAGCAGCCCCTCAGAATTCTACTGGCTAAACTTTGCATCCTATTCGCTTTACCTACTATGCTTTGAATATGCTCTTTGAAGGAAAAACTACTACCGAGCGTAATACCTAGGTATTTATGATGCCTCACAAACTCCAACGGATATCCTGAAATATTACATGGAGTGCGGGTACCCTTGGCCTGTGAAAGCTTCAATATTTTTCTCTAAAATCAAAAGTAAAAGATAAGCCGCTCGTACTTATTTACACTAAATAAAGGAATTTGAAATCAAGAACAGATGTAGTAATGACTAAATTAGGGAGTGAGAATTCTACACCTACAATATTCCATTAATAGTGATAAAATATTCTTTGACGCCCGGAAAAAAAATGAAACAGTAGAGTTATAAATCGCCGAATAGGATCTGTGTTCCGTTTACGCAAAGTAAGGAAAATCAATATTCAAATTTCCGAAATGCATAATATGCGAAAATTTTCTCGGCTGATTACCTAAGTAAGATAACCTTTCAAAGCCATACCCTTATTTCTGCAAGATGAACTTTACTGAATAGTTCAGAAAAAAATAAATTCAAACAAGCAATCCACGTAAAGATCGTCACTTTATTGTCGATCGTCTGCAATATGATACTTCTTTTTCAAAATAAAACACCTTCTCCTTAGAGGAACAAGTTTTTTTTAATTATCACACCTTCTCCTTGCGCAAATGATAGGTTACTTCTTAACTATCTAATAGCCTCGGGTTCGACCCAGACGAGTCAAAGCGTACCTGTGAGATATCCACATGAAGATCTCTTTACTTCTTTTTAAAAATAAAAAAAACAAATCATAAATCGAGTAACTAAATTCAAATAACGTATTAAGTTGAATTTAGCACTGTCAGTACAGGTACTACAAGTACAGTAGCACTGCACGCCTTCCGGTTCGAATCCCCTCCACAGAGACAGCTCACGGACGAACCGACACGAAATTCTGCCTCACACTCACCGTTCGACAGGCTGGCGTAGTGGGTCAAAGCACCTAGGTGCGACGCTAACTGTCTCGGGTTCGAATCCTGTCGCGGGCGCTTCCGGGATTAGAGGGCCGCCAACCCCACCGGAAGTTTTTTCTTCATCCTAACTTCGGAACAAAAGGATTCGAACCCGTACTTTAGTGTTGCGGGTGCCTAAGACCCGCACTCCAGTCCTCGAACCCGCTTGGCGGGCGGCCAAATCGTTTATTTCTTACTTGTTTTTCGGATCGCTTTTTCGGCTGCAAAAATTTCAATTTCACGTTTTTTCAGTCCACCACTTCCAAAAAAAAATGCACTGCTGGGCTCAAACTTCGGCGAAATCTTTTTTATAATACAGACTACCCGCTTTCATTTGATAGTGGGAGGTCCGTGTTATAAAATAATTTCCATAGCTTAGGTCCAGCAGTGCAACGTTCTGAAAAGGGAAACGTAAAAAAATATCCAGGAATTTGTTAACTTTGAATCAATCAGCTCACGGAAAGGATAGTAACACATGGTATTTTCGAAGAATGAAAAAGAGCGAATAAGCTTTCGCATACATTATATTCACGCACAAAAACCTAGAATTATCGGTGGGTTAAAACTATTTTTTAAGTGATTGATTCAAGTCATTGATTCCCGTTGAATAAGAAAGCAGTAGAGAAAATTCTGAAGAAAGTAACTAAAAAATGGTACATTTACTTTTCCGTTAATTTGATCAAAAGTAATTACAGTACACGTAATTCTATTCTGCCATTAATTTATTTTATTCCATTTCCGATCATTTAGTTTTCTTATATCTGAAATTCCCACGATGGGACGGCTTGTTTATAACTGCTAATTTTTTTTTACTTCATGAAATTATCGAAAACGAATTCTGCGACCATAATAAGTATCTTTATTCAATTTATCTTCTCCTGGCGTTCGTCTCGATGTTGCACAAATGTTTTTTTCTATTTATTTTTATAAATAAACAACTACTACAAACGGTAAAAATCTCGTTTACGTGCATTCATTGTGAGAACGCTTTGAACCATCTGGGAACATTAGACACATGAAAAGAAGCCTATCATCTGCGCAATGATGGTATTTTATGATTTATAAAGTTCGAAAGCTACCGTACCAAGCGCATAAAAAATTTCTAGTGTACTTACTTACTATGATAATATGATAATTTTGCAAGAAATGTAGATACCCCTGTATGGAAGCTGAGTTCATTTTTGCAGATAATAGTTGAAGTTCTAAAAGGAGGAGGCAATTCTAGATGACTTTTGTATTCATATCATGTCCTCTTATCAGCATTATCATAAATGAAAGAATAAAGTTGAAGTTTTTGAACTGAGAAATTGGCTAGATAGTCCCTTATGTCCCAACACATAATAAGGATTCAACAAAGATGAAGGCTACTAGCATTCAATGGGCATTTCATGAAGACAACTTCAAATTATGATTTCCATGCCAGAACAAAAGCAGTTAAGTTATTCAGTCACAAAATATCGTGACTTAAAAAAATGAGAGGGAATGAAGCACTCTGAATGGAATAGAAAGGAGAGCAATATTACAGAAACCCTCCCTCATTCTGAAGAAGATAAATAATAGTTTCAATCATCGAGATTATACAATATTTTAGTCACTGAAACACCACCTAAATTCTAAAAGACATGTCTCAGAGCATTCTTGACAGGTTACAAATTTGAGAATTAAATATATTGGAATCTTGTAATGTGTTATTAAATGGGAGATCTACAAGATTTACATATGAAATCAGAAGTTAAAGGTCAGCCAGCAACTAGAAGTTGGCTAAACTTAATTAATTGGAAATTCCTAGAAGATAAGACTCATTAATGCTGAAAACTTTAAAACTCCCAAGATAGGCAAAATGAGCAAGATAGTAAGGAATGCAATGAATAATATCAAATTACAAAATTTTAATGTTACTAAGTTAGGAAGTATGAATTACACTCAAAATATTCCTTAAATACTAATAAGATTTCTTTTATGCTGCCCAGAAAAATAATGAAACAGAAGGAAGAGAGTAAACATTTTAAGGCACATTTAAATTGAAAATAAACACTTACTAATTAGGTGAAAAGTATTCCTTTCCTGCAGTACTGGTCCTTCAGCTTACTCCCCAGTATGCAAGTGAGAGAAGATCAGCAGTTGCAGAACTTGAAGAAACACTTATCACCAAAAGATGCCTTTTAAGAAGGCTGCCAATTCACTTCCCTTACGTCACTCACACAAGGCAGCTTTGGCTTTCAGTCACCTCCGTGCCTCAGGACTTGCAGGGAAGGAATCGACCTAATGCTAAGCTAAATCAATTTCCTTAACAAGGGATGCTATCCCTACGAGGAGAGTTTCCTCCTTCAGGAAGGCGATAACCACCTTTGGTTACCTTCACACAGCTGTGCTAATGGGCCGCGGATGGTTCGTCCTTCCTTGTCCCTGACTAACCCTCCCTTGTTATTTCAATGCTAAACTAAAGCAAAATGTTCTAAGCACAAATGCAGGGATTGCCCTACTGCCCTGAGGTCTTCAGAGGACAAGTATCGACTAGAACTTAATCCGTCGACTTCATCCCCTTGTCCCTACAAAATTCCTGCATTTGGCCCTGATGGGGACTTTGTTTCTATTCGGAAAGTGTAGCTTTAGTTTCGACAATGCCTCAAAGATGCCAGAGAAGAATTGAGATTTACGGTTCTTAATGCATCAGCATGAAAAACTAAACTAATATAAATCACTTCCGCAAAAATTAACCTAAACACCAGTGAGTCTGAATCATTCATCGATATAAGATTTCTAGCAAGAAGCAATCCATTTCCACTAAAATTAAACTATAAAATCATCACCTTTCTCGTAAATAGTCTTGCAACAAAATTTTACGAATTCAAAGATCTTCAACTTCAAAGAATCAACTGATCAAGAAATTTCAAAATTCGAGCCATCGAATCTCTCGATTTCCCTGACTTGGTCGAATGTTGCGAATAGCGCGCTACATTTGAGTTACTAAATGATTAATCGGTTACATTTCGAAATTTTGTAGAATTTGAATGATTTTAAGGGATATTTTAAAGATTCTTAGTAGCTAGTGCTTTACATGGACTTAACAATACCCATCAATCATTTGGTTTATTTAGGTCACCTCCAAAGATTCGTTGTGAGCCCTCTTAGTAAATCAGAGACGTACTGAGGCATAATCAATTTCTAACAAATATATTTGAAGAAAAAGTTGTAGGACAGTAATCGTGGAGACGTACCAGAGCTGCTATATTCGAGAACATGGAGAATGAGATGGACTTGACATCATATGTTAGCCTGAAGGCAATAAAATAAAGACGTGCCTACTGCGACAAGGCATTGCCTTTAGTATTGAATGATATCGTTTACGTGAATAATCTCAAGAATGTGGCTGCAGGTTTAATATTTTTGGAGAGCAATAACATCCCTGCTATATGTAGGTATAGTTTTAATTCCTTACGATTTCCAATTATTTTATTCGTTTGAAATTCGTAAATATTTTGCAGTTGTAATCGAGATATTCTTCTTGTAAATATCCTCCGAGTGTCTTGGAGAGAAGTATTCCCGACTTTAAGCCCGAATAAAAATTCACAGTTGTTGAGCATTTTTCATTAATTCTTATGAGAAAACAATTATACATACTCTGAAGATGAGGTTAAAGGGTGAGAGCACCAAAGCAGAAGAAATTAGAACAGTTCTTTCAAAACTGTGAAAAGGAGATTCCTTGAATTCTTTGAGATATTTAAGTGCCTTTTATTAGTTAATCTTCGAATTCCATCCGACTTTCTTGTTGCATAATGAACTTGTCCTTTGAAGGACACACCATTGCTCAACGCATCTCTTTCCGACTTATAATACTGCAGGAAATTAAAGTGATGTATCAAGTGCGGACTACGATGGGGCTGGGGGAAGCATGAAATTATTTTGTGATTTTCCGCACACGTACTCAAGGAAATAAAAGGCGTCTGATATAAGAGGGGGAAAACAGGTAAGACGTAGGAAGCTCTTACTCTGATGAAATTTTAAGTTTTCGCTTCTGATACCACAATTTTTTTCTAAAGGGGATTCTTTTCTGAAGGGGAATTTTTCATTGACTTTTATTGTTCTTGTTCATGACTGTGATCCTACAAAGGTATCGATGTATGAATTTTGCTGAATAATGGCATTCACTACGCCCACTCTTTATTGAATGCTATGGAAAACGATTTTCAGCAGGTAATCATTCTGAAATTACGTGAACGTTTTCCACTCTGTATTCTGGTTAAGTGAGGAATGGCAAACTATATCACTCCTCTTCTCACTAAGTAAGCCTCATTCACTTATCGGGGCTTTTCGTAGATAATGGTGTTTCATTGATTTCATCGTTTTCGGCACACCGAACGATAAATTTTGTAAGTGTAAAGTAAGGATGGCGGGGCACCCGGATAGCCAAGTGTGCAACGCGTTCGACTTTGGTGTAAGCGGTTCAATTCCCGGTGAGGGCCTACGTGCGAAATGACCAAAGCAGTCAAAGCACTTTTAACAATAATGCTACTACTATAACCTACTATCTTACTTTTTTATCGTAAGGAAGGACAAGTAATGATGCCTCCGCCGAAATCGGTCCATTATATGGTTTTAAGTGACTCATATAATACAGAGGTAATTAATGATTAATTTATTTACACATACTATACATATTCTTACAGATATATATATATAAATACACGTAACATAGCTCGTGAATAGCGACTGTCTTTACTATAGATTATTATTAAATATTTAAGAAAAGTTCGTTACATAATAGAATAACGGCTGTGACGCCGCATTATCATATTTTACGGTACATTATTAATGCTAACGCTGGTTTCGTTCATTTCTCGAATTATGTTATTTTGTCACAGTTAAAATTCGACTGAGAAGCAAGTAAAAGAAAATGATTATAAATATCAATCTCTAAATTTATTAAAGGTTGAATGACAACGGGATAAGAAATTGTAAAAGCTTGACACGTATCTAACTTTCTTTATTTTCTAAGTTATACATCGACCGAAATATCGTTGCTTCTATTTCGACTAAAATGATCAGTGACAATTGTTAGCGAAGGTTTACAACCATCCCGAATGTCAGCAGCAATTTTATTGAAATACATTGATAATTTTGGATTAGCCCTTTCCTTTCGTATTTGTGCAAGAATTGCAAACGTTAATCGATGAAACGATTTATTTGCTAAAATCATTCATTAGATGAATAAAGCGTTATTTGCTAAAAACTTTTCAAAGAAACGCTTCTGCCAAAACAAATTGCCGAGTTCTGATGCGAGCGAGCTAACGAAGTCCTGAGTCATTCCTCAACTCACGTCGAGGCTGGAAAAAGTAAGAGATAAGACCCGCGCCAAGTTCTACCATACAGCAATCATAGGCGAAACATTCTTTAAATCGTATAACTTGGATTCCCTTAAGAGTGACTAATATGTACTTGTTGGGAGAATTATACTGAAAATTTCCTAAGAAAAGTAGGAGAAAACGGCTGGAGGTTTCTCAAGAGAATGCCTAACAGGCAAAACTTTGCTTACGAAAACGTGTTATTCCCCTTATTTACCGTGTTATTATCCCTTATTAGAGGCAAAATATTCCTCAATTTCCCTCGTAATCTACCAATAGTTAGAAGACGAGGTGGCGCTTGAATGTTGCATACACATAAACACACCAAAAGTAAAATATTTTAATAACTATTCATACTGAAATAGTATGTACATTATATTTGGTAGTTAACACATCTAATGTGATATGATTATATGAAGCATCTTAAGGCTGAGACAAAAAAATTAACTTTAGACCTATAAAAGTTTCTTAAATAAACATTGGAGCTCCAATGGATAAATTCTGAAATTTTATTTAATATAAACGCAAAGAAGAAATTGTTCTTCTAAAAAATCATATTATTCCTCAGTTTTTAGGATATTAATTTACAGAAGAGACGTGATTAGAAAATTTCGTGGCAGCAGAAGGAGCTATTAGCTCGAAAGCGTCATTGAAGTAATTTAAGGGAAAATTGACGAGCTTGCAACGTTGAATTTTCCCTGTCAATTCTAATTTAGAGAGCCATCATGAGGATTTAGGCAAGCATTAGAGAGAACAGATTTATCGACTGCGCTCGATAATAATGGGCAATTAATAACGTAATTCTTTCTTGATACAAATAAATCGTTAGTTTGGATAGTTAAAACAAATTCATTGTACGTGAAGTGGACATTTCAGAATATAAATATGTACTCAAAAGCATTGAAATAAAACCATTAAAAACCTTATTCATTAATTTAAATTGCTTGATTTTTTTATGTAGGTAGCATCGCCCCACAAATTAACCCTTGGTGTGCCCAAGCATAAAATAGGCTTTAAAAGGAATGGTCTTACAATTAGAGCGAACCTCGTTTCTTATATGTCCATGCGTACGTGACGACCACGAGAAATGTCACGATAACAGTGGAATGAGGAGCTTTGCTGATGCAGAATGTAAGAAGAAAACTTTCAACGTGTTCATTTTATCCTGGAGTTCAACTACAAAATTTTCTACTTGCAGATATTGAATTAATGCTTTAAATAATCTTTAAGTTATCTACACTGCGCCTTCTAACTTAATATTTTCTAAGACACACAGAATACAGTAGTGATCTGTAAAATATATGCCTAAAAGTTAGTGAGAGGGAGTAGCGGATTGCACTAACGTAGGCAAAAATTACCTTCCACTCATATAAGAAGCCTGTCCGGTTTAAGAACGTCGAATGAAGTTAACGAGCCTTGGAGATCTGAGTTTCGGGAAACCACCAATTGCCATGCATTGAATCCCGTCGCCAACTTGCCAACTTTATGTCCGCGACGAATGCGTTTTCAATAATCTCGCGAAGCTGAAATTCGCGGATAACTATTTTATTCGGACTATAGTTCCATAGCTATGGATCAACAGCATGTGCCACTTATTTGTTCACTGAGAAAATGTCTCTTCTCTGTATGTTACGATATGTAAGTGCTCAGAGTCTATGTGATCAAATAATCTACTGCAAATCGTACGGATTTTTATAAAAGCGCGTTATAAGCTATTTTAAGACCTTATTCGTAGAAATATCTCGGGATAAACGTTTCCTAAAACTTGTAATTCGCAATACGCCAGAACACGCCAAATGATACACCAGATAAGTTTTTTTAGCGTGAAATTAGCTCAATTAAATGATACAATGTCACGAATACCTAAATTAGTGAGAATTGAGCTCTAGGATGTTGAGGTACTGGTGTTGATCAAGTTTTTTCATCAACTGCGTCACAAGAATAAAAATATCAAGAGCAGCGCTCCTCAAAACTGACGTGCAGACAAAATGTTAACGCGCAATATTGAATGTAGAAAAACATCAAGAAACTTTCAACCCTTCATCCTTTACTCATATTTCTTATACATGTATTCTGCGCTGGAATATTCTCCAAACCGCATTCCTTTGTAACTAGCAGATTTCCTCATTCGACAGGCTGGTTGCGATAGAACCTCAGCTAAATGCGGAGGATGAGTGAAAGAGTCATGTCCTACAGCCAAGTGTTCAAAGTAGTAGTATTAGTATTGTTAAAAGTGCTTCGACAGCTTAGGTCATTTCGTACGTAGGCTCCCACCGGTGTTCAAAGATTTACATCGACTAGTACTCGTAATTGGACGAGAGAACAGTCAGAAAAGGTTCCAATAAATTAGAGTAGCCATTGTTGTCTCCGCATCGAGAGAAATAAAAGTCAAATTTTAAAAAATTTCAAAGATTATTTTACAGAAGAATACCAATAAAATAATTAGTTTTACCTAACCTCCTCAAGTCGAAAATTTCATTCGGAAAGCATTTCAAATGAACTTGAAACAATTTTTTTTCAAGTCCCCCTTATATTTGAGGATTGTAATTATGGTTTCACTTACCACGGGAAAGACGTGTGAATACCTTCCCGGAAAGTGGGAGACCCGAGTTCGTAGTCCTAGTCATGTCGCTATTTTTCACATAATAAAAAGTTATGGAAATTCCACCAACTCGCGATGGTTCATGTACATCCTGTGAAAATAGATAGCTCACTGTTTTTATTGCATATTTAAATGATTAGCGTCTTTGATAGGGAGAGATTTTGAGTAGAATGTCCCCTATTCCATTCAATCCATCTTCATACTCCACGAATAGAGTTGATTTCAAAAAGATATATCTGAAAAGAAAATAAGAAGTTTAAAGGGGTAATTAAACTAGAAAATGCTTAAGAAAGAAGTTTTCAAAGCAGGGTAACATCCGCAAAGGATCTAAAAAATTGTGAAAGTCTACAAATGGCTGAAAGATGTGGAGAAACATAAAAAGTAGAATGATAATCAGTAAATCAAATAAAAGGCAAGATCAACTTTTAAAGAATAATGTTGAAAATCAAAAATTTAACAAGATTCCTGCATGGAAACAGATGAGAACCAATGAATATTTTAAGGGAGAGCAGGGCATATGGCTCATAGGCCAAAATCAAAAACTTCCCTATAAATGTTTACGACACCTGGGGAGTTAAATTTGAAAATACATGATTAACCGAGTGGAAAATCTCCCAACTTGGAAATTTAAAACGTTCCATGCAATAGAATGGACCAAGATAATCTTTTGGTTTCCTTGGCCCATCCCCCTTTAGTTACACAAATAAACATATAACCCGCAAAATTCTACTTTTCTGCACTCTAACCTCAAAAATATGTTTATTAACTTTATCTCTGGCTTTGAGCTACCCACCTTTTTTATGGCCAGGTTATGCAGGAAAAGGAAACGTTAAGTAATTTCTCATTTCCATAATTTTCTTCCAGATTTTCCGCTGTTTTCGAAACCCGAAAGGAAGCGGTCGCCAGAAATTAAATCGGAAGAGGTATTTAAGGCCGACAAACTCCAAGACGCGGTATGATGTAATAAGTACCGTAAATTGGGTTACTTGGACACTGAAAGCATGGTTTCAAATACGTAAGAAATTCCCGTTACAAACAATATTGCGGGGATTGCGGGTATATTTTTAAGCTGCGCTACAACGCTGAATTTCGATATCCATTTAAGCATTACCGTCGCTCTACATTGAAATCTCTCCGAAAGGAGGAATTCATGCTATTAAAAAGTGGATGAATACAACTCTAAATCAAGGTAAATGCAATTCAATTACTAGGTTAACTATTCAAGCCCTTCCCTTTCTGAAATCATAGCTTTTCAACAAGCTATCATTTGTGTGCCAGACTTAAGCTTGGACACGTGTAATAATGGCATGAATAGATATTTTCGTCAGAGGATATTCAGCTTCGAACGCATTACACAAGAGAATTATGCTAGGATACGATACTTCAGTAAACTATTCAATTTGTCACGTAATCTTCTATGGATAAGTTCTTTTTTCACAAAATTACCCCGCATCTGCTCGCAAGCTAACGGGAACGGGAAATTTTTCATCGATAAAAACAGGACAAAACGTTAAAAGTTCGTTAAAAACGTTAATTTCGTTAAGTTCGTTAAAAAAACGTTAAAACGTTCTTCGCTCTTCGTTTTCGATGGATCATTTAATACCCCAATATAGACGTCACAGTATTTACTGAGCGAATGTTTGTTTTACTGAAGAAAAGCATCTGATACGGCTCTTCTAACGAAAACATGCGAAGTGAAAATGCTAAATATAACACAATACAATCAATCGATAGGTAAGTTTTCTCAATCCAATTAAATATAAGCTTTAGCTTTTCTAACTTTCGAGAGTGTTCTCTAGAACCAAATTACCTCTTAAACAATTCGCTAAGGACCAAATTACCAGAAATATAATCCAAGGGGACTAACTGGGAACCAAAATAAAATTACTGCATCCTGTATAATATACACTTAGTACATGGTATTTAATGCAATTTTTTCTTCATTCACCCTAGATTATATCGAGAAAAAGTAGGTAAAAACAACCAAACTTACCACCCAACTTCCTCGATATCATTATTTGATACTTTACAGATAGTACTTTCTTACCAGCAGTATTCAATTATAGGATATCTTTCTACTCCTTAAGTTAATCATTTGACTCTATTAAATATTACTCAAGAAATTTCATGAAGTTCGTAAAACATATACAGGTAACTCTTAATAGTAACCACATATAGTTAATCTTGAGGAAAGATGTATACTCATAAAAAAATCGAATTTGAAAAATGTATAAAATTAAAGAAAAGTACGCAGAAATTGACCCAAATTAAGAGTTATTATATTTTCAGAAACATGTTTTATAAGTCAAGATATCCCAATCCATGTACAAAAGTGCAAATAACTAAGGGCCATATTTTATATGGTGTTGAAGACACACCTCAGGATTAAAGGAAAGGAAGGTGTCTTTGTAGATTGAAAACCTACGGAAGATCCCAAAGGAATAACAAGTGTGAAAAATAGCGACACGGCTGGGACTCGAATCCAGGTCTCCCACTTTCCGGGCAGGTATTCTAACCACTGAACTACCGTGCCTCGTCTCTCTCACACTGTTAAGGGAATGCTTTGTGAGCAAGACGGACAGTCTCCACATAGTGGCACAACCTGCCGTCCGAGGTCCTCACAGAGGCAGCCAACTCACAAAGCAGGTATTATTGAGGTTTTTCCCCCAAGGAAATCACAAGGATTAAAGGAAAGGAAGGTGTCTTTGTAGATTGAAAACCTACGGAAGATCCCAAAGGAATAACAAGTGTGAAAGTGGGAGACCTGGGTTCGAGTCCCAGCCGTGTCGCTATTTTTCACACTTGTTATTCCTTTGGGACACACCTCAGCTTTTTGAAGCAAAATTTGGGAAGAAAAGGTTTCTTTGAATTGAAAAGCAAGAGAATTATGTAGGTGATTGTCAGTAACATTAGTACCATGAATTGATTACTTTTTTTCTGTGCATTTCACTGTAATAAAATTGTGTGATTTCAGCTGTTATGGCATGTTAAATGTATCGTGCAGATAACGTTCCAATTATTAGTAATGACAGAAGAAAAATGTAACCTCTAGCATGGAAGATGCACTGCAATTTTGAAAGAATTATTTCAGGTAAAATAGTGTCCTCAATGCCAGCAAATAAGTCAACAAAATAATTATGCGATAATTTCATAAGTATCAAGGAAATAAAAACAAAGTTAACTACAATAAAATCTGAAATTTCTCATAAGATCACACGAAGCATGTTTAACATGAAATTTACAGATACATTTTAGTGAAGCTGGTTTTATATGGATAAAGGAAAAGCTTTACATAAGAAATGCTCACTAATGAAAGAAATGTATGACAGAAGGCATATAAACGCAAACTTCAAAATAAAAAAGTATTTAACACAAATTTAAAGTAACAACTTCAATTTCATAAAACACCAAAGCAAAATGATATGAACAGACTATAAACTTTACTCATTAAACCCATTAAGGCTGGAGTTGCCTGCCAAGGTCCTTTTTTAAGGCAATGTATCCACATGGACCCAACTGCCTCTCGAATCCAACCAAATTGGAATTCAAATGATAGACCTAAACATACCTTTAAATTAAGCAATAATGATTAACAGAAATTTCTCTGGGATTTCCAATACGGCATGTGTATTACATAGCACTCCACTCTTTGTTCCTTAAGGAACATATTTCCATGATGTCATATCCCAGCTGTCAAATACAGAAACAACCTGAGAATGGCTTTAAAGTAACAGGCTGAAATGTTCATTCATTCATATTCAATGTTCATTCATATTGAAAACATCCTTACTCATTTGAAATTTCAGACTAATTCCTGTATACCATCCACCAGGATTGTATGAAACCTTCTCATGATATTGCTTCATTTAAGAACATCTTTTCCATTTAGTCTTCCAAAATGTCACTTTCCTGCTGATTCAATTCTTAAAAATTCAAATGCGACAAAGATTTCATCCTAAATCATTTACTAGTGGTCAGCAAGAACTTTGATAACAAAAGCCATCTTTAGACATTATTTTAACGTTCAAGAGCTGCATATGATATTATTTTAAAATTTTGCCATAAGAATCTTTGTTCGATGTCCCTTCTCTTGGTACTTGTCCCAATTACATACGACTATCATTTCTTATTTAATTTTGCAAAAGAAACAAACCCTGCTAGTAATAAAAGTAAAATAAAATGCATGAGCTTGGATTCAACAATAGATGTCTGGGGAACCGGTTGTTTACAACCACAAAATATCACAAAACGTTCGTCTATTTTATCAAAAATCATGTAATTTCATATCAAAAGAAATTGTCCACAGTCAAAATAAGAATTTTCATTCAATTTCACTTCTTTTGGTGATTGTCTTGATTTCATATGGCTATTCTTTCTGATTTAATTTTGCAAATGAAATAAACCATGCAAGCAATAAAAGTGTTATACATGCATTTCTTATGGAAACAGTTTTACATGTCTGGAATCGAACCGGGACAGTTAGGTGAATAAAAAGTAGCCTATTATCAGCCCAGGGAAGATTTAACATTTAATTCTTTAAAGTTTGAAAGTTGCATAACACCTGATTCTCAAGATTTTGGCAAACATATATACATATACACATACAAAATTTCTACTTTATATATAAGATAGTAAAATATACAAAAGAGATAAGAGTCCATGTTTCCAAAGAAGGATATGTTCACTCTCAACTCTTCAATTGAGAGTACACTTGTGCAATTAACAGTTAATAACCTGGCTGGTGGGATTTCAAAGCTGTTCTTAGAAGCTCAGTAAGTGGTATTAGTCATCCTTAAGAGATGTCTCAACAAGTACAGAGCACATTTGAGAGCCACATGATGCTCGAGAGAGAGACAGTTTTCCCACACCTGCTCACAATATTTTGATTTGACAGTAATTAAATTCTTAAAGTCAATGAACTTGATAGAAAATATTCTCTATTTTCAATCTTTGATAATAGGTATAAAAAAGGAAAATAAAACGTTTTTACTTTAACAGTTCTTCGTCCCCAAAAAGATAGACATATTTGAAATTTGAAAAATATGCAAATAAAATTTATTAGATTTCCTTTCAGTAAAACTTTAAGCAATATCTGATAAATGAAGTCCATGGGAAACAAAAGCTAATAATTCAGGACTTCAATGTAACTCATACAATATTATGTGAGTTTGATAATAAAAGGCTTTGAGAGAATATTTAAAACTCATAAATAAAGAAGAGAATGATATTTTATTGTTAACAAAATATAGTTTTCCACATTTAAAAATATTTAACAAAATATTTTCATTATAAAATTGTAAAATAAATTCAGCAAATGCTTGAGAGTTGAAAATATTACCTTAATTGAACTTATTTAGTTTCAAACATTTTTTTCACCATCTCTTCCAGCAAATAACAAAATCAAAAATAAGATATTTCATCCAATTCAGACTTTTCATCTTGAACTCCATGAAGTGTTATTTCCTTCTGCAAATTTTTGTATATCCTAAGGTGAATATACTTCTCCATACCAATATGCACCTAAAACAAGCATTTCAAACAGTTACATTAGTAAGTTCATCAAATAATTTATCACATTTAATAACTATAAAATAAATGGAGTGACAGACACTCTTTAAACAAAATTCTCAAAACTTTTAAAGTAACAGATAATTTTTCAAGCAGCTGTTTTAGTGTTAAATTGCACCACACCACAATTGTATAAAATCTAAGACTGATATACATTGAAATGGTGAGGATGTGCTGTAATTAGCACATTTTGAAGTTAACTCTCATGAAGTTTGCAGAAAAAAGTGTAGCACTTAAATACTTGAATCCCCTGGAAATTCATCTGTCACTCACAAATTAGAGGTTACAAATTCCATAGAAAATTTACTAAAGTGAGAAGAGAATGCTATGCAAATATATAAAAGCTTCCTTATCACTATAAATTAATAACGAAGAAATCTAAAATAAATATATTAAGAGTTATAGTTTTTAAATCGGTAAATCTTTGATAGCGGTTCGACAGCTCAAAAAAATCATAGCTCAAACACCAAATATTTACCTTTTAAATCTACCATTCTTTCAGCTAGTATACCCTTCCATACTATCACTTTCAGTTTTAACAGCCAAATAGAAAAATATTTTAAGGAGGCAAAGTAGTAAAAAAGATAATATAAATAAACGTAATTACCCTAATTCATAAAATATTTTTCCTCGACATTCTCTTGAAGTCATTTCTCAAGCTATGGTTAAATTTCAAGTTAACTATAAGCGTTGGAAAACTAGATAGACATGAATACCTTTACAAAATAGTTGGTCCCAGCAACAACTTGAGATTTATAATTTTTGACGGAAAACTCGGTAAAGGACCTGCCTAACTTCTCTTCGGCAGCTCTTTTCACAGTTTCTACAATTTCTTGTACCTCCGCAGTTGCTTCTTTAACAGCACTTATACCACCAGCCTTTTTTAACATCTATAACGTATTGGATCCAAAGTAAACATAACACTTAAAAATAATTTTACTTAATCTTCTACAAATTACTAGGACTGAAATAAATTCGTCTAACCTTAATTTAGTTTTGAAATCAGAGAAGGATTTGACGTTAAAGATATTCTTGGAGACACTGAGCTACAAAGGGAATGTTTGCCGTTTTAAATGTATATGCGGAAGGAAACGTGACACATCACAACCTTGACATTCTATTTATAAAATTATCAAAGCTAAAGGAAGCACATTCAGATTGTATTTCAACTGCTCTGCCTGCTATTAGTCACGAATCACGGGTTTTGAAACCAAAACATTCCCCCTCCCTACCTAGCCACATCCCGATTATCTCATTTCTCGGAAAACAATTGACTTCCACCTAAAACGCGCTAAGACTCCTAGATTCAAAAGCAGAGTTTGGATGAAACAGTGGGCTCGATTTACTCGCTAGCATTACTATAAAATGAAAGGGAAACGAATAAATAACTAGTAATATCATATTGATATTTGTTAAATTAATAGTTGCAATGTAATTTTTTTAACCTTTGTATTCTTGATTGGCGTTCTTTTTAATTTTTATTACATCAAGTGTAAGTAAAAAAGCTTAGTCTGGATGCGCCAGCCCTTGCTTGAAAACATCATATTTCCTGAGTTCTCATAGCACATGACAATATTACGTAGTCTAGGTTTAGTTTGAGTGTGCTGCCACAATATACATCTACAATTACAATTTGACGCACTATACTTACACAATATACTTATAGAAAGTAAATTTAAGATGAACGCATACACCCATTATAAGGTGCATTATTTTCACAAAAATATTAGGTAAAAAAGTAGGCTGCATCTTATATGAAGATTTTCCATGAAATTGATTAAAATAGATCCGAGTACAGTCCCAAAAATATTGCTGCATCTTATACGTCAGCGAATTTTATATGGAGGTATATGGCATAGTAAATCAATGTAGCCATCACTCTTTAGAATTCCATTAAAAGAATGGAATGAATTATTATGTAAAAAATCCACATGGTTTATTAAAACAACCAGTTTTGACTAATCTGTTTTATTACCCTCTGTATTTTTAAGTTAATGATGTTGTAACCTGAAATTAAAATCTTTAGGTTGCTTGGAGTGATTTATTGTGGTTCCTCTTTAACACTGGTAGGACTGCCTTCTTTTGTACCAGGTCTATTTAAATTCCCAAGGAGAAATGGACATGAAAAATGTCTGACGGAACTGGGATTCGAACCCCAGTCTCCAAATTGCCGGTTGGTTGCTCTATCCATTGAGCTATTCCACCAGAACATTTCTCCATGCCGTCCGTTTCTCCTTGGGATTTTACCTAGGTGCATGCCTTATCGTGCCAAGTCACCAAAACCCTTTTCCTTGGAGTTCTATTTAAGTTAAGCTAGAGTTTTATTTTTATAATAAAATCTCCAAAAGAAACAGTATCTATCACTGTGTGAGTTAGTTAGGAAAATGGGAGACTGTAGATATGCACATAATGATGTGCACCTTTGAAAAATCCTAAGGAATTATTCACAGGAAAAATGAATGTTATACTAAGGACTTAATCCTGGGTCTTCTGTTTTCCAGAAGAGCTATTGCCATTGGGCTATCCACCAGAATATTCAGATATGCTTTTTTTATGCCGATTCTTTCCTTGGGATGATTTACAATTATCTATATAACTAGTACTGTAAATTTTGAAGAAATTAATGACATACATATGAAAAGAAATATCTCTAGAGTACCCAAAGCAAAAGCTTTATCTGTATTACTTAGAAAATATAGATTTTTTTTCATACATTATTGTTATTTTAAGTGAAACATTAAAATCAAGGATTTGCCATAAAAGAAGAGGGAGAAAAAAGAAAAGGAAGACGTAAGCCAAAATAATGTATTACTCCTAAAGGGGAGAGAGTAAAATTAAGGTGAGGACTCAATGAGATTGAAGTTAGATAAATTACAGTGATTATAGGAGCTATTACTGGGAAAAGGGCTGAAAGAGTATGAATCAAGGATGTGGATCTCACATAATTTGACTTCAAAGGAGATTCTTAAATTAGGTAGTCCCCTGTAAGCAGTGGTGGGCTTAAAAATTGATAGATAGCTCCTAAGAAGTAAAGCTGGGATCAGTAAAGGATGAACATAGCCCTAGTGGTTTGTCTTGATATACTCACTGACACACCATCCAAACTTGGTTATTTGGGGAATACCCATCTCTACACTGCCTTCACCATGTATTTATCTTTCATTACTATCATAGCCTAACTGATTAATGTTGTTTTATTGTAATAAAAAATCCTCTCTATTATAAACATTCCTAAAATTCCTTGAAAGAAATACACACAAACTTTCATTATTCATTTTATTTCATATTTTAAACATTTTATTATTACTAAATTACTCATAAATAAACCAGGTAAAAGTGATGTACTTTACATGGGTGCTTGAAATTAACCAAACTTACGTAAAAGCATAGGAATTAAGTTTACATGAATGGCACAATTGCATCATATAATGATACACTTTAAAGTGTCAATCTAAGAAGATGAAAATATACACTCTCCTTCAAAGAAGCTTCCTCAGCGCTTTTCTAATGCTACATAGAAGTTTCCTTCTATGGAAGTGAACTTAAACAGAAAATAGAACTTAATCATGTGGACTGAATAAAAAATAGTACCAGCATGTATGTACAGAAATGAGTGGTTTATAATAAAGTTCACATAGGAGATGCTGACAGTTAAGGTAGAAATCAAAAAATCATCTCCCTATTCTGACTAATGGCTCCTATGCCAGCCAAGAAATAGCATTTGATTTTATAAATTGAACACAATTATTACAACTGGCACATTTTATTGTGATGTTCACTAAGAACTTCCAACAGGAACAGATAATTTTACTCAGATTTAACATAATAAATAAATTATTAAATGGCTGGATTGTTTATGAAAAGCATAGTAAAATTACAAGTCATGTCACCATTTGTTATTTGTACATGGCACAATTTGACTGAATTTATTACTACTAAAATGATCTCTAGACATGAGAAATTGGTCTTCAAAGCCACCTCCTCATGTCTGAAGAGTGTATTGGCTATGTCATCACAGTAAAAAAATCATAGGAATCAGAATAATTTACATAAATATTCTGAAGAAATCTAAACATTGAATATTTTAATACATTATGCATTTAAATAATCAACCATTGTTAGGGTTGGTAGAAAACCCATATTTGTAATAAAGTAATATCTTAAGATCCTTTTCATGGATGGAATTTCCAATTCCATTAATGCTAATAGGTAATTTTATCAAAAACAATATATACTACATATTGTTCTCTAAAAATCCTAGAATATATTACAAAAAATTGTAGTTTTATCACAAACTGCTTCTAGAATAAAAGCCTCATTTTTGGGAATAATGGCAATTGAAAATCTAGGAACAGTCACATAGTCAATAGATTGCCCAATGCCTACAAAAATTCTTTATCTTCTAATAGACTTCAGCTCTTGAAAAGCATAAAAAATAGCATTTCTAAGCTTGTTTTAGATACAGGCCAAATTAAAAGCAACGTGATTTTAAATTATCCAAAAACTTTGCAAATAAATTTCCCCTTCTAGTATGTTCACATCCACATGGTTTAAATATATATTAAATTTTTTACTACCCATCTGCTTCAAAAAAATGTTCAATGGGCTCATCCTATACACAAGTACAGACAATCTGTATTTGGTTAAACATTAATAAGTTAATACTNTTCAAATTTTTGAATAATTTAATGGAACAAAGTCCATTTTCTGTTTTAATAAGTTCCTAAATATTTTAATGTAGATCATTTATTGGACTGCTGTTTTAAAAGTCACTTCTTTCAGATAATGTACGTTCATTTGAGAATTTTCTTTAGACAGGGATAATCTGCACATAATTAACCAATTATGAGAAGGTTAGAGGTTTAGATACACCACATCACGTTTCGTATACTATATAAGTCTGATAGACATTAAAATGATGAAGATGTGCTGCAATAAGCACATTTTGAAGTTAACTCTCATGAGGTTTGCAGAAAAGTGTATCGAGTGTATCATTTAAATGAACCCCCTGGAAATTTATTTGTTACCCACAAAATAGAGATTACAAATACCATGGAAAATTTTATGAACGTTAGCCAAAAATATTATGAAAACATATGAAAGCTGCCTTAGGACTGTAAAATAATAACGAAGCAATCTAAAAGAAATAAATTACGGGGTTTAGTTTTCAAATCTACCTTTCTTTCTGCTAGCATACCCTTCCATACAATCACTTTCAGTTCTTCGCAATATTTACCTTTACATAAACGTAATTACCCTAATTCATAAAATATTTTTCCTCGAAATTCTCTTGAAGTCATTTCTCAAGCTATGGTTAAATTTCAAGTTAACTATAAGCGTTGGAAAACTAGATAGACATGAATACCTTTACAAAATAGTTGGTCCCAGCAACAACTTGAGATTTATAATTTTTGACGGAAAACTCGGTAAAGGACCTGCCTAACTTCTCTTCGGCAGCTCTTTTCACAGTTTCTACAATTTCTTGTACCTCCGCAGTTGCTTCTTTCACAGCACTAATACCACCACGCAGTCTTGACATCTATAATGTATTGTATTCAAAGTGAGCATCTATATTTAATACTAATTTTACTTGATCTTCTACAAACTACAAGTGCTTAAATAAATTCAGATAACCTTAATTTAAGTTTTGAAGTCAGAAAACGATTTAACTTTCACTTGGAGACTGAGATACACAAGGAAGACAGCGAATGTCTGTCGTTTTACGCATGCAAGGAAGAATTGTGACGCATCACAACCTTGAAATTCTGTTTAAAAAATTACCAACGTTACAAATAGCTTATTCAGATTTTATTTCAATTGCTCTGTCTTGTACTAGTCATTAATCACTAGTCTTGAAACCAAAACATTCCCCCTACCACACCTTAACACCCCTTTACATCTCGATTATCTCGTTTCTCGTAAACAAAAGACTTAAAACGCGCTAAGACTACCAGATTCAAAAGGAGAGATTGGATGAAATGCAGGGCTCGAGTTATTCGCTGGCATTAATATTAAATGTAAAGAAAACGAATAGATATATCTTATAATATTATATTGATACTTGTATAAATTGATAGTTGCATTTAAAAATGTTCAACCTTTGTATTCTTGGTGTTCTTTTTAATTTTTATTACATCAGCTGCAAGTAAAAATTGCCATACTGAAGTAAAAACTCCTATCCGTTAGGAAAGGCGCTACCGAAAAAATCAAAGCCGGGCTCTGTAAATCTTTGAACATTGAATGACTTTTGATGTATATCAAAGACAAAAGGGAGATAGTGAGGTTTATGAACTTTCATGTAAAACTGTGGCCAGCTATATCCGGGAAACTGGAAGGAGTCTGTGGGTGAGTGCACAATGGTCGCCTACGCAACTTTGCGGTACACCTGTTGGAAGAAGGACATAACAGCTATTTCCAGCCCAAGTGCTTCCATCGTGAACGAAAAAGTTGCTGCTTGGACCTTCTAGAGGAATTGTAAATCCTGAACTTTCCCAAGAATAGAGTTTTAATGAACGAGCACGTTTTCCCCAACCCTCACCCCTTCTTTCCCATCCCAGCAAACTCTTTACACCCTCACTCTTTGTTTTACCAAAATTCCCCTCCCCCTTTTCCTGTATATATTGAAGAATCGCAAAACAAGTGTGTCTGATGATGATGCTATTGCAAAGCCTGTCACATCAATAACATCTGTGGAAGTGTACAAAATATAGATTTTCCATTATTATGGCCTTCCATGAAGTATTGCCTTCACATATTGAGTTTATGACACTTACTCAGTATACTTACAAAAAGTCAATTTAAGATAATTGTATACACTTGCATTATTTTAACAAAAAAATTAGGTTAAAAAACAAATTGTGACCTACATGAGGATTTAAATTTTCCATGGAATTTATTATGATAGATCAAGAATACAACATTGAAATCAAGGAATAGCCATTAAAGAAGAGGGAGCAAATAGAAAAGGAAGATGTAGGTCAAAATTAATGTATGAATCATAAAGGAGATGGAGTATAATTATGGAAGAGAACTCATTGAGATTGAATTTAGATAGATTAAATTGATTATAGGAGCTATTAGTGGACAAAGATCTGCAAGATGATGAATCAAGGATCTGGATTACATAGAACTTGACTTCAAGGGAGTATCTTAAATTAGGTACAGTACAATCTCTGTTATGCTATGAATGCTATGAATTTAATATTGACTTGTATATCTTGTTTATAGACTTCCAAAAAGCATTTGACAGTATTAATAGAAGACAGTTATTGATAACAATGGAAAAATTAGGAATACCCCTAAAAACTTAGAAATCTGGTCAAAATAACTCTAGAGAGAACGTTAAGCATGGTCAAAGTAGCAGATAATCTCACAGAAAGTTTCAAAATAAACGAAGGAGTTAGACAAGGAGATGCACTCTCCACACTTTTATTTAATTTAGGCCTAGAAGGAGCTTTGAAAGAAGTATATGAGAATGGAACAGTACTGGAACAGCCAATACAGATAGTTGGATACGCCGATGACATCGCCATCATAGCTAGAAACTTAAACGGACTTAGAGAAACGTTCGCAAAATTAGAGCAAGAAACCAAGAAAATAGGATTGCGCATAAACGAAGAGAAAACAAAATATCTAAAGATATCAAGAAATGCAGATGATGAACAATTGGAAGACCTACGAATAGCACAGTATACTTTTGAAGGAGTTAAAGAATTTAAGTACCTAGGGATACAAATAAATAACAGAAACAAATCTAATGAACTTATACTAGACAGAATTCAAAAAGCCAATCAAACCTATTATGCTTACGAAGGTATCCTCAAATCTAAGTTAATTTCAAAACCTACAAAAATGAAAATATATAAAACGGTCATAAGACCAATAGCAACTTATGGAGCAGAGGCGATAACTTTAACAGCTATTGATGAAAAACATTTGAGGATATTCGAAAGAAGAATAATTCGAAAAATATATGGGTCTGTTTTTGAAAATGGTCAATGGAGAATCTTACATAATGAAGAAATTAATCAATTAATAGGTAATGAGGATATAGTTCGGTTTATAAAAGCGCAAAGGATACGTTGGTTAGGACACATTGAACGAATGAGTGGTGAGAGAATAGTAAAAACAACTTTTAAAAATAATCCAGATGGAAGGAGGAAAAGAGGAAGACCTAAAAAAAGATGGAAAGATGATGTCATAGAAGACCTGCACACAATGGGCGTACAAGACTGGCATCAAATAATCGGAAATAGGAAATCCTGGAGGGACATTGTAGAGAAGGCCAAGGCTCATACTGGGCTGTAGTGCAAAAGGAAGAAGAAGAAGAAGAACAATCTCTGTAATCCGGCTTTGCGGTAATCAGACACGTCCAGTAATCCAGCAAACAAAGGCCATTCAGTGTGATAGTAAAAAGTGATGATATTAAGAAATGTCTGAAAGAAATGAACCTCAAATGTATGCATATAATCATATACCTATTTCCCTTATTCATTCCTTCCTCATGATGGGTGTGAGTGAAGGGTAACCATTCTTTGTAGACTTGTGCTGGTGTCCAGGGTTTATTCCGCTATCTCTCTCGACTAACACCCAAGGCAGTCAGAAGGAGAGAGTTATGGTCACAACATTTAATTACCTAATTAATATTTTAAAGGGTTTTTGGTGCATTATATTTGTGCATTTCCAATAATCCAGCGTTTTCGATAATCCAGCTATGTCACGGTTCCATATGTGTCAGGTTGCCGAGATCGCACTGTAGTCCCCTGTAAGCAGTGGTGGGCTTAAAAATCGATAGATAGCTCCTAAAAAGTAAAGCTGGGATTCAGTGATGTCAGTAAGGAGTGAACATAGCCCTAGTGGATTGTCTTGCTAGACTCACTAACACACCATCCAGACTTCGTGATTATGGGAATACCCATCTTTACACTGCCTTCACCATATCTTTTACTTTTATTACTACCACAGCCTATCTGATTAATGCTCTTAAATTGCAATCAAGAATACTGTATTCTAAAGATGCTGGAAATTCCTTGAAAGAAATACACACAAACTTTCATTATTCATTTTATTTCATATTTTAAACATTTTATTATTACTAAATTACTCATAAATAAACCAGGTAAAAGTGATGTACTTTACATGGGTGCTTGAAATTAACCAAACTTACGTAAAAGCATAGGAATTAAGTTTACATGAATGGCACAATTGCATCATATAATGATACACTTTAAAGTGTCAATCTAAGAAGATGAAAATATACACTCTCCTTCAAAGAAGCTTCCTCAGCGCTTTTCTAATGCTACATAGAAGTTTCCTTCTATGGAAGTGAACTTAAACAGAAAATAGAACTTAATCATGTGGACTGAATAAAAAATAGTACCAGCATGTATGTACAGAAATGAGTGGTTTATAATAAAGTTCACATAGGAGATGCTGACAGTTAAGGTAGAAATCAAAAAATCATCTCCCTATTCTGACTAATGGCTCCTATGCCAGCCAAGAAATAGCATTTGATTTTATAAATTGAACACAATTATTACAACTGGCACATTTTATTGTGATGTTCACTAAGAACTTCCAACAGGAACAGATAATTTTACTCAGATTTAACATAATAAATAAATTATTAAATGGCTGGATTGTTTATGAAAAGCATAGTAAAATTACAAGTCATGTCACCATTTGTTATTTGTACATGGCACAATTTGACTGAATTTATTACTACTAAAATGATCTCTAGACATGAGAAATTGGTCTTCAAAGCCACCTCCTCATGTCTGAAGAGTGTATTGGCTATGTCATCACAGTAAAAAAATCATAGGAATCAGAATAATTTACATAAATATTCTGAAGAAATCTAAACATTGAATATTTTAATACATTATGCATTTAAATAATCAACCATTGTTAGGGTTGGTAGAAAACCCATATTTGTAATAAAGTAATATCTTAAGATCCTTTTCATGGATGGAATTTCCAATTCCATTAATGCTAATAGGTAATTTTATCAAAAACAATATATACTACATATTGTTCTCTAAAAATCCTAGAATATATTACAAAAAATTGTAGTTTTATCACAAACTGCTTCTAGAATAAAAGCCTCATTTTTGGGAATAATGGCAATTGAAAATCTAGGAACAGTCACATAGTCAATAGATTGCCCAATGCCTACAAAAATTCTTTATCTTCTAATAGACTTCAGCTCTTGAAAAGCATAAAAAATAGCATTTCTAAGCTTGTTTTAGATACAGGCCAAATTAAAAGCAACGTGATTTTAAATTATCCAAAAACTTTGCAAATAAATTTCCCCTTCTAGTATGTTCACATCCACATGGTTTAAATATATATTAAATTTTTTACTACCCATCTGCTTCAAAAAAATGTTCAATGGGCTCATCCTATACACAAGTACAGACAATCTGTATTTGGTTAAACATTAATAAGTTAATACTCTTTCCTTGAATAAATCTATGAATGAGAATACTTTCACGGATTCATACATCAAAGAGACATATCTGTTAAAGACAGCTGGCATTTCTTTCCTACAGTAATCTCAAGATTAATAATAGCACACACTAATTGAAGCATGACAAACATCCATTGCAATCAGGAACACGACTAGGATAAAAAACTCACAAGAAAACAATAACAAACAGAACTCAAAATCACTAATTGTTTCAAACCCTATGTCACTTTGAGTTGACTATTTGTGATGAATATACATCCTTGGATTCCATCATTTCACTGGTTAATTTTCACTGGAGACACTAAACTGTCAGTTACTCATCCCCTGTTGAAAAGTCATCTCACTTTTCTAAAGAAGTCCTTCTACTGAAATGCTAGATAAAGACTTTTCCACCAATGCCACAGATTCAGTCTTCCTTTCTTAAAGTAACACCCTCCCTGCATTTCACAGTCCTTGTCACAAAAGCAGAGAAAGATGAAGCGATATGTTAGCCTCTACCGGCCTGAGTAGATGGGTTCTCAGCCAGGAGGCATTTCAGGATTGTGCTGGCGATGGTGGCTGCCATCTCTCCTTCTTGCTCTTCTTTCAGACCTACTGTCTATACCTTCTTCTCCTCTGTCGCCCATGACGCCACTGTTTCTTCTTCCATGCCTTGCGGTTTCTCCAGGATCTGCTGATAGATAGAAGGAAATAAGGTTTTTATTGAAGTGAATACATATATAGTGAAGGGCTACCAGATAGTCAAGTGGGCAATGTGTTCGACTTTGGTGAAAGCAGTCCCGGTTTCAATTCCCGGTGAAAGCCTGCATGCGAAATGACCTCAGCTGTCCAACCACTTTTAACAATACTACTACAAGGTCAAATACTATAAGGTCAAACACTACAAGGTGAAACAACTTGCTTCATGGAAACCTTACAAAAGGTTGCTTGCTTTTTGTTTCAAATGAATTGCTCAAATGGGTTACAAATATAAATAATAATAANATTCTGCTGACCACCACACTGCCTAGCACCCTTACAGCCTTTCATATACTCCAATTGAGCTTTCAGAGAAGCCAACTCAGATGGGGTTAAGGAATGCACTCTGTTCCATTGCTCAAATGGATCTGTAGACATGAACATAGTTGCAATCAGAATACTCAAAATACTCAAGCACCAGAAAAATGTATCAAATTCTCATTTTTGAAATGAACAGTATAGTCTCACATCATCCTTATGATGCATAGTATAATCTATGGAATCATCACTTATAATAACGTAAAACATCATACATTAAGACATATAATTCATAAACTTCCATAGATATTTATTTGAATCCAGAAATTGTAGGTATAGAATGCAATGCATCTTATCTACCACTAAGAAGGGAATATCATTTCTCATTGTATGAGATAACATATGGACCAATTTAATTTCAAACCGTCTCATGAGAGATATTGGACATAAATGTACTAATCCACAATAACTTTCCTAAGTTTGCCTTGAGATAGTAGGAGTAAAAACAGCATGTATTGGATATTTCAATGTAAAACTGATTTCTTAAAATATAATAATCTTATACTGAGTAATAGTACTGAAGTATTTATAACATAAAATGTACTACTCCAGTACCTAAAATTTTTCTGTAATATTTGAAAAATATATCATAACATTTTCAAATTTGATTTTTATAATTTTCCAAAACTGAAATTTTCTAAAAATAAAGCTAAATGACAGCAATGCCATACAAAATGCACAATAAATAACTTTTTCAAATATTTTCATGATCTAATAATTTGAAAACAATAATGACATGCAGACCAAATTCTCATTTTATCTTCTGTATTACCGTAATAAAGCTAATATGCCAATAAAAATCAACAGAACTTTGCAAACATCAAAGAAAACACTTCTAAAAATGTATACCTTTCTTCTTTTATCAATAATATAACAAAGCATTGGGATAGGAATCATTGACTAATTTATGTTAGAAAATACATCTTTATCACATCAAAATTCATTTTAATAAATAGTAAACTTTAAATATTTAGAAATCCTTAATCTTCATCAGTATTTCTTTTAAACTGAAACCCAGGTAGGTTTACCTTAAAAAATTCTGTTAATGAAATCATACAGTAAACAAATGAGAATGACAATGACTATGTTATGAGTTAATACCTCATAATAACTTTTGATAAAGAATGAATGCATGAAAATGATGATCGCAGAAAAACAGCTACAAGTGAAACAGGGTGTGGATTTTTCAGGGAAAATGATATATAGGCTGAATTAGCAAAATTAAACATTTTGCCAAGGGTTCCAACTGTGGAAAATTCTTGAGGCAGTTAGCTGTTAGTGGCCACATAAAAAAAGCTGAGGCGATTTCACATATGAAACATTGCCAAAAGATGCTCAATAGCTTGCATGACAACAGTCTGGCTGCACATATGCATTACTCACTTTGGCAATTTCTTCCGTTTGGTTGCTGAAGTCAGGTCTGACTGGCCAATGGCAAGCGAGTAGGCTGAGGATGCAGAAAGGTCTGCAAGCGTGAGAATGGAAGGTACGTTAGTAAAGCTACAGGTAATAGCATCCATGTTTTCACACACACAGAAAGCAAGCAGGTGGTTGGTAAATGGTTAGAAAGCATTAGTGGTGATGAAGTCCAGCAAAACAATGAAAAGGTAAAACAAAGCATTCTTCTCTTGGCGCATGAAGAGATAGAATTAATAAGACAGAATTAAAACGTTCCAGGGATGGGAGTTGAGAATGTTGACAAAAATAAAACCAGGAGAGATAGCATGTTTGTAATTAAATCTATCATAGCTTTCCTCTGTTTGACAAATACAAAACAACACAGTACTCAAGAAGAGATCAAAATGGAAAGCAATTAAATGAATTTTCAATGTGTAACTTGATGGAATATTATTTCATACCAAAAACAGAGTTGATAATAAAAAAATGTTTCAATAATGACGGAGAGTTGCTGAAACAGCTAAGTTTTCAAAGTTTTATTTTATGTTGTGGAAGTGTACAAGTTTTTAATGTTATTAACCAAGTTTTGACATAACTGAAAGCAATCCTTGATTCAAAGTTTATTTTTTAACAATTAATATTTTCAAATATACAAATAACAAAGGTAGTTTTATTTATAAAGCAAGAAAAAAGAGGCTGAATAATTAACTGATTCCATTGAATTCAGAAAAATGTGCATTTATGAATTTGTGACTAAAATATTTCTATTTTATAATTCCATCAAAATTTCAAAATATGATAATAAATTATCACTAGACTTATTATAAGCACTATCGAGCACTGAGATGAAATTAAAGCTGCTGTTTTACTGAGGCACATTCACAATGTGTCACATCATCTTTAAATGCAAGAATTTTAATCACAAATTTTGAGAGTTATGTTCATGGCTCATGGAGTTTTATGATCTTATGGGAGCACATTAATATCTCTTATTGATAAAAGTAATGGAAGCAAAGGCAAATAGCAAATAGGTGCAGCAGATAGATATATGTGAAAGGTGGAAAGTGTTAAAGGAGGCTTAGGAAAGCAAATTTAGGAACATTCTGCAAAATGCAACTAACATTTACAGAAATTTTATCTGAAATGCAGGAAACAGGATAGAAACTGTTGGAGCAGTACAGAAGTAATGAATGTGAATCTTTGAGTAACATTACAGCCAATGTTTTGAGACATCGAATTGGCTTTCACTCTATTTGGAAGATACAGAGAGAATGGCTGAAACATGAATAATAAACACTGTATTTTATTTTCATTCGTAAAAACTGAGGAAGAAGAAAGGTATGAAATTTATGAAAAGATAAGAACCTTATAAATTATTACTACATTGAATATTGACTTTCTTATAAGGAATAAGAATCAGGAAAAGGTTTTTGGCTTACTTAAACTGTTTGAAGGATTAAGAATAAAGAATAATTATGATAACTGTCTTATTTTAAGTCTTTCTTTCTTGCCAAAAGAAATATTTTCAGCATAAAATAATAAAACAATGATTTTGAACAATTTTGTCTCATTTTCTCTATGTGCCTATTAACTAAATCTGAAAATAAAAACTATTTTTAATCAGTTAATTTACCTTGTAAAACGAAAAAAAATACATCTAAAAATGAATAATTTTTGATTTTTTTCTAATGTTATATTTTTACTTAACCTACAGACATTTCTGACACATTTTACCATTTGAAGTGATGAAAAACTATGGCAGTTAAAATCATCTAAATTACTAAGTGTATTAGAATAAAAACATCCCCCTTACTAATGGTTTGATGAGTGTAACTGACCAAACAACCGACCCTGTATATTACACAAATCCTTGCAAATATCTGGATTTGTACCCGATGTTGTAATTATGAACTTAGAGGAGAGACATTTGATGCATGGGAATTACTGATGCTTCCTTAGTATAAAGAGTGATTCATGAAACTTCATTCATTACATCTTATATATTTATTACCTATCAAATAAGTATATCTAGGGATTCTCATTTCAGAAGTATTTACAACTGCTTATATTAAATTAAAAAAAGAGTTAGTAACTCACCCATCTGACTGAATTTCCGTTTCTTGTATCTTGTTGACACAGAATGCATGGGATTGACTGCTGATGAAGAAGACAATCCTTGCTGAGGATCATTCTGCTGACCACCACACTGCCTAGCACCCTTACAGCCTTTCATATACTCCAATTGAGCTTTCAGAGAAGCCAACTCAGATGGGGTTAAGGAATGCACTCTGTTCCATTGCTCAAATGGATCTGTAGACATGAACATAGTTGCAATCAGAATACTCAAAATACTCAAGCACCAGAAAAATGTATCAAATTCTCATTTTTGAAATGAACAGTATAGTCTCACATCATCCTTATGATGCATAGTATACTCTATGGAATCATCACTTATAATAACGTAAAACATCATACATTAAGACATATAATTCATAAACTTCCATAGATATTTATTTGAATCCAGAAATTGTAGGTATAGAATGCAATGCATCTTATCTACCACTAAGAAGGGAATATCATTTCTCATTGTATGAGATAACATATGGACCAATTTAATTTCAAACCGTCTCATGAGAGATATTGGACATAAATGTACTAATCCACAATAACTTTCCTAAGTTTGCCTTGAGATAGTAGGAGTAAAAACAGCATGTATTGGATATTTCAATGTAAAACTGATTTCTTAAAATATAATAATCTTATACTGAGTAATAGTACTGAAGTATTTATAACATAAAATGTACTACTCCAGTACCTAAAATTTTTCTGTAATATTTGAAAAATATATCATAACATTTTCAAATTTGATTTTTATAATTATCAATTTAGTTCTCTCAGAAGAGTAACGAATGAATCAGCTAAGCCCACCAAATATAATTTGAGGACAATCCATAGATAGCAGTAGTAATCCTAGATCTAGAGGGCCTCTATGGGGTTTAAAGGGATTGAGGGACCCATGAATACACCACAGCTTTTTGTTTTTTTAAAATTTTTATCACTTCATTCACAACTGTTTCTACTTAACTGCAGTAACATCAACTTACCGATTCGGAGATTATAGAAAGTCAAAAGGCCAGTCACAAATTCACAGAAAAGGAAATTGTGTGTGGCATTGATTGTGCGGAGGCACCAATATGTGTTGTTGTTTGCATTCATGCAGAAGCAGAATGGTCCATCTATGAGTAGAAAAGAAGAAATTCTTTCAATAAAGATGAAAATATAAATAAACTTAAAGTATATGCAAAATGTCTTAAATTCATGGTTACATTGAATCATAGACTATTTGTAATGGTTTAATTTCCATATTAATGCTGTCAAACAATTAACATTATCTGGATCAACAAGAAAAACTTTTCTCATACAATTTCAATGAATTGCCAATATCAATAGGTTATGGTGATTAGTTAACTGTTGAAATGCTTTAAAACGTCCCCTAATTCACAAAACTTTTTTGCAATTTGCATTATCAAATCTACTTTCAAACCCATAGTAGTAAAAATATAATCAACTATTTAAAATCAATACCTGCTAAGAATATATAGCTTAGCCACTCTCCTTTAAGCTCCTTGTTAGAACATGCTCAGTAAATATTACCAGTATCTGACTGAATACTTATTGAATGTGAGTACTTAATAGACATGAAATGGAATTAATATAAGAAATAATTCAGTTTGACAAAAATTATAAGATTTGCAAGCTTTTACCTGTCCAGTATGGTGCAGTACGCCAATGATCATTATCATGGCTGAAGCAATTCATCTTTTCTGAAATGCATTCCTTGTCCTCCATCTTGGCTTTCCTACGCAGTTTCCTCTCCTTCCTCCTAATCCTCTCCTCCTTCAGTCTGCGTCTCCGCTGCCTTTCCAAGTCCTCCTCAGTTGGATATCCATAATCCCTTAAATAATATTACAAAAATGCAATGAGACTTAGGATGAACAAATGAAAAAGTTAATTTTGCTAAATATCCTTTCCACCATAATACAATAGAATTGATTGGATTTTGGATTTGGACATATGTAGAGACAGACTAAGAGACTGACAGGAAGCTCCAGATTACCGATTTCTGGGAAGTCCCAAAGGCTTTGTCTCTGAAATGATCATTGGGACTTCCCAGAAATCGGTAATCCGCAGCTTCCCATCTGTCTCTTAGTGCGAGTTCTGCTTGCTGAAATACAGCTTACAGAGTGTTTTTATACCTCTAATTGGGATGAGATGAAAGATAGAATGAATTAAAAGAGTGCAAAATATAAAGCTACAGGAGACAAAGAAAAGTTGAGGTGTAAGAAGTTGTTATGAATGAAGTAAAGGAGTCTGGTTAGGTAATTGAGAAAAAATATCATGATCAAAGAGATGATTGAAGATAAATCTGATAGAATGAGAGCAATGGGTGAGAAAAGGTTTTAGAAAGAAGATATGCTTATAAAGAACATAGAAAAAAGATCTTGTGCTTTCCTGTTGTATATGCTGCAGGAATATTTCTGTAAGAACATAGAGAACTACTGGAATCTTAAAAATTGAGCAAAATATATAGAATAATAGAAAATGACATAGCATTCAAGATCTATTAATAAAAGAGAGTTTTTAACTTTCCTCCACACTCTTCAACTGCAACTTTTTATTATTTTGTTTTCTATTATTTTATTTACAGAGACAAGTTGAGATAATTTAAATCTGAATCCTTCTTCTTAGCTACTTCTTTTAATCTTAATTGAATTTCTGGCAAGAAGAAAGTGAAAAGGAGAAAATGCTCTCCCTCAGAATTGCTAAATCTATCAACCAAAGGGTTACGGAGGAACTGATTTCTTAAATCCCATACCTTTCTACTTCACAATAGCAATCTTCGGGCTCAGCAGCATCTAGAGGGTTGCCAATCCTTCCTTTATTCTTCCCTCTTCCATTATTCCTGTGAGAGTTATGATGATGCTGTTCTCGATGGAATGGTGGATCAGTAACTCTACGTTGCAGGTTGAATATATTGCCATCATCCATTTTGGTTCTCCTCGGAGCTTAAAAAAAGAGGCAAAATTAATTATTAACACTTGCAAAACACATCAAATAATCTATAAATATCAGTCACCAAAGATATTTCAACATCCAAAGTTCATGGTCATGTCACTCAAATTCATGGTAAACTGGGTAAAATTAAATCATGATTTAATTCTATGAAAAATTTTAAAAGGCATTTTATACTTTAGATATCAAATAATTTCCTCCTAAAATTCTGAAGTAAGAAAGATATATATGCAATGCTAATATACTAGTTGTTTGGGGGCAATGTTTCTTTTGGGTCAATATCTTTCTTTACCATACACAACTTTTTTTCATTGTCTTTGGCTCTTTATTTGAAATATTTCTCAATGTAATAAACTTTTTGGATGCTGACCTACACAAAGATACTTATAAATTACAGAAAAAATACGTTTTTAACTAATATGTAGTAAATGAGAAAGAGAAAGCTGTCATTAGTTGCAATGTTAGTTTAAAGCCAATTGAGCTTTCAGAGAAGCCAACTCAGATGGGGTTAAGGAATGCACTCTGTTCCATTGCTCAAATGGATCTGTAGACATGAACATAGTTGCAATCAGAATACTCAAAATACTCAAGCACCAGAAAAATGTATCAAATTCTCATTTTTGAAATGAACAGTATAGTCTCACATCATCCTTATGATGCATAGTATACTCTATGGAATCATCACTTATAATAACGTAAAACATCATACATTAAGACATATAATTCATAAACTTCCATAGATATTTATTTGAATCCAGAAATTGTAGGTATAGAATGCAATGCATCTTATCTACCACTAAGAAGGGAATATCATTTCTCATTGTATGAGATAACATATGGACCAATTTAATTTCAAACCGTCTCATGAGAGATATTGGACATAAATGTACTAATCCACAATAACTTTCCTAAGTTTGCCTTGAGATAGTAGGAGTAAAAACAGCATGTATTGGATATTTCAATGTAAAACTGATTTCTTAAAATATAATAATCTTATACTGAGTAATAGTACTGAAGTATTTATAACATAAAATGTACTACTCCAGTACCTAAAATTTTTCTGTAATATTTGAAAAATATATCATAACATTTTCAAATTTGATTTTTATAATTATCAATTTAGTNAATAATTCTCTTCAGAGAAACTTTTTTTTAATATGAGAGACTTACTTGTCACCAAAAGTCATGTTTTTCAGTTCAATTCAATTTTAGAGTAAACTATTACGATGAATAAGCTGTAACAGCCATTATTATGTCATTTAAATGTAGTGAAATGAGTAGAAAAACAAAATGATTTCTAGAATTGTTGTTACCAGAATGAAACAGGAATATATTCCTTTTATTTTTTAATCCAACAAAACTCCCTTTCCAAATTTTGCTTCCAAAAATTGGGGAGCATCCTCAATGCTGGTGAGGTACTGGCAAATATAGTATATAAAGAACTAATTTTATACGCTTTATAATCATAATTTCATCCTGAAGAGAGAGAAAAAACCTTAAATTTAACTATGATTAATTAGGAGGGAAACAAACTAAGAATTATGCAATCAATATGAAATTATGGAAGCATTTAAATAAATGAATTTATCAATGCCTTTGTAGCTTAAAAAAAGAATTTCATCCTTACCAGAAGTAACTGGTACTAAGGAAGGAGCCACTCCAGGCATTACAGTCTCCAAAGAAGAATCATCAAATGCATCAGTTGTGCCAACAGATGAAGCTGTTGATGTAAAGGAAATTTGTCTATCTACTGGAATTGTGACAGTCTGTGGAGTGGTGAATCTATTTGAGGTTCCATTGTTATGATTGGATGAATGGTGTCTTCTGGGAATCCAGTCCATGTAGTCATCGTCACCTTTGAGTATGATGTCCATGGGTCTTTTCTCCCTCAAATGACGACGAATTTCCTGTTTAAGAAGATGATTTTGTCTTTTATACTTTTGCTCAGAAGTTTCTCACTTAATTTCAGTAAATGAATCTAGTAACTACCACCTGTAATGGAGGGATTTACTTTGCCAAAAATAAAAAAATTTAAATATGACAGGCCCAGAAAATTTGTCAAAAAATCAACAACTACTGCACATATAATAATTATTGCTATGTATACAATACCATGACTCATACCAATAAAAATGTCAATTTATTGCAAAGGTAAATTACATACGAAAAATCTGGAGCCAACTAGTGCACAGAAATTAATATAGTAGATTATCATTGGACTATCATTCCAACGTTTTCCTTAATTTCAGCCTCAAATGACACTTACATCAACATATTTTAGCTTTCAGCCATTTGTGCATTTACTGTACATTTTTTATATTATTAAAATAGATACAACCACAAATTCTTAGATACATTTTCTATTTGTTACTCATAAAAAATGAAAGATTTTGCTTATTGGAAATAAAAAATCCTCCTTTGAAATTACCTTAAGACCTTCTAGTTGAACCCTAAGATTTCTGATTTGCTCCTCAACATTAGCTTTGCTGCGCCTCCAAGCAATAGCATTCTGGTAAACATTTCGACTGCAATTAACATCACCTGAGGGAGTTACAGAGCAAGCAGGAGGAACATAAGATCCATTATCACCCCTTATTTGATCTGGAAATGCTGAATGGTGACCAAACATGTGGTGGAAATGTTGGGCATGCTGATGATGATGTTGAGCAAACTATTGGAGAAATTATTTACAAGAAAAATTAAGTATAATATGATAGGTACATCAAAAATCGAAATATGGCAAATTAATGAAAACAGAAAATTTAGAATAAAGAATCACATCAGCAGTCAGCAATAAAATAATCCATTAAGTACATAATGTGTATCAAGTAAAATTTCACTGCAGCATCTTAGAAAATCCAAGTATAAAATACTGGAGATGAGATAAATTATCATGAATGCATGATTGGCTTTGATATTACCATAATTTGATGATGTAAAAATATTTCATAATAATAAGAGTGAATATAAACATCTGGCAATTAAATGATGATGAAATACTACAACAGTTATCTTTTGCATACAATGTAATCACAAACTTATCAAGTTGATGATGACTTCAAAGTTGTGCAAACAATACATTTACAAGTAAACAGAGTCTCTTTTATTTTTTATAAAAATAAATTGAGTAAAATGAAAAGAATAAAGACTGAATATTATATAAAACAATGGCCAATATTAATTATAATAATGTACATTATTAACCAAACATTAGGAAAAACTATCGTAAGGGCCTCCAGATAGCAATGTGGGTAACACGCTCAATTTCAGGGAAAGTGGTTCCACCTTCAACTCCTGGTTGGAGATCACCTAAGAAATGGCCTTAGCTGTCAAAGTACTTTTAAAATTACCAATATTAAATCTACCAAATTCCCTAAGAAGCACAAATTTCTCACGAACTTCACTTTTCTTTGCTAATTGTAGAAAAATGTTGGCATGCTATGATACATTTGTGTATGTTGCAAAATCAAAGATCCAATGCCAACCACTGAACTTTATTCATCTCCACACACCTGAAGTCCATGAAGTTCCTGTCGAATATTCTCCATCATTGAGTCAACTTGAGTTCCAAGGTCTGCTTCTTGTTCTTTCTGCTTTTTGCTCCATTCTTGCGTATCTTCCTCAGCCACCTTTGGAGGGACTGGGAAAAAAAGAAAATTTTAAAATAAGCCCATCAATAATTTTGCTACTCCAGCAAGAACATATGAATATTTGATTTCTGAAGGCATTGTTCCACAATTCCATCTCTGTGTTACACGAAATGAATTACCATCACATACAATTTTTAATGTCATCACGAGATAAGAATTCAGAGTGACTCTAGATACCTTCAATTGTTTTGCCATGTCTTCCTTTTTGATGAACCTCTCCTCCTCTGCCTCTTTTTGAACCATTTCTCCTAGAAACCACAGATGTCATGTTTAAGGTATCAGAGAATTTTTCCTCTTCAAATGTAGGCTTGATTTCTGAAATGAAATAGAAATTCAGTAATTTAAAGCAGCAAAAAAATTTAGTTTAATAATTGTAAAAGGAACAAGATAACTAAGTTCATTAAAGGATACTGCAGTTGTCTCATCTTTACCAGCATGAGGAAAATAGTTGACTTAAAGTAGGAATTTGAAGGAAATCAACAGAAAAATTGGCTTTATTACTTTACAAATAAACATTACTTACTGACATACTACGATTAATGCCTGAGTTTTTTTCCTTTGAAATGCAAATGTAAAATTAAACTGCGATTTTCATCAAAACTCAAATGAAATCAAGGAGGGAACCAAAATTACCTGCAATTAAAGATTTTCATCCAAGAATATATTTCAAGTATCAACAATTTTGGTAGTGACTTAGCTGAAATATAGAACTTTTAATGTAGATAAATCTTTGATATCTCATGTGATTGTATGATCACCTTAAGCATTAATCAGTAACTCAGAGTCAGTAAAATAAGGTAGGTTTCATGAGAAATAATAAAAAATTTTCTTAAAAAATATTAAATCATAAATGGGTTTTAATGACGATGCTGCCACTAGGTTCACAAACCAAGATATAAATGTATTATCATATTTGCACATATTCCATCTTTAAAAGTTTTCTTTGAATCTATTTAGCAGTGATAATTTCATTGTAGTAGGGTTTCTGCTACTAAAAGAAAAGGTATTATGCAAGTCCTGCTTTCCTAAGAATGCAAAAATACTAATTTTTGTGAATTATTCAAAATCATGCTTGGATAATCCACCCACAGATAAGTGGTAGTTCATTGTCTGTACCACTGACCCGAAAAGTCTTCCTAATAGACACTTTTTGGGTGATTTTGACCTGCAGCTGAAGAAGGTTGCCAATGCCAGGCATAACCAATAATTGGTAAATGAATGGTTTCATTTTGATGTTATTACTCCAGAGAAAAGGATACTTACTATTTAAATTAATTGCTGTATTATATGAAGTCTACCACATGTAAAATGGAAAAGCTAAATTTAAGGGGTCCTTTATAAGTGGAGGTTGGATAGCTTAAAAAATATGGATGAATAACTTTAGATTCATAAATACAGACTTCTGATTAAGTTTTGGATTCTGCAGAAATGATGGATAGGATATAATTAATGTGGCATGAAAAGAAATTGAATCAATCAAGTAGATGCAAGCTAAGGAATTCTTTAAAGTAAAATTTAAGAAACTGAATTTAAATAAGACTCATAATGATATCTTGCCTAAAACCATTAAAGGAAATCAATATTTTGTCCAGTTGGATCATTGAAAACCACTGCTTCAAGGAGAAACTTGATAGTTGAATCCTATGTTATCCAAAATTCTTTAAAGACATACCTTCAAGATTTTCTCTTGGTTCCTCAAATTCATCAGATTCATTTTTTTCTGCCATATTTGGTTCAGGAATCTCCATATTTCTCTCTTCATCAATAGCAAATCTTCGGTCCCTTCGAAAATCTCGATGTAATTTCGATTTGAATCTTCGCTGCTCCTTGTAAAAAACGATCACTCAGTTAATGTGTTGTAAATTATTAAACAACTTTGATAATGATTAATAAAATTATCTATTGACTTAAAACCTAATCTTGGGAATACTTTGGGCCATAGAGTTCCACTTTTCTTTTGTTTACAAAACAACAACGTAAGAATGTTATAGATATTCAAATATTAAACTCTCATATTCTTTCCAGGTTATTGGATTCTATGTTTCAGTAATCTTGAGAAATGCAGTAGGCAAAAGAATAGTTTTTGGGCTAAATTTTATGATAACATACACTTTCAATACTCACATTTCTTCCTTGCTGGTTCCGTAAGTAGACCCTGTGTTTCCTCCTTCCTGATTGGCGATGATGCTCTGTCTCCAAATAAGGAGGGAAAGAATAAGAAGGGACATGAGGGGGAAGATGAGACAAATAAACTGACTGGGAATGGAGATTCAGCAAATGGAATGGGATTGCCCCAGGTTTAGAACAGCTGCATTTGTGCCTCCTCCTTCCAAGAGGTCTGTGGCCATCAAAGCCTCCTTTAGATCTGAAATTGAGTCCTCGTCCATGGCTTTTGCATTTGTGCTTCCTCCACCTGCAGAGACAGAAAACAAAAGTGAAGGAACACAATAAATGCTAGATCATGATTAGAATTCAAACTAAACTGATGATGTAATTGAACAAAAAGTATCATCAACTGCTGTACTATCTGAGTTATTTCATAATTCTTTCATAAATAATTTCAGATTGAAATAATTCCTCTAAAAATGTTTCTCTTTAGCATTATATTACTATTCATTAAAGTCATTGTATTAAAAAAAAATAGGGGACAATTTTCGCTGGAAAAGCAATATCTTATTTTTTAATCTAAGAGGTAGGTAGGATAATACATGTATATTAATATTACCAATATAGTAAATTGACTATCAAAGCCAAATTTATATAGACTTGATATTACCACAAAGCAAAACGTTTTTATGAACACCTTCATGTGTTGCTGGTTGGTTTTACAGATTTACAAGTAAAAGTTGCTTGCATAATGCAAGCTTTATGGTAATAGATTCACCTCTCGTTTTGCAGATTCCTAATTTCAGTAATAGGTTTAATTTCGGTGTAAATAAACCTCCCTGTGTATTTTAAATGGGCGAAATTTTGAACCATCCTAGTATCGAACCCAAGTCCACTCTGAGTAAAATCTTAGTAAAATGCCATAAATAACTACCTCTTATAACAACTTCATAAATTTCAGTTACATTGGAAGGTCTTTTCTTTTCCAGCAGATATTCACTTGTATTATGATAAGTTTTTATTAATTAGTTATTATTTAATGAGTTAATATCAAGAGATAAGTCTTACAGAAAGAGAAATTCAGTCATTTTTCTATTTAAGTAGATGGTTATTCAATCGATAAAAACCTGGAAATTCCACAATTTTGATGTTAAACCAATCAACAATAACGGCAATGGCTATGAAATGTTCACTGAGTGGAGTTGAGGGAATAAATTTTTATTTCTGTCAATAAAACTCTAGTAAATTAATCAACCTTAACTCATTAAAATCATTGATTGATAATAATTAGTCAATCTCTTCTACAACATTAAACTTGCATACCTTCCCCCTTCAGCAACACACTCCCATTTCTGCCCAGCTTTGCAAGGAGCTCGGAATTCTGGTCTCTGGCATTCAGCAGCCAGTCTTTCCATTTTTCCTCCTGTTATGCGGTTGTCTTCCTCCATGGCCACTTCATCCCTTTCCCTCCCTTCCCCTTCTGGAATGACACCTCCTCCTTCTTCTTCCTCCTCTTCACCTACTCCCCCATCTTCATCATCTGTATTGTCTTCCCCTACTCCATCTGTCCCCTCCTCAGTCCCCTCTTCCACATCATCATCATCCTCATCATCTTCCTCAGCTGACCCACGATCATCCTCATCTCTGGAAGTAGCCACTGGAGGTGCTTGGGTAGATTTTCCTCGAACAACTTGGTTCAATTCTCTCCTCTGTTCTGCATCTAGGTTGTCCCTCCTCCCACTGCTGCAAGGTTCATTGAAGAAAGGGAAGTGAAATGAGTGCCATCAATGTCAATGGAAGTTTATTTAATATTTTTGGGATTCGTGCTGAAATAGTGGTTCTCACCCAACATGCCAAGTAAAATCATGGTTGTCATTCAAGAGTTTAGAGCCTTTCCCATACAAAAAAACACTTAATATTTTAATATTGTTATAATAAAGTAATGTTTTCGTTATTCATTGGAGTAATTTTCAACTCAAAATGAGTAAAAATGTAAATGTGACATTAATAAATACTAGGGATCTTATTGTATCATACAGCAAATTTCTATAACTTGACTGCACAACTGTAATTACATGGTGTAATTGTACCAAATGTACAGAAATAATAGTATAATTTCTACTTACCTTTCAATAAGGAATGTGTCAGGCCACTTGGCTGTTCTTTTACGGCCATATTTTGGACTGAAAGAGACACATTAAAAACATTATTTTTTAGTATTAAATGTTCTTTAATTGGTAAATAATGTTTTTGCAGACTCATTAATTCTTACGTATTTTTAATACACATAAGGAATAACAAGTGTGAAAAAAACACCTAACACCTTTACCTCAATCCTTTTTATTACACATACATGCTGAGCAATATTATAATTTCCATTGAAATTTAACCATTATATTTTTCATTATATTAAAATAAGTAAATCAGGCAAAATTAGGCAGCATAATATGATAATCATAGCATAATGGATTAACCCTAAAAAAGTTAAAAGGGTACGGCTATTACATGTGTCATTTCAACAATAGAAATCAATTAATTAAACTACTTTAGCAAAAACATACTGAAATCTATATTATCTTTATCATTCAAGTAAACTCAATTAACTTCTGCATGTACATACTTGCGATGTAGTAATTCAAGGAAAGAGCGGCCATCCATGTGAGGTGGAGGCTCAACACCTGCAATCTCCAAAAATGTTGGAGCAATGTCTATATTTAGAACTAAATCATCCACCCTGTAAAATAAATGTTTTGCAATTAGATCATTCACAAAACATCAAATAAGAGATGAATTCATCCAAAGAAACGATAATTAAAACATATGTAACTTACACTGTCCCTGGTTCAATTCCCGGACCTCTTACAAGAAATGGTACCCTTACATCAAATTCGAAAGGAAAGGATTTTCCTTTGACTAGACCAAATTGTCCTAAGTGATAGCCATGATCAGATGTGTATACAATATAGGTATTATCAAGCTCTCCCAGGGCTTTAAGTTCAAGATATATCTGGAATAAGATTTAGATCATTATAAATGAATAGAAAGAATAGTATGGAGTAAACATTCCTTAGGTAATTTTCAAAATTTTTAAGAGTTTCAGAAGACAATTTTATTTCAAATTTACAGTTGTAAGTAGCAATACATTAATAATACCAAAATTTAAAAATATTTTATGAGTTCAATAGGCCATTACATGGTTCAATTCTGTGAGAAAATTCAAACAATATCTAGAGAGCTCAGGATAAATTTCTATGCTTAAGATTGGATTAACTATAAAGAGGAATTTTTGTAATAAATTCATAATTTACAATAATTCTAATGATGAACATTTGAGCTTATTGAAATTTCAGCAAACTCTGAACCAAAGATATCCTAAATAAGAGGGTTTAAATTGTAAACAGTTATATAAACTTTAAGCTTACAGTAATATAACTTTAGATAATTTAATTTACTTTTTTCTTGTTTAAAAACTTGACTTTTCTTTTTCATAATTAAAGTAAATACTATTCACTATTTTTAAATTCTAAATATAATTTAAATTATTGTAATTTTGAAACGATTTAAAGTAACAAACTTTTATCCATCTAATTATAACAATCTATGAGTATCTAAGGAGGAAATTTGTATTTCAAGTTAGCATTCTATTAATTATATTATTGCAAACTCAGAAATTGACTTTTGTACATCTTTGAATGAAATATAACCTGCATTACTTCCAAATAGAATGACAAATTCTTTTAACATGCTGAAACATTAAAATTTTGAACAATTTCAGAAACTTGTAGTTGGACATGGTGATCAAAAATAATTTCTTTACCCTATGAACAGCATCATCCACGCTTTGAAGGGTCTGTAAACGTTTTGTCATCAGTAAATCTGTGAACCGCCTGTGTATTGGCTGCATTCTTCCAGTTGCCTGTAGAATCCACTGCTTGTCAGGATTTGGTGCATAATCATAAGCCGGGGTGCTATTGAAAGAATTTCAATTGGCAGCATATGAATATAATCTGAAGGAGATTATTTAAAGACTTCTATGCTACTAAGAGTGAAATATCTACTCACTGGTGAGTGGTTACATTGAAGAAAAGATGAGAGTACTGGGGTGCTGAGTCCTCAGGTCCATGAGGAGATGGAAAACTGAGTACTAACATCACAGGCTTGCGACTGAAATAACGCTTTGATTGCCTGAGGAATGATACAGAATCATTCGCTATGAGGTCTGGATAGTAGTCCTAGAAAGAAGCAAGAGATAAAAATTTAGATATTCTGAAAATTACCTACAGAATAGGAAAAGTTTCAGCAACATAATCTTTATATATTCTTGTAGAGGACAATGGCAAATTTATTATAAAGGATATTCCTCCATTTCAAGGGTCTAGATTTTATATTTATTGATCTCTCAATTCTTGTACTTTAAATTCTGACATGTTTCATGTGTATATCATTGGTCATCAGTTAATTCTGATTGATGGAAGAAATAAAACATATTTATTATTAAAAATGTAAATTGTAAATATGCCAGACATAGCCTTTTCTCCAAAGAACTCAATATTTTTATCCTCTGTATATATCTCAATATTGATTACAACATAAACATATGATTCGAGAAAAAAGGTATTTAAAATATTTTGGCAGAAATAGATAACACCAATCCAATTAAAAAGTTCACAATATTTCAATGGCAAGATGCTTTAGCAAATATTCCCAAATTCAGTACAACTCTTTGTCAAAGATGGTAAATGAAGGGATAAAAAAGACTGCCTGGTGAAAGCTGAAGTAAAACTTACTTTCATATGATTTACATTTATTAACAACTTATAAATTATGAGTAATCTTATTTTCCTGTTGAACTTGGAAGAACAAGGAAGATTAATTAGAAATAGTAGAATTTTAATTGAAAATCATTCAATCATTAGAAATAATCGTCATATTGAAAAACGAACTGACAGTGATATACCTTGTGATAGTCAAAGCCATGCTTAATCCTCTTCCCATTTAAGTTTACGGAGTAGTTATAATAACGAGAATTCATGATGAGACCTCCCCACTCTCTCCATCCAGGAGGTATGTAGCTGCCATTGTACTTATTGAGGTATTTTCCAAAATATCCTGAAAATCAAAATAACATACAATCATCCCAATGATTGAGACAGAACAAATCAATTTTATAAAGGTTAATATATTTCAATAGAAACTTAGATGAACATTGTTTCTAGGAATATTTCAAGAGAGACAGAAAATGGATAACACGCAAGGAAAAGTGTAGAGAAACTTTAAGCATGTGGACATGTTTAAAGGCCTTGCTTAGGCCTTGTACGTTAAGGGGTGCACCTAGGAATAATCCCATGGAAAAATGGACATAAAAAAGGTCTAACAGGACCTGGACTCTTCTGCCTTCCAGTCAAATGCTTTAACTAATTAAGCTATCAAGCCAGAACACTGTTTAATTGGTTAAAGCATCTGACTGGAAAGTGGAAGATTCCAGTTTCAAATCCTGGTCGTCAGACTTTTTTCATGTCTCTTTTTCCTTGAGAACTAAGATTAAGTTCTGAAATAAGTTATTGTTAGTTTTAAGAGTAAGAAAAAAAGAAACAAGATGAGAAAAGCCTTCTTTCTAAGGCTTGGGTAAACCATGATTTTTTTTATCATATTTAGGGTTATCTATGGCTCACCTGTTCTATAGCCTTCATTTGAGAGATAAGTAGCAAAAGATCTAGGTTCATGCTCTGCCTGCCATGCTGCTGCTGAACAGTTGTCATTGTTGGTAAAGACTCCATGGTTGTGCACGTAAAGACCAGTAAGCAGTGATGATCTTGATGGGCAGCACATTGGTGTGGTGACGTATGCATGGCGAAACTCTGCACCACCATCTCTCAGTGCTCTCAATGTACGAGGCATGAAGTTTAGAGAACCTGTTGAGAATGGAAAGGTTTATAACTAAGAGAGAAGTACCCATTTAGGCAACACACTGACTTTGACAATATATATGACACACCTGTTATCAAACATTATAGCTTAAAAATGACCACTGAATTTTACATTTTGAGGTTCAGCCTTTGTTACCATTTTGCTAGTGTTAATACCATTCTGGGAAATTAAAGGGTCAGGTTCAATCTGGGTACTGAATGGCCTTGATTAAATGGAATTTGTGATCTAAACAAAGCATACATGAAAACCAAAACTTTATAATTAAACGGAAGTTTTAAGAGTGCAGTTAAAATTTTTTTCCTAAATTTGTTCTACTGCAATGATTGCACATCTTGTATGCTTTCAAAAATGCAAACTGTGAGAATTGAAGAAATTTTGTACATCTATCAATATTTGGATATAAAAGTTTTCTAAGTCAATTTCTTTCCTTAAATGACAGTTTCCTCATGCAGCATTACAAGTGAATTTGTTCATGGAGTGGATCAAAAGTTAATAATTTAGGGTATTTTTTATGAGATATTAGATGAAATGTGTTTATTATGAATGGGAAAGTCAATAAAGTAATTTAAATAATTATTGTCACAGCCATGAATAGGTCGGTTTAATATTGGCTTGGTTGCTCTTATTTATGATCCAATAATAACACATTAAGGTGAAGTCTTTCAGTTTGTTATTCATATGAAGACCTGTTTTCTGCCAGAATATGTTTGATTCATTTCTGTAATCACAATCTTAATTCTTAATGGATTTCCATTCAAAAAAAATTCTAATAGAAACAAATAATGAAAAACTTTGATAAAGATGTTAATATTCAAGAGTACTAATCAGCAAGTATTCTTAAAAAATATCCTGGTAATTTTAATTGAACTGATATTGATAATTGGCAATTACCTAGTTCAACATCTTGATCATCAGTCAGTATGAGTACTATATTGGGTTTCCTCTCTTTTGGCAATGGTAAATATGCGGAAGAAAGCCCTGGTTTCCGAGCTTTGCCTCTCTTAGGTGGAGGGTCTCTTCTTGGAGTTGTGGTTGGTACCCTGTGGTGTTGTCCACTAGGAAGATCTTCATCGGCCATTTCTCCTAAATCATCAGAGGCCAGGGAAGAGGAGTCTGTAGATGAAAATGCCTGTAAATGTAAAGACGAAATGAGGTTTAAGAATTAAGACATACCATACGAAGTATTTATTTCACGCACGATTATGTACAAAAATAGTACTGATTTCATCATTAAATGACAATTTCTCCTGAAAATTTACGACCGATTCCGAAGACGTTCTTTCAAATCTACCAGAGTTGAAAATGACTCAAGTTAGGAAGGACAGGAAACATACAAAATTCCCACAAAACCTTTAATATATCGAATGAGTTTCAATTCCCATTCAGTTCATTAAGGAATATCTTAACAAAGCTATACTAAATACATACTAAGTATAGACGTAAATTAGACTGAATACTACAATAAGACTAATCTTTAATAAATTATGGAGATGTTCCACCAAATATCGCTTGATATGTTTCGTTGTTTCGTCCCATTGAGTTCTATAAAAATGATTAAGATCCACACAATATAAAATGTAACATTTTTTGATCGATTACCTAATTGTAAACTGTCCAATAGTCATCAAATGAATAACCTATAAGGATAAATGACTAAGTTAAGGAAATCCTTACCTGAAAAAAAATTATGACCGTAGATAAACAGGCCATGTTAGATGAGGGCCGCAATTTTCCCGATATGGTTTTCTAGCGCGCAGTATTCCTTCAAACTGAATGGTTTTCAGGATATAGTTCCGTTACCTACAGCGATTGATAGAAATTAAAAATCTAAGAGAATGGCAGTCTTTCCCGCAGATCCCGTTTACATAAAGTATTATTCTCTGCTCCTAATGACCCGAAAATTCGAAAGCATTCAGGACCCACCCTGAATCTCGAAAAATAATGGACAGGTAAGGAAAACAGGAAGGAAAGTATATGACTAAAGACTATGTTAATCGTAAGCAACGAGACTTCGTGACAAGGATGGCAGTAAAGCACCTGTCATAATCTTCCAAAAGGAAATATCCTGTCTTAAACGATGTTATAAAAACGTCACTTTCACAGAAAGTGTCTTTTCTTTGCCATTGCCTTAACCAGCTGTGCGAATTTACGCCGAAGGCGTTGCCGTCGATCAACGGAACTTAACTTAAGATATGACGTTGGACTTCGATAAAAAAAGACATTTAAAAGGGTTATTTAAACACTTTCCTCGGATCTAAGACAGCAAATATTAGCGATTTTTGACATTTCCCAAGAAAAATGCCAGAAGGATTTTACGAAAGCGCTCGCTCCTTGAACTTTTAAAAGGAGTTTCCCATATGCTTCCAAGAAAGGAAATTTACGATTAAAGATAATAATTTACGGAAAGAATTCCAAACCTATCCTGTTTTAACACTACGATTATGGGCAATCAAGTTTAGTTCTTCGGAAAAAACTGGTTTATGAATAAAAAGATGCATTTTCACTGCAAAGGCGCCGACGCTTACAGTAATAAAAACGTTTTTCTGAAACATGAGAAAACAGCTTCGCACTAGCAGAGAGCATTAAGTTTTATTACCTCGAGGAGGAAATTTATAAATGCACTTATGAATTTCTGGTAAAATGTAGGAGAAATGTAATAAAAATATTGATGTCCGCCGATAAAAAATGAAAATACACATGTAGCATTAGCTGCCAACTTATCCACATAAACACATGTCCATGGCTTACATTTTCTCCGATTGTTGGGTTTTATCCTGGAATCACCTGGAATCTGTCTTTTGGCAGAAAACCATACTGACTATGTAAGAGCGACGAATGATTATTTTTATCAATACTTCTTCGTTTTAATTTTTTACACGAAATAGTTTCTTTGACTGTATAAAATGAAATGGATCCAGCACAATTATTCCTTTGTAACTATGATATCTGGCATATTCAACGGAGATGATCAATTATTCTTGGCAAGAAAGGACACCGGCTTTCAATCCAAATTCTTATGGTTTAACTCCACGACTTAGCAATCATTTCGAAAGTTTAGTCCATTTGTACTCCGTGAAAGCGCTCCGCAGCTCATAAAAAAGGTTATCAATTAACAGTAGGTTCAGCGACTACGTTGGATGAAGTAAAACGATCCAACCAAGCTATGAATTTTCCTTGCACATTTTTTGCAATGGGACTTTCCGTTGTCATGCAATAAGTTGACCTCTTTCGCTGAACTGTGAAATGTGGACGGGTGCATTGCACTTTTTGAGTTAGATCTCTGCTTGCTGCAATAGTTGCAGAATCACACTGTACGGTATAAGTCTGATGTGAATTGCTCATAGGCTACCTCAGTATACTGTTATTTCAAGATATGCACCATTTTTTATCTGAATTATTCTCGTGGTTGAACCATCTCCAGCCATCGTTTCCGATCGATTTTTAAACGATATATTTACTGTGTGCCTCAATAACTTATTTTTAAGATAGGCTCATCTGTTTACCAAAATATGAATATTCTACCAGATTTCTATGTTAGCTTCATATTTATTGATTTATATACAAAATCTGAAGCCATCGACGGCTAATCTACTTCACCTTTTATTGTAGTTGGTATAAAATACACAATTAACAACCCAGTTGTTTGTTTAGGGCATAAAGTCGATAATATTAATCCCCTTTTCGTACAATCTCGTCTAATCTCGAACAAAATACAATTAAGTTATTCCCGGAGCAACAATAGCAATCCTCCAATATCGGGTATCCATCATTACTCAATCTAACAACCTCAACGCTGGCCTGAAAAAGGGTACTCGTCCACTTCAGGCATTTCGATACGAGAGTGATTACATAGAAGGAATATATTGCATGAGATATAAATAGTAACCGCTAAGTATACTCCGGGAACTCGAGAAAGGTTCTAGAGGATAGCGTGACCTAAACTGTAGGGTAGAAGATCCAAAAAAAATGAAGGTGTACAGAATAGGGTATATTACAGGTTGAGAAAAAAAGCATGGGAAAAATATGGACTGGGATAGAGAATGATATTCGTGAGGGGAAATGGGAATGACTACAAAATTAGGCCAAGTCTCAAAGAAAATACATAAAAAACCATTAGTCAACATCTGGGCGAACGAAGCAGTGAAAGATAACCCACAACTTAGGTGAGCTAATGTCCATATTTTGATCATATATTATTACGAAATAACATAGAGAGCAAACAGTGGTGAAGAAAGCAAATGACCTGAAACGATCTGTTTGACAGTTCATCCAGAAAATAACAAAACTGAGTAATTTTAAGGATTATTTATATTATTGGATATCTCTCAAGAAAAGTAACCGAAAGGGACGATTAAGAACGTAAACCCCCTCTAGTAATATAATTCTGTTTTGTGATTCGTGATGGAGTTCTAATTTTTAATTTTTATAATAGTAATAGATTCTCCTTCATTATATCATTCTAATTAATCCTATTCCAGCATTATAAAATTAAACTGCTTTGCGAAAAAATAAGATCCGTTCCGTTTCCGTGGTATTTATTTGGGACGAAATATTTCGGATAAAAATTTCTCTAAGTATATCACAAAAAACAATATTAGACTTTATTGCGCTCTAAAATAGAAAATGCTGTATGATGTTTTGTGATTTGATTGATTTTATTTCCGCTGTTTAAAAAGTGTGAATTAATTGGTATTAACATGCCAAATTAATGCCAAATGATGTTATTTCCAAGATAACTGCTTTCATTTATTACTGAATTAAATTCAGGTAAAAGTTTTATTAATTATGAATATTGGAATACATCTCACATTTTTATACAAAATTAAACGTTCGTAGAAAATCAAGAAAAGTTTATGCATTACTAAGCTTACCATATATCCCTTTTTGACCGGGAATGTACGGTTGTCCTGTTAAATATTTTGCTGTTTCGTTTGAGGTGAAAATTTGGAGAAGGAATATATATATA
>KZ308214.1:125082-184273 GCA_000376725.2 Ladona fulva | reverse complement strand
ATATTAATAATAATATTGTTTTATTATTAATAATAAATATAAATAATAAATATAATAATAATAACGGCATTATTATCTAAATATTATTATTATTATTACGTTATTACAGCCACTAAGGAGCCTGGGAAAAAGTAAATGATACATACATTTTCTTTACCCTACATATATTTTCCATACCATATAAAGACGAATGAAAAATAATCCACAAGGTTTAATGGCAAGAACTTCTGCCAAACTATTACATTAGTACAAATTGCATCTGGATACACATTCTACCGTGTGCATAAGGACAAGGGATTTAAAAAGCGTCCATACGAGTAATTTATGTGGTACTGAGACGGCGACATGGGGAAATTGCAGTCACTTCATACCGCGTAAAGGAGCCTTCGCCAGAAAACGTGCTGTCTGGTGATAAATCGGCGTACGCTTTCTCAGTCGGTGATGCCGTAAACCACAGCTGGGGCGCAATGAAAGTATCAAGGTCGAGCGAATCAATTTCCCGCCGAAGAGCTTACTCAGAGCAAAATAGTTGGCATCGATTGTCGCGATTAGCGCATGTGATCCAAACAATCGCGTTATCAACCACACGCCCACGATTCTCGAGGTCACGTATCCGCTGTAAAATTTTGAATCCCTTCATTGATTATGCGAGGAATGACTAGGAAGAAGGCATAGCCCGCATAGCGGTAGATGCAGTACGGTGCTGTACAGGAAACTAAGTTCATGCACAATGAAATCCCGTTACAGCGAACTTCTACTGAAAGCAAGATTGGTTTTGCACTACTGAAGATTCGCTATGGCCGAGCTTTAGATACAAAGGTTGGTATGTTAAATAAACTTCAACTAGACACGTGCCAACTATTGAAAATAAACCTTGTGTTGAATATAGCCCTGCTACTAAACGAACTAATGGAGTACTGTTTCAGAAATATCATGTCGAAATCCATTCCGCTCAAAATTCATTTAGAAACGTAGGATTGATTTCATTTTGATAATTTATGCTGTTCTAGGTCTGGTTTCCGTTTTCTTATTACTTATTTATTTAATGGTAAAACGTTGCAATTTGGTCGGTGGACCAGGTGGTTACGCTGAAGGGGAAGCAAGAATAATAACACTGAAATGTGTCAGGCATCAGCCCAAAGACGAGAGGAAAACCCTTCCAAAAACCTCCACAGTACAGACCTTAACAATAACTACATAATTATAGAGTTATTACAACACCTGTAAAGAACACACATACAATGAAATGTAAATAAATCATACATAGTTTGCCTTACGTTTACATAGAAAAATATATAGAATCATATACATGAATTTATAAATTACTATAATAAATACAGACAGTTAAAATTTTATAACCTATTTCGCTTCATTTTGAAATTTTTAGCATTTTTCGGCATTGTAATGAGAAGTTCTTAGAAAATATGTATGTAAAAATACAGCAGTAGTACGTAAAAATAAAACAGTACATTTATTAGTTAACACTGACGTAGCCGATTACTTCTAGTAAATTCTTCGGTTTCCGTCATTTAAATATTAGTTCTTTTATGCTATTTCGCTACTGCATATTGCTATTGTAGTAGCCTAATAGGATTTTATTAAAACCTAATTTTTTATATTTCACAATGTTCCTTTAGAGTTTATTTTTATACAAACTTATTTCTATTCGTTTTAGCTACAGGTATTGTTTTGCTTGCCTCTTGGATATGAATTATCCTGCTTTTAAGATTTATCTAACCAACAATCTCTTTCGTTGGCTTTAGTAGTAGTATTGTTAATAGTGCTTTGACAGCTTAGGTCATTTCGCACGTAGGCCCCCACCGGAAATCGAACCCGGGGCTGCTTTCACCCTATTAGAACGCGTTGCCCACTCGGCTATCCAGAAACCCTTTTCTTTGGCTTTCCACGTCCTCCTTCTTGCTGTGGTGTATTTTTCCTAAGTGCAAGCTTTTTAAATCCAAAAAGTAGTTTTCTTCTGTGTATTTTCTTCAAGGTATCTCTTTCTTTTAAGTTTTACACGACGAAGGGTTGGATGCATGCAAAATATTATCAGTCTCAATCTCGCCCTAAGAGGGCTTACTATATTAGTATTTGCTACGTGAGATTGGAAGAAAGATTTCACTTTAAAAGGACCTCTGCAGGATTCAATTATAAAATACGCTTTTTAAAACAAAATAATTCATATTTTATATAGGGAATGTAGGCGGCAAAAACTTCTTTTAAACGATTTTGCCGTCTTTCTCTGTATTTTCACAGTTTCAATTTTACTCACTCAATAAGCTTCTTGATAGAAAACCTAAGATTTACGGTGATTTATTTTCCGGCTCCCAATATCTTAATTTAGAGCTCTATCAAGGTATTTTGAAATTAGGATAACATTTACGTCTTTTATCAAAGAACGGAATACGTAATCATATTCTAAATATAACATATATATGCATCTAATGGGACATCAAAAATGAAATATAAGGATAGTGTACTTAAGGTTTAATGAAGATTCCTAAGTCGTGAAAACAGATGGCGAAATTTCTTAGCCAAAGAACTGGTTCGATACAGGTCAACCGCTACTGCATCACCACCGGTGTAAAAAACGTATTATTTTTTTTAGGGAATTAAATAAGATTATGCTCGACCTACTCTACCCAACCATTCGTATTTATCAATTTCTATTGACATTTTATAATATTTGAGAGCGTTTCTATTACACCTCTACGATGCTGGAAAGTTGTAAATGCTAAGTAAATAAAACTTCTTACGCGTGTGGCGCTGAGGTCGTTGTTAACCAATATCGAACCAAACCCCTTAGCAAGATCTACTAAAATACATACATATCAAACACACTATTACCCTTCTGGGAGGTCATGTTATTTTCTTCGTTAATTCACAATATTCCGCCAAACTTGCTATGCATAACTATTAATGCATGAATATTTCAGTTTAGACTCATCCATACGTGAAATAAGAGAAAACACTGTAATTCCTTCTTAATATATATATTTCAACGATCGGTTTCGGCTAAAATGCCATCATCAAACTTGGTGATGACATTATAACCGAAGCCGCTCGTTGAATTATGTTTTATGTGGAAATTGCAAAGTGTTTTTCTCTTAGTTCATCGTGTCTTTCCACGAAGTCCAGCCAGCGACTATAGACTATATTCATCCATACGAGTTATTACTAATTCATTTTTGTTCTTAAAGGTACTCCATCTCTTGAGCACCTTGTCAACCACAATCATTCAGCCTTTTCTCGATCTACCTCTCCCTTTAGTGTAATTCAAATTCGTACTCTCACAGCCATGAACAACGCTGACACAAAAGTAAACGAAAGATAAATTCTCTCAGTACCAAAAGCGAAAAGATGTAGACGGAAAATATTACTCAATAATTATTCTAAACGTATACCCGCAGTTGAAACCTTTCTCCTTCGGGAAAGATTTAACCCTCAGTTTTAATAGAAGTTCAGGTAAGAAAACTCAAAGAACGGCAAAGTTCCTCCGTTATAGAAAAGTTTAAAAAGGGAAGGAGCGAAATACAAAGGAGCGGCTCCCGTCTAGGGGACAGAAAGGGTTTTTGGAGCTTGGCACCTCTTCATTCGGGGGAGATCTTTGGTGAGAGGCATGGACGGAGTTTCACACTTGGAAATTTTGCCTGGCAAGGATGGAGGAGGATTAAAAGTTTTTAAAGAGAAGTAATAAGCGCATTCTTATCGAAAAAATGAAAGAGGTGGACCGTTCCGTCTTAAGAGATTCTCTATTTTCCACGAAAGGGGCGCCAGGAGTTGTTACCAAAGGATTTCTTCCATCCTTTAAAATTCCCAACCAATTTCAATGTAACAAGATATCTAAGTTCCCGAAAGCCTCGTTAGTTCTGCTAAAATACGCACATTTCCATTTTTATGTAAGTTGAAAATTCAAGGAAATTACAGAAATTTACTTTTCTTCCGCGAGGAGGTTTCAGTGCGTGAATTCACTCGTAAAAACTGTATTTAAAGATTTACGCTATTGTTTTCAAATCCAAGCAAATAATTTTAAACTTAAATGCAATAAAGAGGCTGCCGGTTGGTTAAGTGGGTAGCACATTCGCCTATTGAGTGAATACGTTGAAAATTCAAGGAAATTACGAAAAGTTGTCAGCGAATCAACCAGCGGATGAAACGAATGCTCGCGAACTCGAGAAAGTGCAACGCAAAGCGATTCGATTTGTCAAAAAGTGCTACGACAGAAGAGCAAGAGTTACGCAAATGCTCTCACAACTGGTCAGACGCAGATTGGGAATATTTGAAAGAAAGGAGATTGGAAGCTATTGCTATTACTTGCTAAATTCAGAGAGAGTACATTTGCAGAAGACGTAAATGGTATTATGTGACCTTCCAACTACTTCGACCGATCCGACAATGCGCGATAAATAAGAGAAATAGATGCGTAGACAAGTCCTTTTAGGGACTCATTCTTTCGCGAACGATACGCGATAACAATGAGCTAAAGAGGTAACTCGATCGCTTGCCATACGCTGAAAGATGGCTTGCTGGGTATTTATGTAGATGTTACTTTTCTTCCACGATGAAGTTTTAGAACGTGAATTTACTCGTAAAAATTTGTATTTAAAGACGCTCAATTTTTCAAATCTAAGTAAATAAATGTATTGTTAATTGCAATAAAGGGACTGCCGGTTAGCCAAGTGGGTAGAGACGATCCTTGATAAAGACGATCCAGGGTTCGATTCTAGGTGTAGCCCATATGTGCGAAATTACTTCAGCAGTCTTAATAAGGCTAAGTACTACTATCACCGCTAAACTTCAAGATAATATCAGCATTTCATAAATGCTATTGTTATTTCATAGTGTAAAATTCCCTGAATTCTGAACTTATTCACTCTGAGCAACGTTTAAATTATGATTTAGATACTCATTCCTATTCTACCACTCCGGTTTACTTTTATATTATAATATCCCTCTTTTAGTTCAACAGAAAAAGCTCTCCCAAGTAATTTGTCCTTCTCCTACGACCACATTTAAACGTTCTCTTGGCAAACAGTTAAGGTGAACGCGCAAACTTTTTTCCATATCACCGAAGATCTTGACATAATTTTTCAATCTTCATTCCTTAGGTTTTTCATACTTTGCTGTTTCGATAGAAACTTCCAGAGGTACTTTCTTTAATTAGATACATTTCCATTTGTCTAGGGTAAACCTGTTTACATATTTTAAAGACACGTGAATTATGCTGCATGAAAAGCTAAGATAATACGCAAGTATTGTTTCGAAGAATGATGAGCACTAGAAGAAAAATAACAATGTTCTAGAATTAGAATCGTATACCAAAATATGGTTTTCCCTGATTTCTTTGAGATGTAAGAACTTCTAGCTCATAGTATGACATTATCCATAAAAGACGTTAACTATTAAAACAATGACCCGTATCATGGAAGGCCAATTGACAACAGACAGCCATCAAAATTATGTTTCTGATGAGTAATTTTGATGACAAAAAGTTAATGTATTAATAAATCTGCAAGCTTAAACGGAAAAGAGCAGTTAAGAAATGTTACTTGTAAGAGAAGAGAATGCGCCTTGTTTGCAAAGCATTGACTCTCAAGAGCTTCAAAAGTCTTTTAGAATATGATCTGGTAAGACACGGAGGAAAGATGTTTTACGCATCAGAGGAATAAATGAAAGTGAAAACAGAATATTTATAAAAGACATGGGCCTGGTATTAACACTTAAAATGTTCTTTAACTAAAGCTCACATTAAGGCCTGGTATTATAATGTTTTATTAAAGTGAAGATTATAGTAAATCTCCCATATATACGATGAATTAGCGCAACAATCTTCACTTTAATTCTAAAAAAACAATGCAATACTGGGCTCTAAAGCTCACTTTAGTTAAAGTACATTTTAAGTATACATTATAATACAGGACCGTGGTGTTACATATCTAATTTCCAAAGAATATAATGGAGGTTGCTACAATAAACACATTAGTTGACAATGTGAAATGCTATAAATGAAAAAGACTATATAAAGTTAAACTAGGAATTGTTCGTGACATATATATACACCTACGTTAAAATATTGCTATAATTCATTAATATTATAATCACAATATCATTTTCTATTATCACTGTCGTAAGAGTCAAGTTATTTAGAAACCGTAATTGATAACACAAAGTTTACGTATTAAAAAGATCATCTGGGGGAAAAAATCTGGGAAACTGTGATGCATAAAATTAATTCTCAAATCGCCCAGATAAAACGGTCACTCGACCTATTCTCTTTCCATAATTTTCGCATCTTGTCATCCTGTATTAATAAAAGTAAATTCCCGTGTTGAAACGGGGCGATATATATTCGGTCTATATGTCTCCGAACCATTAATATAACTAACAAATGGCACGGCGCCAAACGCCCCTCGAGAGCAAAATAAAAAAGAAATATGAAAGCTTCCGGATATACTGCCAAGTTTCATCTATCCTTGAAACAAATAAATAAATGGGCAATAATTGATTTTTTCGTGTAAAGTGACACCCTCGAGTGCAAATGCGTGTAAAAATAAGGCATTAAATGTCTCCTCGGAACCGTGACATTTTTGAATGATCGTCCCTATGGGTTGGGTTAATCCAGAGGCCTTAAATATCTTAAATTGTGATACACGTAGTGACAGTGACGAATCTCCGAATGATATTCGAGTAAAGTTTTAAAATATTGGATGGTAAACTTACGGAATGTTTCTGAAAGTGCTGGAGGCCACGAAATAAGAATTTTCGAGTGAAGAAGATACCCAATGTTAATTTTAAGATCGATAGGAGTTGCTACGGTATTTCCTCATTTAGTCGACGATATATCGGCAATAGTACGTAGCAGTATACCAGTTTCAGTTTATCAGGATACATAGCAACCGATATAGTAACCGATAACGGCATAACGATGTATCGCCAACCGACTGTCCTCGATTAAATACAGTTATTGGACAGTATCCACTGTTGAATGAAGCAAATCGAACGTTTCTTTTACTCGTCGGGACAATGTCAGACAAACGTTTCCTCCCCCGACGTTGGGTTTTCTTATTTCAGACTAGTGAGAAAAGGTAAGGCACTGCTTTTACTTATTTGGAAGTCTATTGTTTATAATGAAAAAATATAAAAATACTTTTTTGTCTGATAAGTGTATCAATCAGCTGATTTACTGTCCAATATTCAGTCCAAGATATATAAAGTGCATAGGATTCAGATCACTTGGTAGTTAATGTTTGATGAGAAGATGCATATATAATAATACTAAGATAATTGTAGCGACTGCATTTTTCCACTGCATATGCGGCTGTAGCCCCCATGGACAGCAATACTTCTTTCAAATTTATTTTGGAGGATCAAAGAATGCAGATAGTGAAGGCAGTTTTGTGAGATACGTCATTTTTGAAGTGGCACTTTGTCTAGTAGCATACAAGAAAGGTTCCACATAACTTTAAAATTCTTAAAAATATGCGCCGAATAATGAGTGAAATTTCGACTGCGATTTTTATAACCCCAAATATTCATTACTTTTCAGAGAATTACAGCTGACCGTGGCATTAAGAACGTATGCCTTAGAATTGATTGGAGAGGTGAATTTTGAACGTGGCCCGATGCATTTACCCCAATAAGTTTTAACGCGTACATGCAACACGTTGAAATTTCAGATTATAAAATCATTCCCTTCCTTCCAGTTCTCCCGGAATACCCAAGAACGCGAATCTCCACACGCGAGACAAATAAACATTCACCCTAATAGTTTCAATACAATCGATGCCGTCTCCGGACATTAGCCCACCAGAGACCACTTTCATCCCGGGAAGTTTACCCCATTTAACCCCGAAGACAACGCGGGCGTTAATCTTTAAAAACCACTTCGCGACGGAGGAACTTCATCCACTCAGGACTCACCCCACCGCAACGTAAATATAGACCGTGAATGGAGCCGTTTAAGACAGCGTGTTCCATTTCGGGCGATAAAAGTGCAGCGCGACCCGAGTCACTCGTGACGGGGCCTGAATGGATGTACGTTTTTCTCACCTCTTCCGGTTCCTCGTGAGGGGGATAGCTCCAGCTGGTCCTCCTCTTGCCCCCTCTTCTCTGCTGCTCCCCGAACAGGGCCGCCGTCGCCCCACCCCTTCCCCCTTCCCTATCACCTCTCCTGCTTTTCTTCTCACTCCCCCTCGGTTCCGCCCCCCCAGAAGGTTCTCTCCCCAGCTTCCGTCTCTGCTCCTCGAACTCCTCCCCCCTCCTCCCATTCTTCCTCCCCCTCCCCCGCCCCCTATCCTCGCCCCTTTCCTCCTCCCCTTCTTCGGCTAGCAGTTCCTCCACATCCCCCTCCCCCACGTCGCTCTCGTCGGCCCTGTGACGGGCCCTCCTCTCTTCAACTTCGTCACCGACGCGGGGGAGTCGGCGCCCGGCAGCGCCATCGGTGATGGCGAGAACTAGCAAAAGCGCCGCCGCGACGGCCAGCGTCAGCGCCGTCTTCTTCGTCGCCATCGAAGTCCTGAGGTCTTCCGGTCTCATGTCCGTGGTTCAGCTGCGTGGAAGATAAAACCATCGATCAGTTGCAATTGTCCCCGTGACCGTGTCTTGATAAATGGGATTTTTTGTCTTTTGGTACGGGATGGAAAAAAATGAATGTTTCATTCAACTTTGTCGCAGACGTCCGAAAGAAGGAATTGAGATGTGAGCGACGCTGATGAATGGAGGGGCGGTCTACAATTGAGTATACACTAGCCGTAACGTGAGGACCTCATCCATATGAAGGGCTCAATAAGACTAGGCCCTTGAGACTCTCAATAACGTTAGTTTTTAAATTATCGCAGAGACAGATGGATAGATAGACCCTTTATAGGCGAAGTTAGTCCCATGTGGGCCTCTCTTCCACCTAACCTCGTATGTCACTGTGATATGTACAAAATGTAATTATAACTAAAAGAAAGTGTGGTGTGGGAAAAAATCTTTGCAACTGAAGGTTGACAAAGAAAAAACCACGTTGCGGGAAAACACAGAGATGGGGGTAAAAAACGCGAAAACACAGTAGATGCGTATAAGGACAATATGTATTACAATAAATTTAATAAAATCACATATCTAAAGTTAACATTGGTTCGCTAAACTAATTGAAATAACATGATTAATTCTAAAAAAATTAGATTATCTCCTTGCTAATGGCTCCCGTTGGATGGGAGTTCGGAGACACGGTACGTTCACGGGTTTTAGCCAGGGGTGTCCAGGATTTTTCCATGGAGTGGGTTTAGAGCCTATTAGTAAAAATTGCATTGCCTACGATCCAGGGACATGAATACTTCCGCCCAAAATCTAATGAAAATAGAAACTGATTCATTTTTAAATGTATACCCTGCGAATCACAAGCGGTGTTTGTGGCATAATTGCGAGAGGCTATTCTCTTCCATGAAAACCACTCCCTTGACTACTCCTCAGGTTCTTCTTTCCATTTGGAAAGAATTTAGGATATCTTGAGCCTGACACTGATAAATTATCTCAAAAGCACGAATAAAATAGAGAAAGTATATTTAAGATCAGTTGAAGGCTCTACCAGCTTTATTAGTATCTATAATAAGGTTAATTTTGATCTATTTTAATATAAATCTTTGTGGAATATTCCCTTAATAAAAGCAAACACCAGTTTAATTAATTCTCACAGACACATAACTCAGCATATTTTTATCGTTTTACGGAAACACCGTTCTTTTCAATTACTGTAGACGTCCGGGTGTACAAGCCGAACCTAATCTTTCTGATTTTTAAATAACATTTTCAAGGATAAAGGGAAAACGCCTTATATTCATATGATTCCAGATATATTGAACAATGAGAGCTACAGAGGTTGTTACTGCGTTTAGGAAGAGCACTAATTTTATAGTCAAAATTTTTAAGCAAAATTAGCATCCGGAAAACGGGAAATGCGGTACTGAAAGAACGTCAGATTTTCATATGATCTGACAGAGTTCATACTATAGAAACGTGATGCGCTAACTTAGTAATCCACATGTGTATGATGCATTGTGGATGTAACCGAATCGACAGGTAGCAAATAAAGTCAAGGGAAGCCGTGCGTAAGCAAGTCAGGTGTTAAACACGTGGTTTTAGCAATGAATGGGCGATGATTCATTCACTGCAGGGAGTCACGGACCTTGTGCATCGAGCGATAGAACGCTACCTGGCTAGCTTTCCCGGTAGGACTTTCTGCCCTAAGAAGTAAAAATAGTGAGGCAATATAAACTCTAAGGAGGAGAGATAAATATTCCTAGCTTTAATTAGATAAAAATTTGGGAAATGAAATGGAAGGTATTTTAACCCAACTAAAAATGGATACTCTTACCATTTTTTGCGAGCAACGTGTTTTAAGAAGTGAAATGTCCCTTGGGTAGCATTTTTTCCATTCCAATGTGAATTTTTGCTTTGTTTATAGGAGAAAATGCAGTTGTCTTATATAGCTAAGTTTTACCTTTCTTCCTCTGCGGCACACTTACGCATTAACTATGTGATCGCGGAATGCTAAACCTTAAGTTAAGAAAGCTTAAGAAAGAATACAAATTGCCAAAAATACCTATAATGTATTGTATGTAATGTAGGCATATATTAACTATAATGTAATATATGCCTACAATAAAAATTTTAAATATAATTACAACTATATCCTCTTAAATAAAAAATATATCAAAAGATAAAGCACGAAAATCAATAAAATTATAGGCAAAAGGAACAGTTAAGTTTTAAGCGGCACGCAAGTAGCATATGTAAAAGAGCATCGTTATGTAGGCACTGATATGAAGGAAAGATGTAAGTAATAATAACAGTCTCCCTTTCATAACGTAAAATACTTGAGCCTAACGGAATGAAATTAAGATACCGTAATGCAGCGGGGACTACGCCTATTATTATCCATAGTTTTACCCCGGTATTAAGTTTTAGAGGCTGAGTAGACGTATGTCCCCCCCGAAAAAAGCCGACAGGTGAAGTACCGTAGCTGGGTATCGAACCGCAACCCTCAGCGCAGTAAAAGAGCGTCTTAAACAGCTACACCGCCGAGGACTTTTAAACGTTAGCAAAACCGGAAAAATAAAAGCTTAATTTAAAACCATTAAAGAGATCTAGAGGGTTTATTCCCGTAGGAAATCAGTTTTTATTTTAATTTATTGTGAGATATATCATGATGACTTATTATTGATAATTTACATGAGTTACATAACTCATTTTAAATCTCTACGTCAAGTGTGTTGGCAAGGTAAGGAAGAGTATTACAGAATGCAGCTGAGCCTTGATCATAAATCCTCATACTGTAAAATTCCATCGTTTTTATTAAGCGATAAAAACGAAATTTCCTCTCATCGTATCAATAAATGATTTTTCCTGAAGTATTTCACGAGTTTGAGCATTACTGGAGAGGATAAAATTATTTTACGCATTCCTGTATTTATGTATGTTGATTTTAGTACTAAGAATATTAATTCACGCTTACTTTCTTTGGTTCACTCAAACATATTACTAATTTCCGCATACAAACACGAAGTGTGAAAGATTTACCAAGTGATCAAAGCACATAAAGACCAAATTTAAAGTTATTCATTAGAGTACATTTATTTAATTTTTACACCACACCGTGTACAGCTCACCCAACGGAGGGTGGGGATGGCACTACTAGGTCCAAAGATTAAAGGAAAAACATCATCTAAGCGCTCAGAATTCCAGTCCTCGAAAGGCAAGCCTCTTTTTATGAGACGCCTCGTCCTCCACGAAAGTTTCTCCCGAAAGGCACACAGGATCCTCCCATATAACACCGAACTCATGTTCATTTCGGGCATAAATCTCGGCAACGATACGGGACGCCATTTTCGGGACACGAATAATGAAATGATTGACGCAACTTCCGAGTTGCTCAAATAATTCACCTCGTCTGGGAGTATTCGTTAAACAAGACAACAAAAGGAGGAATGCGAGGTAATTTTAAGTCAACGCTGGAAGAGAAAAAGGACAAACTTTGCGCATTAGATAAAATTACCTCGTCCCGTGAGAAATCACGAACCGTGACCTCACGAGGCTCGTGAAGGATGGGAAATGAATGGGCGTTAAAGAGAAACTCTCTGTCGATAGAGTTGTGATTTCCACAATACTTCCGGATCCTTCCACACCTATTCCAATAGATTTAAAAACGGGGATTCTTGTTTAAAATAACACCGTCATCTTTCGGGAGATATGGATCTAATACGATATCCATCTTCGCCCAATAAGCCGCCGTTCTTTAACTGACGTTTCCGGCGGAGGTTTAGATTTATCGCACCCTCAGGCCAATAAACGAGTCAAATTTGTCTTCATTTTTTTTAACCATTTTCCGTCGGAATATATAATCGAGGAGGGAAAAAAACACTTCGGAAGACAACGAGCAATTCTGGTTCTCTTTTTCATAATTAACGGGTGTAATTTAAGATGATATCGTCACACGTCTCCCAAAAGTATATCGTCAATGACATTCAATGATGAAAACCATTATTTTTAAACAGAGCATCGCATTGTAAGGAATGTTCAGGAACAATTCTCGGATTTTCCGTCCGGTCCAAATCAAGCGTCATACCCAGGGGCATATCCAGAATTTTCGCTTAACTGAAAAACTTATGGCTGAACTTATGGATGTAACTAATAACTCCTTCGAATATACGACGTCATATAAAATAATCGCTTCTAATTATAAGAAAGTATTGCTACAAAGATATATTTAAGCGTGCAAATATTTGTTAATAATATCCTTGAAAGTTTATTTCTGAATTAAATATCTGTAAAAACATTTGGGGGGCCTAACCCCGTCAGCCACCCCCCTGGGTGCGCGACTGGTCACACACTATTCCGACTATAAACTCAGTATTCATCCTGAGGACTCGAAATGACAAATTTTGTCGCCTTAAACGTCGGTGTCGGATATGACGCCTAAGTTGACATGGTTGGAAACCAGAGAATTTTTCCAAACACCGTTATTACCAGGAAAGCTGAAAAGAATTTTAATTTGAGAAGATATTCGAAAGAGTTACTCATATTTTGACTAACTAATCCTCCCTTTGAAGATAAAATGCCGGTTACGGCGATGTTCCGTTCTCCCGCGATTAAATCCTACAAAGCAACATATAAATACGTAAAAACTTACCCCCGATAAAGAATTCCTTCTAATCAGAAGATATACTTGTGGAAGTAAGTTCTGTGGATATTTGTCTCCCAGCTTAACTCGCACGAATCTTAGAACAATTCCCCATTACATTTTAAATTCTCTCACTTGCTGCTTTGAAAACCTTTCCAGAAATTCATCTAAATTCTACTGTACGATTTATTCTACGTCAACACAAACCAGCGTGTTTTTGCAAATAAATAAAATATCGTCCCCGTCTTGAGTATGCTTTCAGTGTATATTAATGCACGCACACACGCACACAATATTAATGCACGTCTTGACTAGGATAGTCTAAAGTTTAGTATCTCAGTTTAAACGCAAATATTCACGAAAGACTACGGTGATTTAATATCGTGAAATAAGAACCCTATAAGACAACATTCTATTAAACTTGGCGCAGAATTTGCATGTAGCTGAAAGGAGGACAAAAAAGTACATCTTTTTCCCTGCCGTGGAAGACAGATGCGCTCATTTGGAAGCGAAAGAAAAGTGACTATCGAAAGGTGACTGAGAGATGACACTCGGTCGATCGCGCTTTCACTTAAGGCCAATCGATACCTTTCCTCATAATCTTTGTCAGGGCCGGATTCACAGGAGAAAGGCGATCGCCTAAGGACGCCACGATAAAGGGGCGGTCGCAGCTAAATCTTTCCGACGTAGCACAAATGCAGCGGAGGTTCGGTCTTGCGATAAGAGAGCAGGAAATCGCCGGAGAGATTACTCTCGAAAGATTTAGCGATGGAGTGATTTAGCATTCTCAGCATTCATAACATGGTAAGACGTGTTTGATGTTGTGAGACCTTAAAAGCACACGCGCTTGGATCCTTTGTTATTTTTCATGGCGGACTATTTAGTTCTCTCCGAACAGAAGAATTTGTATTAGGTTCCATTAAAAAGAGATTATATGTTACAAATTAATCAATTTATTCGACAGAAACGACCGAATGTACGTCAATACAAAGAAAAAATAGTTGAATAGTTTCCACAGTAATATTTACAAGCATTTGACTAATTTCAACAAATGATAATAATAATAATAACAATAATTTTCTTTGTCGTAATGATGTAATCGTAATGATCGTAATTACCAAGGGCATCTAATTACCCCTTTAACTTTATTCTTAATATATATATTACTGAAGAATACTTAATGATTTTTATCATTTACGGATTATTCGTACCCACTTGTTTATGAATCGAACTTTAGATCGACCGATTTTTTAAAATAATTAACCGATGAATAGCATACAAAAGAATTGTCAAACACAAAAGATAATGAACGAGAGAAAAGACTAAGCAAATATCGCTTCAAATTAAGATAAAAGCTTTCATATCGGCGGAAGAGCAGAACTTTCCATTTTAGGCGACCCAAACCGAGTGCAAGTCGTCACATTTTCTTAAGAATCCATGCATGTTATTCCATAAGAAACAAGTCCACTTCGTGCTCCGATTTATTCCAACCTTACATATAACTGTCATCTATCTCACCTGGAGAGGGAGAATCAACTTAAGCTTTCCTAGACGTAGATACGCGTGAAAGCGCAAAAAATAACTACTAATTCCGAACGAAAGTCGGTACGCTATTAAGGGAATGTAATGGCTTAATTTCAAGCGAGGCAACAATTAAAATCCCTCCGGAGCTAATGAAGTAAAGGATAACCTTTAAAGAGCAGGGGGTCGTTCGTTTTCTGCAAGATTGACCACTCACCTGACACGGAACGAATTCATCCGGTTAATGGATGTTCGTACAAGACAGTTGTAGGACAACTTTCGAAACGTTTTATTTTCGAGCTAACAGATCGTATCTATATCTTCCCGACAATCTCCCCGTGGTAAATAATTTAATATACCGACATCTACGTACGACTAACAGGACAAACCAGGTCAAGAGAAAAGGCGGAATTTTTGAAAATAAAACGACTTAAGCGTGTTTGTATGCTGCGTCCGATGTGCTTTTCCTTATTTTTCACCCGTGATATTTTCGCACCTTTGCCCTGGAAGCAGCAATAATACAACGAAACATATCAAGAGATAATTGGTCGAACATGTTAAAAATACTGTCTGTCCAATATAGGAATAATTACAGTTACCTCGAAACCTCAGTCGCATATGTGTTCTTCTATGTTGTAGACTTAGTCTAGTTTTGTTGCACAATCTAGTAAAGCAATAATACTATTCATTACGCGTCATATGATAAATTATAGGATTATTTCAATTTGAAAAACTATACGGGGGATAGTTGAGAAAACCAACATAAAGACGAAAATATAAATATGCATCCATTTATTTAATTCGATTGGAACGAGAAATTAACTATATTGAATCTAATTTTCATTGGCAACCTTAACTCGATGGATTTTTCTGACCTTTCATTTTTGTGCACTTTTGTACGAAGGGAATCGATGAGAACGAATATTCTCCGCTTAACCAGTCCCTGTTTCCAGGATATCGACAGAAGACATTATCTCAGTGTATGAACTGACATCGAAGTTGGAGAGCAAAGAATTCAATATAACATAATGAAGCAAATTAGATTAATCGGCATCCAGAAATAAAAATCTTCCCTTTTTCACACATGGTGATGTAATTGAGCTTATATGTCAGCTTTCTCTGTCAATAAATCGTATACTGAAATAAAGCAATAGTTAATGAAAGGTTATGTGTTTTTTTGTAAAACTGAGGGTTATGTGAGTGTATATAATAACATATTTATCACTCCAAGTAGGTTTATGACCTTGGCACAATTTTGAAAACATTTATAATACATTTATACTTAAAATGTATAAACTATTTAACGGCTTAGCAAAGGTATCAAGTAACGGAAGACCTTTTACAACCAATGCTCTTCAAAAATGCGTAGATTTACGATTGAAATCGTGCATGTCCTTTCATTACAAGAGAATGACGTTTATCGAGGATAATAAAGATGAAATCTGTTTGAGGTTTTGCAATTTTACTCACCACTCTATCTCTCCGTGAGCCATAAAATCACCTAACTCAATCCCTTCAAACCACCTGCCTCTTGCGACTCATTGAACTTTTACTTTCTCGATGCATAACTCATACGCAAACCGTACCTTCCACATATTTTATTTCCCAACGATGCAACGAATGCGTTTTTATCCTCCACAAGGATGTCACGGTGAGAAACAATCCATAATTTAAAATTTCATTAACAGTGTCGCTGAAGTGAAGGACTTCAAGTATTTTCAATTGAAGGTATTGGTAAACGACATCCCACTAATTTTTTTCCAGTAGTTTAAAATTACTAAAATTAAGGAATAACATGTGTGAAAAATAGCGACATGACTGGGACTCGATCCTAGGTCTCCCACTTTCCGGACGGGTACTCTAACCACCGAACTACTATGCCGCGTCTCTTCAACACTGTTGAGGGATCGGCCGCAGGACTTTATCCTACAAAGTATTCAAAACCTTTCCTTCCTTATTACTAAAATTAACACTAATAATATTTGGGGCCTAACATAATGTAATTCTCTCAACTTGCAAATAAAATTCCCGAATAATTATCCTTGAGTTTTCTGGAAATTACCATTTCTGAGCCATTTCTAAGCGAAGGAATACGAGGAAAGGTAAGATCCGAAGATCTTCGATTTGGCCGTTCAGGCAATCGTAAATTCATTGCAAGATTGTTTCTAATGAAAACGCCCGGGAAAACTATTTGTAATTTAATTTTCCTTAGTAATAGGCTGCACAAATAAGTAAAGAGCTTCGTAAAAGTCTTCCAAATGAAATTTTCCTATACCTCAAACCTAGAAGAGAAACGGCTTCATCATATCTTCCACGACAAAAGATGTTTCCACAGCCATTTCTGTGGACTTTCTTCCTAAAATGACTGCAAAGTTTAAATGATTTTTCTCATTGAAATTTCCATATCTTTCACAAATTTTCTTCCGGGAGTAATTCATTCAAAACGGGACAATCAAAATATTTACCGTAAACATAAATGTGGAGCAAGTTGGGACTGTCCCAGCCAAAACAGGATACAGGGTAACCCTAACGGTAACTAAAAAAAATCAATGGCAAACGGACAGAAAGAAAGTCACATGAGACCAGGACTCGAAGCCGGGACTTTCACTTTCCGACGGCTACTTCAGCAATCGAGAGGGCCTCCGGAGAGCCATGCGGATAACGCGCTCGACTTCGGTGAAAGCGGTTCTGGGTTCGATTCCCGGTGGAGGCTCACGCGAGAAATTACCATAGCTTTCGAAGCACTTTTAAAAAATAGTACATCACTACTAACCATCGAGCTATCTCACAGAAAATTCAGAAATGCTGTTCTGAATATCTGAGGGTCACACGAGATATCTAATGGCTAGACCAGCCGCACGGATAGTGGAAGACCCGGGTTCGAGTCCCGGTGTATCTAACTACTATCCTACTACTACTTGTGTATCTACTACTACTATCTAACTACTATCCTACAACTAACCATCGAGTTATCTCACAGAACATTCAGAAATGCCGTTCTGAATATCTGAGGGTCACGCGAGATATCTGATGGCTAGACCAGCCGCTCGGGTAATGGAAGACCCGGGTTCGAGTCTCGGAATATCTTCACGCCCGTTTCCCTTAAGGATCAAGAATATTCTCTCAAAAGGGCACGCAAATCTCACCGACAAGACGACGACCACTTACATAACTAGGATGGATTCCTCCCTATACTTAGAGCATCGCATTTGTGTCTGTTTATTTGTGTATTACGCGGCGAAAAAAAGCGATAGGCTGAAGCGAAGAAGAGGCCTTTGGAGGGCGAAGGCGCCTCCATGGTCCTTGAAAACACGTTCTTGCCATCGGAGGTCACTGCATCTGCACTCACTCTCTCAAGGGCGAACGCTTAAACGCTATAAATTCGAATTTTAATGCCGGCTTCATAGCCTTCCCACCCTAATAACTCTCTCCCATGAAATACACTTGTTCCTCCGCTCTTGTGCCTTTCCTCAATTTTCTCCCTGCACCACGCTCTTTGTAACCCCCTCGCATTCCATTCCTTATCCACTCAACATCCTCCTACGTCTTCACACTCACTTCCTAGCGCCACTCGGCATCACTTAGGTCGCAAGCTGCATAAAAGATACCGATAATATATAAATATAGTCCGGCGATGGTGCCGTTGGTTGAAGTCTCATTTTACCTCTCCGTGTATATGAACCAGTATTTGCGCAGTCAGTAAACTTACTTTTCCAGACGTCGCACTATTTACCTTATCAGTGACACCATCAGCATTTCGTGCGGAGTTTCCTCCGTTTTTTTTACTTTGTTGGAATCTTTCTTGGAGGAGTTTTGCTATTTGGGAAGTAATTTAACTAATGATAACAAGAGTGTTGTTGATATTAGGAGAAGAATATCTCAGGCTAAGCAAGCGTTTCAAAATACATTTACTAACAAACAGCCACCTTTCCATGGATGCAAGGAAGAGATTTGTTAAAACATTAATATGGAGTGTTTTAACTTATGGTTGCGAGACTTGGACTATAGGGAAAAAAGACAAAATACTTGCTGCTGAAATTTGGAGAAAAATCACTAAAACCAGTTGGACCGAAAGAAAATGAAATGAACGAGTGTTGAATGAAGCAGTTGAAAGAAGAGCCTTATTAAAAACAATTGAAAAGAGAAAAACGAAACTTATTGGACACCTGATAAGACACAGCGAGTTATTGAATAACATTTTTGAGGGAAGAAGCTTAGGCAAGAGAGCGAGAGGTAGGCCCAGATTATCCATACTTCAGGATGTTATGAACAGGATAGATTGCAGTTCATTCCAGGGAATGAAGGAGTTGGCTAAGGGTAGGAGAAATTGGTTGAAGACAGCACCGCCTTTTAGATAGATGATGATGATGGAATTTTTTTGACCGAAACTCGTCTCTTCTGCATTCGAAGAAAGAGATCCTTTCCGTATCACTTCGGCATCGGTGAACCACTGCAACGAATGGGTGAGAAACGTAGAAAGGCATAAGAATATCCACGCATATTACAATGATTGATTATCAATAAAATATCTAAAGCATTTTGCCTGCTTGTATTTATATGCGAACTGTGCCCTTACTCTTTTTATATATAGATATACGTAATAGACTCAATCTCGCCCGAATAAAGTCGCATTATTTACCACAATATACACTGCGATTTCCGCGATCCATTTCAGTATTACTAAGCTCTATGTTAAGCATGAGGTAGTAACATTTTTTCAAATCCGTTAATTTTCTTTTAAGCTAATGAAAATGACTAATGAATGCAGGATTGACAGTAGCTGCTGCGTCAATAATATCCAGCCCAAGAGAAAGATGTGACAATATTGTGAGGAATGGTTACTGGTGATGATTGTTTCATTTTAGTAGTATAGCTTAGATCCAGGCGATATTTGTACAGTTATATTCTAACTAATTATCCTTACTACAAGCCAAGCTAAACGGAGAGGAAAAAAATCAGAGGAACTAAATTTGTTTACAGGAGAAAACTAATTTCTGCATAAACATAAAATAATATACTCGTACTAATAATATGTTCATAACGAAGATTTCAGTGCGTAAAATAAGTCTAGACTTCTGACAACTTAAGTGGACAATTCTCCAAAGCGTGAATATTATTTCGATAGTGTTTTAATTCTGAAAGATAATAAAGTTCAAGCTTTACTAATATATCATCATATCTTATCATTTAGCAGGCAATTAAAATTATCGGAGCCTATCAATGTAATCGAGTTACTACTGGAATGCATTCGGAGAAGCTTTACGATGTAGTTTTAAATCCAACCAAACGTCCTCGATGACTTATCTTCCACGATAAGAAGACAAGCTATTTTCCCGTCAATCTCGTTTTAGAGATTTCGTTTTTATGTATGTCGAAGAGAAGTTAAGAAGACATTTCCAGAAATTAACACTCTGTAGATAATTCAAGTTAACGCTAGTAAGAACACTACAAATAATTAATAAAGGGTATTTAGGTACTGCAAAAAGAAGTGCTAATGAAAGGACCTCAATTCCTATGAGGAATATATCAATCAAGGACAAGAGGCATTTTTGCGTTCTGAGAGAAAAATTATAAGAAAATGGAAAAATGAGGTTTATATTGTCACTTTTGTAGGTGGACAATCATGAAGCAACCAATAATGCATTTTAATTGCTCGGTATTGTCTCATAACATGCTGGATATATGGACGTCTCATAACGATGAGATGAGATGAGCAGGCAAAGAAATTTCAGTTTAGAAATTTCTTACTTTAATAAACTCTGCTTACGGACGCGCGTATCATTGAAGATGGATCTATTTATATTACACAAGGGATTAAAGTAGATCAAAATATACTAAAATTATGGTCTAAAAGTTTCTTCAAAATTTTTAAACTTCAGCTCATATCGAGTAAATTTATCACGTAAAATATGACGAGGTCTTATAATTTCGTACTGAGTGTTTAAAATCCATCAGTTTAATAATTACGGGTTTACATAGAGACTTTCGCATCACAAAATTCTACATTGTTATTACAGCGAATTCTTACCTAAAGTGAAGAAAATAATTGAAAACAAAATCTGACGACGCGTGCTATACCACAGGATATACTTCAAAGCTTTTGGGAGGAGATTTCCGAAGAAAAGTTGCGCGACCATTTACGGTCCCAAAGAGGAAAAAGAAAATGAATTATCGGCCAGACTGCAATGGCCAAATCCTCACCTCGGCCTTTTCCGACGAGGCCGTTTTAAAAAGGACCAGATTCACCTATGACTAGATTTGAAGCATTTACGATAGCTGAACGTCCATATCAATTTTAGGCCAAAATATTGCAAGATAAATACTCTCACCCATTTGAATTGTATCATCATCGTCATTCCGGGTTATAAATCCGAAGACTGTATAGTTGCAACTCCCTTACTCATAACAATAGCAGGCGAAACGGAAACGTTTTTACATCGAATCACTGAGTCAAGCTCCAACTTTTGTATTTATGTAAGCATCCAGGCAGAGCTGGGCAAGGACTAAGGCATCCATCCGAATCTAAAACCGAAAAATCCTTATATTTGCCGTAGTGAAACCTAACCCGAACAGCAAATTGCAAATTCTTGAACCAGAACTGAAACCGTGAACCATTTTAATTCCGTTCCGATATTCGGTTCCCAACGGTACACGTTTTACTTGAGTGGGGTTGGAAAATTTATTAAACAAGTGTAACTACGACTTGCAGCAAACTATTACTAAGTTTTACTCTAAAATTTATTGGAATGTAACGTAAATGATGAAAGTTATAAATAATAAAACAAAATTGCCGAAGAATATCAAATTATTTTTATGAATGAGTGGAACGAAAAATACCGGTTCTAACCGGTTCGACATTGGCAGGGGGATGAAACCGGTACTGAACAGAAGTTAATTTTCTTCCGGTTGTGAAAACCAGAACGAAAACATTACGGTTCCTGGTTATCAATATCAAATTACTTTTAATAATGAGCGAAAAATACCGGTTCCGACCGGTTACACTTAGGCTGGGGGGAAGAAACCGGCACTGATCCGAAATTAATTTTCTTCGTTGAATCGGAATGAAAACAGGAACGAAAATAATTACGGTTCCTGGCTAGGAAGAGTAATCTCGACCCTTGCACACCCTTTTCCGAGTGACTAGCAATCCCTACTCCCACACCGGAATCCTTAACGATGAAAAATACAAGATAAGTTATTTTCCGCGCCCATAAAACGTGCCGCTTCCGAACCATCTTCCTAATGCCCTCTATTCCTTAATAGCGCCAAGGCGCACCAGCGCTAATCTGAAAACTTCGTGACCGAACTACTAAGCAAGTGATGCACGGCGATGATTTTTAAAAGGAAGTTTCAATTTAGTCGCAATTAAGGCGTTTATCACACAGCTCATCTCTCGGCTCCATCCAATCCCTCGGACATCATGCCCTCACGCTCCTTCCCAATCTCTCAACGTCCCATTCTCACCTCCTTCCATTTACACACAAGAATGCCTCTCCAGTGTCCTTGTAAATTCGGTCTTTCTTCAAATAATTTACTATCCGATCGACAAAGCGGAACGGGGGAGAGAATCTTTTTTCACACCCGAACACGACGTTTGCTTGAAAACTGTCCAAGAAACGTGAGGTTACGAATATACAATAAATTATCCCCGACAATTTGTGTCGCAAGAATAATATAGCCGGGGAAACTCTCGAATCCTTCCCGGCAAATACGATCTACCCTCCGTAAACGAGTTCACGGATGTAAATGTAAATAGTGATGAAATATGCATAATAACATATATACGCGCACGTGCCCGGATGCGCACGCTAAGATATGAATATGCACACTTGTGTATTTAATTAGTCATTTTTCGTTTCGTAGGAGGGCTTGCATACATCTTGAGGAATCCCAGGGCTGTCTTCTGTTTACATTTCATATGTCATACACGTGAACGAGCGAAAAATATTATGTAATCGCATTACATAAACGATTATTATAGAGAATGAGAGAGACAAAAGAAAATAAATCAGAAAAAAATCCCAGACGAATAACCAAAGTATTAAAAAAATACATAAAATAGATCAAAATTCTTTATCTCCCAAATACAAAGGTTAACCAAACGAAGTTTCGTTCCTAAAGATCGTTTCTCGTTTAGTTCCAAAAGTCTCCGATAGAAGCTTTCAGTCTTACTTTAAAAAAGCCTTATTATTATACTTATTTATTTATTCAAAATAAACCCATAATCAGTTCAAGACCTTTATTATGGATTAAAAACAACCATGTAACAAAAACGTGTACAAATTTAGAATAAATAAATAAAAATCATAAAAAGACAAATAAGGAAATAAAGAATAAAACTAATTACACAACTAAAATTTCAAATAAGAGTACAGGTGACAATACAATTCATACGTGAGTGAAAAATCACTCAGTTATCGTCGTCCTTAAGATTCACCATGTCTGCATTGGTGCCACTTAGGCTTCTTATTTTCCAAATAAGAATTTTTATGTATCACACATAAATTACTATAAAATATTGATTTTATTTCTTGAAATTATCTCCTCATCTTTGCCTACGTAAGAGTGTAATCACTCAGATTTAAATATTTCAAATGTCACCTTCTCTGCCAATCGGAGATTTCTTAAAGATTCGCAGTGTCGTTTATGGGAGCACGGAATTTCCCAACAACGACTCTCTCTAATAATGATTTGCATATGAATGGTGATCACATTCCTGATCGGCAAATAATAATAACCTAAGCATTTTTTCTCTCGCTTGACTCAGACAGAAAAAGATTTCCTGGTCTATGAATAGGATGATTGCAGTATTAACCAAATACCTTCGTAAGTTATATTCAATTAGGCTTACGTTACTAGAAAATTTATAAAAAATATCACCACTTAAACGCAATACAGAAGCGAAAATATCCAATTAAATAATAGGCTACAGCAGATATGAATTAATCTTTACGAAGTATCGTCATGACACAAAATTTTGCGCATCGGAAAACGGAAGGAAGAGAAGGATATAAACACAAGGGAAAGAGTTAAGGTGACTTAAGGTTAAGGTGGCCCGTTAAGGCGTGTTCCTAGGAAAAATCCCAAGGAGAAACGGACATGAAAAAGTCTGACGGGACCGGTACTCGAACCCAGGTCTCCCAATTTCCGGTTGATTACTCTATCCGTTGAGCTACCCGGCCATTTATAAATGCCTTTTGGGAGACTTTGTAGGCAAGTTCCGATCCCATCAGACACTTTTCATGTCCGTTTCTCCTTAGGAAGGATATAAAGAATTTACGTTTTAATAAAATTTTAATAATTTTTTTTTATCTTTCCTGAATACTCGACTGCACTCAATTCTGGGGAAAATTTCATTGATAATTTGATTGATATTTTTTTGACATAGCGGAAGACCTCATATTACAGAGAGAGAGCGAATTTACGGATATAATTTGCTTAGTAACTAAATTTGTTATGATTATAGACATGACCGAATCATTCCCTTTAATTCCCTTACCTCTTGGACATTAATGATTCCTATGCCTACGGGATTCGTTGGTATTTCCTACCCAGCAAGTATATCCCACTATAACACCTCTTTCCTCCTTTCCAAGATAGAAATTCTTCGGTTGGTACGATAAAAAATGAGGTCTATGGCTTCCGGAATACTCTCCAATACTTAAGATTTCCATCGGAAACTTTTTCGCGGAAGGAATGTCATTTGTTGGATTTTCTTCGAGTCCATATTCCATTAAGACTTCGAGGTCGTTTGTCCGAAAGTTTTTAACGGCGTCTTTTCCGTCATATTTTCGAAACTCAATCGAAGTTTTGATAACGCAAGGGTTATCGCTTCCTGACCGTTCTTTGACACAGTTACAACCTACGACAAACTCTGACACCTAAAGAAAGGAATTAAAAGTCTTCCAAAGTTTTTCTTCATAGATATAACGAAGCTTATGATAAAGTTTTATCGCGCTCAATTTAACGCACGTCCACCCGTTCACATCAAGCATATTACAATAGTCGAAAACGGGACAATGCCCGTCAGTAAAACGGGACATGTTTTTTGAGTAATTCTCGACAAGTGCTTTCGCTTCCTCACTTAGGTATCACTTAAAAGTAACTTGGCCAATTTTTAGATAGAATCTCAATCTTATCCAGAGAAAAAGGGTTGAGCCTGGCAACGCACATGTAGGCTAAATAATTGAAAGGTTCAATACGTTTAAAAAATAAAGTTTCATTCATAATTTTTACCACCGCCACCTCAAAATCCGATGGTATTTTGTAAACAAACGAAAATGGGTAAGAATGACTTTGCGCAAGATGGTGCGCACCCAGGAAAAATCCCAAGGAAGAATGGACTTGACGGGACCGGGAATCGAACCCGGGTCTCCCAATTTGCCGGTCGAGTGCTCTGTCCGTTGAGCCATCCCGGCAGAACATTCCTCTACGCCATTCGGGATACTTTGTGAGCAAATGACGTTGCGAGTTCGTCCGCATGGCGGCATCGTTCGCGTCTAGCTTCATTGAAGTAACGGCCACACAAAGAGATGGAAAGGAAACCCCCTTCTGGTAGTAAACAAACGAAAATGGGTAAGAATTCTTACCCATTTTCGTTTGGCTTGGAGAAATGTTCTGCCGGGATAGCTCAACGCACCCGACCGGCAATTGGGAGACCCGGGTTCGATTCCCGGTCCCGTCAGACTTTTTTCAAGTCCATTCTTCCTTGGGTATTTTGTAAAAACAGCGACTGATGATGAAATTAAATAAACATTAAAAAATACAATAAAATACACAAAAATATTCTGAAATTATTTTTAAACCTGATCTTTTTAGCGTAAAATTAACGTATAAATTTACAGCAGTTTTCGAATACATACAAATAAAATACAACACAATCCCGATACGATCAGAGGACCATCAGCGTGCTAGCGCTCCAACACCAAGGTCCCGGGTTCGGATCCCGGCTTGTCGGATTTTTCTGGTTAGGGAATGGTCGTGTGTGTTCGTGTTTTGAAGTTGTTATCATTTGAAGCTCGCCACAGTAATGGTCAAGTATATGGATGTTTGTGGGGGTATTGGGATATAAACAATTAATTAAATAAATACATTTCATTAAAATTCACTATTAGTAGCGAAGGCTCTTTGAAACGTGAAAAAGGATTTCTTTTTTTGGCGAAAATTTTTCTTGTACTCATGTTTGTCAGATTGTTGAGATTGTTTCAGATTGCTTTTTAGATTTAAGTTAAATTTAGCCAATTGTTTTTGGTTATTATTGTAATATTATTTTCATGTAATATATCCAGAGGTTAGGTGAAAGAGAAGCCACTTCGGCCTAACCCAAAGTCCCTGATACGATCAGGTTACACATAATGCAACTCTAATGTTGATAACTAAGAAAATATTTTTAGCAGCGAAATGATAACAACTTCTAAGACAACACTGACCGTAATGTATAGCGATAAACAAAAAAGGACTTAGAAAATAGCAAATCGCGTCGTGAAGTAAATAAATATTGCATTAAAGGACAAAGATTTATTGGAGATACCTGTCACAAAAGAAACGTGAATGCGATAAGATATATTGCCCTTTCGTCAAAGTAAACACATCTTTGAAATGCGTTGATATCGCCCATATATTCATTATATCCAACGACTCTTTGATTTATAATGGTTCTCGTTACTAATAGGTAAAGTTTTACAGACAATGCGGGCATCATAATAAATTTCGTGACGTATGAGAAGAGTAAGCGTATATTTCTGCATGAATCAGAACAATGAATTTAATCTTTAGTTGGCTCAGTGAACAAAGAATGTTTATCAGAGTTGAAGGTCAAAATAGTTGTATGAAAGAGATAAACTATGTCTTGTAATACGTTTCATAAACTTTAAACTTACATATTCAGTTCCCATATTTTAATAGCAACAAAAATTGAATTGAAAAATAATTTTCAAATTCTTGCTTTGAATTGTCACTCTTCACCAAAATCATATAAGCCCTCTGGTAACAGAGAACTGCTAACATTTTTCCATTTTTTATTACATAAAAAACAAATTTTTTTCGTATTACACCATGAATGTTTCCTTTACTGCATCATCATTTACATATTTAATATCATGAATAACAACCACAACCATATAAGTCAAACGAAGCGACATGAGAAATCACTCGATTGCTTTGCAACAGAGGGTTGGCTTTATCAAATAGCTGCTTGATTGTTTACATACGCCTAAGAACAATGCACCACGAGCTGGCAATCGACGCGACCAATTATGCAAAAGTAAAAACATGAGCGGGGAGAGAGATTATTAAAAGGATAATCCCACACACTGTACGACCCACAACTCTCTGTAGAGAGGAAAACATTAAGAATTGCCATGAATATCCCGTATACACTCCTTAACCAAAGAAAGAATATTATACTTCGATATGCAAATCGTACGATCTATAAATCTACAGGTGTCGTCTTGTAAGGAACAACATCGGGGGTAGAATTTATTTTTATAGAGTTGCATTTATGAATTTTCGTACCCTATATTTGAAAAAAACAATGCATGAATGAAATTGAATTCCGCTGCAACATATAATTATTACTTTTTATATTTGTGATCAAATGCAGGCTCAAGTTGTCACAGTGCGATATACCAAGAAAATATATCTAGTTAAAGGATGAGTGAGCGTATATTTATTTTCGCTAATTAATTAATAAAGATCAACTTACGAAATACTTGTACCGAATGAGAGGGAAATGACGTGTGTAGTACACACGTGAAATGTACACACTGTGTACATTTCACCATGAGATAATTTTTATACGAGATAATACGAATGATAATTTGTATTAATGGCGTAAAATCAGAGACATAAACATATTCATTTACTAAATATAATTCGAAGAAAAAATTAGTAACGAATTGAAATCCGATTGAATCGAAAATTCGAGTTAATCTGTCATTTCGAAAATACTATAGTATTAGTCAGTGTCAAGGTATTTGTGTAGATGTGGTTTACTTAATAGCTTACGAATTTTGACGTACGATCGAGGATCATCGAAAAGAGGGTGAAAACTATCCGGTTGGATAAAAAAGCTGATAATACGTAGAATATTTTAAAATCTTAAGGCATTATTCTACACATGCGAATATTTATCAACTGTTACTTAAACTCGATGTAATGTATTAAATGCGTATTAAAAAGAAATTATTATTATTATAACTTAACAACGTTTGGCTGTTTGGCTGGTGGCGACCTTGTGCTTGCTAATTACGTAATATTTACACTATAAATACATGATTCAAACATAACATATATTCACTATCACTATATACTCACTATAATTGTATAAATATTAAATATTACACATAAGCAACACAAAAATAATAATACAAGACAAGTAGTCTGCTTTTTTTGAATTTTTCAGATATCATGACAGCCCTTCTCGGCTTCCGTAGCGGTCACAAAGAGATCCCCACCGCACACCTCAATATAACACATGTAGTGGAAAATTATTATCTTAAGAACCTAGCTATACATACTGATCACGTTCGAATCGTACTTATCTCCTCATTGCACCAGATTTTCTGGTAAAAAATAGTGATAGTCAAAAAAGACTATGGTGGTAGGTGAAAGATAAACGGCCACGACTACTTCATTGCGCCATCAAAAGAAATCTGCGATCAAGTCCATCTTCGTGGCAGTTGAAATGTTTACGGCAATAAATCTTAATTCCTTCTCCATGGATCCTTTAGTCTCGTTGATGAATTGGGATGGTGGGCGTGGTCCGTAGACGCCAACATAACAAACAAGCGCCGGAGAAAGTTCGGCGTATTTGAGGCTTCCGAATCACTAAACCTCTAGCAGGGCAGACACCGAGACGAATGAGTTATTTATCAAATATACCGTGAGAAAATGGGAAAAATCATGCGGGATGTTTGGGATCTGTTCATGGAGAATATCAGGCATAGGAGCAGCAATAACAGCCATCACAAAATTATACGATATAGAAACATCCCTGGAGGTATTTGTTTGAATTGTGACTTTATAAGGGAGGGAGAATTGAACTACAAGCACTAGAGAGGAAGAAATTAGAAGCCTTTGAAAAGTGGCTCAATGTCAGAATGTGGCGATAAATCCGGTGGGGAGATAAATATTATTTTTATTGTTTTATCTTCTTAATTCTATCATTTCTATTGTTTTATCTTCTTTATTCTATTATATTTTTGTGTATTTTATTCTTTTGTCTTTTTTAAGTGTTTAAGTCAGTTTTTGATTAACTTTAGTTTCGTACTGAATATTTGACGTGCTTTTTACTAAGCGAAATTATGTTTTTGCTAATCACTTCCAAATTTGATAATTTTTGTAAGATACAGGTTTTTAATGTGTTGTTATTCGTTCTTTATTGTTTCGAAAAAAACGAAGTTTCTGGGAGAAAATAGTAGAGATAGATCAAGGCATGAATGCGATAAAAAGATTGTAGTGACACAAATGTTTTACAAAGACGAAGTTCAGTTCAGAAGACTCCTTGGAGGGATGCATGAAAGCAGTCTACATACTGACAACATGAAAATAACTAACCATTTTCTCTAATCGAGATCTATCCAATGCGGTAAATATTAAGTATCCTAGTTTCTTTAAAGCAATTTAAATATGATATGAGGAAGGTCAACATTATGGAAAGTTCCAATTATCCGACCATGGATACAACAAGGTATAACAGGTGTGAAAACAGCGACATGTCTGGGACTCAAACCCAGGTTTTTCACTTTCCGGGCAAGTACTATATTCTAACCACTGAACTACCATGCCGCGTCTATTTCACACTGTTGGGGAATGCTTTTGTGAGCAAAGAGGATACAACCGGACGGCTATCATTCCTCGAGATATAGCTCTCGGATCTTCCGTAGTAGTATAGTATTATTAAAAGTGCTTCGAAAGCTAAGGTCATTTCGCACATGAGCCCCACCGGGAATCGAACCCGGACCGCTTTCGCCGAAGTCGAACGCGTTGCCCACTCTTCCGTGTTTAGTAATTTACCTTTCCTCAATCCTTATAGAAACAACCTTCGAATTTCTTAAGAATTTTCTACGGAAATAAGGAGTTCGTTTCTTTTGTCGGATGAAAGAAAATTACTTGCAAACAGACCAATACCTATACAGGCAAATGATGGATTTTTCAAAGGAGACACTATCGGTGACTACAAAAATGGATACTTTGACCTACTAAGACCGGGATATATAATGACCAATCATTCAATTCAGTCCAAGTTCAGAGAAATATATTGTTGGCCGGTTTTCTTCTCCCAAGACCTCAAAATCATTACATTCATTTTTAGGAAAAACTGTACAGAAAGTCTCAAAATAGCAAAATCTCAAGATATTTATTAGTTTACAATGAAAAAAATCGATAGACAAAGATAAACAAGACCATATCGTCTTCTCATACATATATGATCGGATCAATCGTCAAATGGTGTTTCAGTGGATTAAAAATAACGTAATATCGTATTACTTGCAGAAATGTCGAGTTTTAGCTGTTACCATTCAAATAACTCGAGAGTCCGTCTGAAAATTCTGCTCATAGCTAAATTACAGTGGCCTACATTCAATATCAGGCTCCAGGATATGGAGCAGACAAAACGGCAGTTAAAAGCTCCCCAAAATGTTCAAGTGGCGCCCAACAATTGAAAGTGAGGGCGCCAGATTCATGTGGGGGCAGTACCATCGCGCTCTTTCCTTCCTCTTGCCTGAAAAATTCTCTAGTTCCTTCTTTGGCCGTCGGCACGGGACCGTTCGTCAAATAGCATGGTAGAAATGTCAGGGCCGCGATAAATATGCGGATATCCAGGCTCAATGGGCGGTGGATGGATGCCTTGCGTCCATCCGTCACAAAATCCGACCTTATGTTTACGTCAATAAACTCCTCCGACGACAGATTTGTTTTGCTGGCTACAGCACTCAAGGAAAGATTAACTAATGTATGAAAGTACACCTAAAAGCATTTCTAAGACAACAGACTGCTTTAATAAATAGGTAGGATATTGCGGGGGAAAAGTTGGCGCGCTCACAAACAAACGCCGAGGTTCGGATCCTAGATATGGCTTGTAACGATTAGTTAGTAAGTATAACTCTTGTCATACCGATTGATTAAATGCCTGATTATTAACCACACAAATTGCATATGAGCCAAAATAATTATTCACAGGAAAACTTTTATCAGAGGTTTGAACCACAAACCCTCCGCCGTTATCTGCAATTAGCTTTGGAGAGGGAACGAGGCTAATTTGCAAAATGAAGAGTGAGGGATATATCCATTCCTTTTCTCACTGCCAGAAAATTAACCGAAGAAAAAACCCTCAAAAGAGCCCTAAGAATTTATGAACAAAACTTTCCAAAACATGCAATAAGCAGATATCTGATTGAATGCCTCACACAGTAGCTTTTATATCATCACAGCCATGAATAATATTGACACAAAAGGAAAAGAAAGATATATTTTCCTCTATCCTGTACCAAATGAGAAAAGCCATTCAAGCACTAATATTGGGTCATTCCACGCCAAATCGAACAAGAAAAAACATGAAATTTTCGGATATTCTTTAAACTGTCATAATGTTAGGAAATGACCATATAAACCAATTCTAGACCAAAGACTTGATTCTTTCCCGGCGAATATGATGTATAAATTCTAGACCAATATCGATTGCTAGTTTGTAGACCAATTGTTCAAATAGATACAAAATGGTGGCTTGTTAAAATTCGTAAAAAAGTAGGGAATTCTACGGGAACAACCCGACACTTTGTATCTATTTAAAAAATTGGTCTAGAAATTTTCAAAAATGTTTCTATGGTCACTACCATTATTATCACAGTTTTAAGGTGATCCCAAAATTTCATGTTTTTTCTTGTTCGGTTTGACGTGAATGAGTGGGAGAGAGGCAATTTTGGCCTAACCCCGCCGTAAGTGTAAATAATAATAATGATACTAGTATATTGGAATTATTCTCTATTGTAGGAATTAATCTGTAGGCTGAAGAAGTTTTGCAACATCTGCGTAGCAACTCCAGCTTTGTTATTTGTGGAACTATAAGCAATATAACGTCAATGTTAAGCGCTGAAAGTGGCACACCTATCACTCACCTTATTTATTTACTTTATAAGATGATCATTCTTTCGCCAAAGAAGTTAGGGCGGGAAGGTGGGTGGGATGGTGAAAGGAAAAGTGGCCTTCGTCAGAAACACTTCTCCTTCAAAGAAAGAAAAACATACGCTGAAAGTACGGGAGAGAAACCGTCCGGATGATGAGCGAGAAGTACCCCTTTTCCGGTTCCATAACTTGGACAATGAAATAAATTGAGAAAGCGACGGGAACAGGAAGGAGAATGGGAAAAACTGGACGGATTAAGTCAGAAATGAGGAAGTACAATGGAAAACGTCTGGAAATGCGATACGCGCACGTGAGGATGGGAAGAAAGAGCAGAAATGGGTCAGGAGCCGTTTGAAATGAGTTGCAACATTAAAGATGTGATTCTCGAGAAATCGCAAGGTCAAGGAGTAAATAGAGGGGAACGTTTTCGGCTATTATTAGAGCTGGAGAATATTGGGAGTTATTAATAAACAGCGTTGAGATGTAGTGAACACGCTGTGACTCGAAATAGCGGATCGTCAACCGAAAATTCGTATTCTCGTTGTTAAGGATAAGGTTCGTTGAACGAAAACTTGCGCAAAGGGAATGATTTGCTCGGTAAATGGCTATTGCAGCCTGTTATATGATTCAAGGTGGAAATTCTATCGGAAGTGGTGCTTGAATGATTCCCTAAAATATTTCGGTAATAACATGCGGTGTTTTCGCTTAGACGTTTCCGAACTGGTTCGGAACTCCGGCGCATGAGCAGTTTTTGTTTTGAGCGTTCGCGGAGGTAAGGAAATACATCCTGCGCATGCGCCTCGGTACTGAACTAGTTTTGAACTGCTTCCGCGAATATAACAATGACAAGGGCTCCCGGATAGCCAAGTGGACTGCGCGATTGTCTTTGGAGAAAGCTGTCCTTGGTTCGATTCCCGGTGAAGGCCCAAAAATATGTGCAAAATGGCCTTAGTTGTCGAAGCACCATTAACACCACCACTACTACTATTTCAGAGGTAACATAATACTAGGAAACCTTTGAACGAAATCCACTTTTGTTACCGGTTAAGAAGTGTTGTTAAGGTTAACGGAGAATCTTCCAAAGTTTCAGAATAAATTACGCGTATAGCCTATGAAAGAGATGATGTATTATTTTATCAATTCCGCTTTTCTATCGCTAGTGAGTCCCGGTAATATGCATGCACATTCATGACCCCTAATACACCGGTGGTTAAAATATAAACAGGATTTCACGGCGCGTAGCAACACGTTAGAGGGTTATCGGAATGGATCTTGTAAATAAAGCCATTATCGTTACAACCCTTAAATAGAAAGAAATATATTTTTAATAAAAGTCCCTTTTTTCTTTTACTCTTACAAGTGCGCAAGAAGTGTTGTTTCCTAATGAAGTCTCTTGGTCGAATGTCCTTTGTCGTAACATATGTCATTCAACGCAGTTTGAGATCTTTTTATTGAAATTAAAAGTCGTTTCTCGCTCCAAAAGAACACCAGATAAATATGGTTGAGTAGAAAACAGTGATTTTAATTTAATGTACAAACTGAAAAGCTTGCGTATTAATTGAAACCGCTTCCTCTAGAAAATGAATTATTAGAAATGATTACACTACCAAGAAGAAAAATGTTGACACTACCAAGAAGAAAAAATAAAAAAATGACTCATAGATCTTGTAAAAATTTATTTACTAGGCAAAATAAAATTAAAATTACCATAACAGTTCCACAATAATAATAACATACACGAACGGTTTTCTAGTACTTACACCATGAAGTATATTCATTCCTGTTATACGTCGAACGAATAATGATAATTAATTTCATGACGACGGGAATATTCTTTAAATACCAACTTAAGCAGAAATAACCCTCATATTTATTTCTTTTACAAACCATCTGAATAATTCCGAAATTGAGCATCCTCAAAATTAGTGTGCATGTACGAAATAATATTGGAGGGGATGAACTTTATTCTTCGACTTGTACTATGAATATTTTCTAAACTACATTTCATAGAACACATTCGCTCATAAAGCGAAAAAAACATTCTCCTTTAAACTTCCAAATGCACTTAATTTGTCTACTTTAGAGGCTGAAAACATCCTTTAAAAGTAATTAAAACTTAATGATACTTTCAAAATGTTTTCGTTTCTTGTTACGTGTATATTCATTTCTTTTAAAAGTCAGCTTTCTTTAGCTTCTATCCATTTTCCGTGTTGCCTTTCTCATTAATCATAGAGTTGAACAGAGTGGACGCATTAAGTGCTGACAGAGAATAATTAACAATTCTAAGAAACGTTCATCACTTCATCAATCGTAGAACGTGTATCGATGAAAACACGAATTTGTACACTCAGATGACGCAAATATGAGTCAGTAGAAATAAATTACATTTGTGTTATGGTAAGACATTGAAGTAGAGTTTCCATCAGCGAAAACCAAGTCTCGCAGGGTCTTCGGATTCTCCTTACTTTAATTAATTTAACGCTAATCTGGAGAAGCTCGTACTTACGAAATGTTAATACTTGAGCAGGAAATTCCCGCAAGAAATCACTTCAGGTATAAAGAACGTGACTTCTATTTTTTCTCTTTGTAGAAACAACGTTTGATAAATTAAAAATTTCACTGAGAGTAATTCAACCTCTTAATCTTACTTAATTACTATTTTGATGCTTCGCATACTAATAAATAACGGTGAATAATAAGAACGTTTGTTCTGCAATAATATCTTAGTAATCATACTTGTGATTTTGTTATGTTTAACCTCATTCTTCTACGGATTACTTTATTGTACACAATCGTAACTATTACAGAGCTAGATTTCCTTTTCAATGATTCCTAATATGCTATCATAATCTTCACGGATGATTAAGAGGAATAATGTCGTGGAGATTGCTCTTTACACCACTTTGAAATCACGTGATCAATGGCAACCAAGTTTTACGTAAAAAGTACAAAATTTAAAGGAAATTTTATAAATAAGAAATTAAAAACTTTTTAGTTATGATGACTCGGATGTTTCGAAATTGGTTGTTAGTAAAATCTGTGTGGAAACTACAAAGTTTTTCATTTCTTATGTATAGAGTTCCACCAAGTAAAGCTAAATCATATCGATTATATTTGAAATCTTGTAATATTTTTCATGCTAAATTTAACTTTTTTGTAGATAATGCTCGGGACAATTAACAGTAACCGTAAAGTACCGTAAATATGAAAATACTGCAAATAATGAAGTTAATGTAAATGATCGATATTGCAGTTTATTACTAAATTTTAAATAAATATGCAACCCGAGTTATGTGAAACCTATTATAAACGCTTGATACAGGGCAAAGTTGAGCCTTTCCGAAACTATTTTCCGTAAAATTATCTATTAGTGAAATAAATACAGATTAAGTATACTCCTTAATTTAAATAATAGTTGGTTAATATTAATCTTACCACTGCTTTTAATGGGTGTACGAATATAATAGTTCATTTTCTTTTCAGATGCAAATAACATGGCAATCTCCATTTCCCTAAAGTTTTTTGATTCTAAGATTCTAAGTCACACCGCGCACTAATACACCTCGTAAGGAAGTAGACATTTCCCCTTAATATCCTGTACAAAAGAGATCACACAAAAACTCACGGATGCACACAGATAAAGACCTTGAGCCCATGAATCCCAAAGCAAGGGCGCTTCGGAGCCGAATTTTCAATCTGGTCACCCTAAACGCCGCCCACCAAAAAAACGCCCGACTCTTAACACGTGACAAATCGCTTACTTCCCATAGGTCACGTAGTGGATCACCTACCAAAAAAACCGAAGCTACGAAGGGCGCCGGTGCAGCCCCACAAAAAACAAGGATCATCGGCGGGAAAATAAAATAATTCCCGGTTCCTCTCACGAAAATAGTCGTGAGGGTGAGAAGGCTTTCGCAGGACGAGATTTCCGCCGGCCCAACGTGCGCTTTGCCCCCCCATTTCGCCCGTGGTGCTCCGTGCAGCCGCCCGAACCCCCATTATCTTCCCCCTTAGTTAACCCCCCACTCCATAGATTATATTCCGCTGCCCATAACGCCACCACAGGACGCCATAATAATTCGTCTGCCCTCTATGTTGCCATGTCTCTCAAAGGAGCTTTTCGGGGTGGCGAAGGAAGATTCAGAGTGCTTGGTCGCCCGTAAATTTCGGCCTATCCTTTAGTATTCCTGCGAATTATGTGAGGGCATAAAGTAAACCGGGAAGCGTGATTCGTGGATTAAAATATCCCCTGAAAGGACGAGGTGGAGTAGGTTTCCAGACAGGCTGGACATCGTTAGTTATGGATTGGGTGTCTTACGCAGAGTTTCTTTCTCAGAGCATTTCAAGATTTATTTCTCACTATTCCTGTGCCTATTCTCTGTAACGGTTTACCTATAACTCGGAGGTACTTGCGAGGCGGTACATAACGCTCGACAATAGGGACAGCGAAGGGGAACCTTTATTCACCGGAAGGCCGCAAGTACCTCTCGACGATGTAAGAAACCATTAAAGCAGTGTTTCCCAAACTTTTTCATGCTACCGCCCTCTTGGATCCATACCACCGCCCCCCAAATACAAAAATCTTCGAAAATTAATATCAGTATGGCCATATCTGAAGAAAGATAAAAAGGAAATTAAACACTGCAATCATAAAAGCATCCACCAAATCACTGTATGAAAATTTTCTGATATTGCATGCATGCATTGAATCCAGTAAAACTCTGTTGAGGAAGAAAGATGGCAGGAAATGGGATAAAATTCTGTTTTGTCTAGCGCTCCCTAGATTAGAGCAGCGCCCCTAGGGGGGCGGTATCGCCCACTTTGGGAATCACTGAATTAGACCGTCCATGAAATCATCACAACGCACTTCAGGGACGAATTGCCAACATTCAAATAGTTATACGTCGGTATTGTACGAAGGAAAACAAATCAGTAAGCAGATCTAGGTAGAGTATTTTTCATTGCATTTTCACTCGAAGAAGCAAAAAATTGTACTTAGCTTCCTGAAAAGAATCAGCTATGTCGCACGGTATCAGTAAAGTGACCGCATGCGACCTATTGCCAACGGGTCAGACATCCCTGATACCGGTCATGGGTAGCCATACATGGTCTGAAAGCTACGCTAAAAAATTGCACAAAGTAGAGCCAATCTGTAGATAGAAAGTATTCATACTGATTTAATTTACACCAAAGGCGATTGAAATAGATCATGAAGACCACCTCAGAGATTCCGCCTCAATATGATCACCAATCAAGATCAATTGAAAATCAAGATCGACCGTTAAATGTGGTACTGTCTTCGTCGGGATATTATTTCTCTGCCAAGTTTATGTTTAGTACAAAGCTACTGAGACATAACCTCCACTACTGCCTTACTATTGACTTGTTTTCACGGATTGGTATCGAGAAATTCCGCCAGCCTGGTGTAATTAAGGCAAACCCTGGAGCATGAACAAAAAGAGAAGTCAAGTCCAGAAGATTGGTCATGCGGTAACACATGGCATAACTATTCCATTCAGCTAAGGGTGGAGTATACGCTCCAGGATACCAATATACTTTAGGATACCTCTATCATTTTTCAGCTGTCAATTTAGGATTGCCATCTGGGACATTTTGACCCGTAGACTACGGGTAAAACTGTTTCCCTAGGTTTTAGATCCATTTAGCAGAGCCACTGTCAGGTGGGAAGCAATAAATTATAATTAACTTTGACATTTCATCGGTGTTGTCCCATTATCTCGGAAATGTTGCTTGTAATTAATAAAACCCATTTAAGCGCGTTATCGAACGAAATTTGATAAATATCTTTGTTTAAATATCCATACCATTTCTGTTACTTATAAGGGGTTTGGACGGTAATTCCTTAAATATCCTCACAGCTTCCAAAAATACTGAAATAACACCATCACAGTAACAAATTTAATTTTCTTGAAATATAAATAATCCTAAAAATTTCTGTTAAAAAAAGACGGAATATTTTAATAACAAATAACAACATATATACTCCTATCGTCGCTGCCTAATTTCGTGGAAAGACACAAGGAACCAAGAGGAAAACACTGTAATTTCTCAAAATGTAATTCAACGACCAGTTTTGGCTTAAATGCCATCATCAGAAGATGATCTTATAAGGAAATAACGAAGTGTCTTTCTCTTAGTTCATACATACTCGTATTGCAAGAAGAAATAAAGCGAACTTACGCCATACCGCGCACAAACCATATACCATAATAATCCTCATATTAATAACAATAACAACGACTTTATTAGACGTATTTTAGTCTTAAGAGACCACTCTTACATTTAACCTTTTCCAAGTCACGATCACAAGCAACCATGCCTTAACAAGGATTAGAACGCAGCGTTGCTAGGCTAACACCCTAACCAATACGTCACCGAGGCCGACAAAGGATTATACTTATCCGTAACATTATTAAATGTTAAAAATATTGTTTTAATAATCATCTTAATGAATCTATCACTATATCAAGACGAAAATTTGTAGCACGAGAAATAGTCGCCTTATCAGATTCAACGGGTTGCAGACCAAAATCTGCGAGTTTTAAAATCTTTGAAGTTGGAAACCGCAAACCCTTTTCCGTTGACTCCGCCAAGATTTTTTTTTCAGATGGGCCACGTACGGATAACGTAGAACTTGGATCTGGACTTAGTGGTGAGATTATGAGTCAAGGTTAAGGAACTTCGAAAGAGAATGATTGCGCCAAAAAAGTGCATATGCACCACTTTGAAGATCATTTCCAATTATGTCCAGTCATCATTAAAGGTAAGACTTTGATAAAAAAGAATTGAACTTACTACATCACTAAAGTTACTTAATTTCTCACATACACCATTTCATCGATGTGCGATAATTATGACACCAATATTAACCGGAGTTTCCGAAGATGATGTTTGAAAAATATCGATAAATAACTATTACATACGAGTCAATCGATTTGGTTAATAACAGTAACCATCCATAATTTTTACGTTCTAACATGAATAAATTGCCTTGACTTTAAATTTACTTTTAGAGAGCATATATCGTAAAAACTATACGTGAAAAATGATTGAAAAGTTATTCAGTACACGACAGAATAGTAATTTCTAACAACAATCATAATTCTAGTGAAAAAAAGGATTGCTGAAGTTGATTTTAAAAACTACAAGGAGTTCTATAAACATCTATAAGTATACATATAAATCTATAATTACTATTTAGGGACTAGTTTATAAGCGGAAAGTTAGAAAGCTTTGAGTATGGTTTAGGGCCTGGTGAACTGTAATTTGAACAAATTTAAAGCGAAGTAACACTCGAAAAATAGACGAATTAAGTTAACAACGCGTACACTAAAATTATGGTCTACCGTAAATAAAATTAGAACACTTTTCCAGGCGACACTAGGGTCGTGGAAACCCACCGCCAAATTCTCATTTCCTCACGCTCTAAATTTCCTCACGAATATATTCTTCAAAACGTCACCGTAAATCTCGCTCATCGCACTCTCGCCGAGCGAAAGTTTCGACTCCGACGGAAGAACCTAATTAGCGAAATTATTCGCGGGAGGGAAACAATCGTCTCGCAAAGTCCTCGAGGAAGTTTTGTGACTGTTAAATTCGCGGCGACGACGAGGAAATGAAACTTCTCGGGAAAATAATTCCCCCTCAGCCACCGACTTTCCTCTTCCTTAACTCTCTTAGCAGATGCAACAGATGTTGCAAGTCGGCCGCGTGTAATAATAAGTACTGGTCCGCCTGGAAGGGGGAGGGGAGCGGACCCTCTGGCGCCTGATGCTTGAAGGCGTCTTCTGAGCCGATCGAAAATCAAGAATCCCCGACAGTCAGGTGGTGCGGTGGGATGGACCGGGGAATAGAAAAAATCCAGCGGATGGATATCTCGGATAGGGACGATGTACAACGCCGTGAGCGTAGACGTCGGGGCGGGGGAAGATCGGAGGGGGTTTGAAAAAATTTGGGGCAGTTTTTTGGAAATGTCTCGGGCGCCAGAATGCTTCATTGCCCATTACGCTAAGAGCTAGGGATGCTGTATCATGTTTCGTTTCAAAATTCTCTGCCACTTGTACGCTCTGAGCGTGCTCTGTGCTAAGGTTGCCGTGTTTTTTTGGTAATGTCGGACTTTTTCGTGATGTTGAAAAGCAAAGTTCTGAAAATTGAGAATTAATCTATTAAAGATGTTAACGCTAATTAAACTTTCCTACCTTTATTCTCACATGGCACCCTTACGTATTGAGAAAAGCTTCCCAGCACATTCAACGGCATCTTTGTTAGTTATTTTTCTAATTACTGTTTCTTTAACGGGAACAGAAATCCCTAATTACATTCATTTTGATGATTTGAACTTTTACAGACACAAACGACGAACGCTAACACCTATTCCCTGGCACAGAAAAACCTGGTTAGCTAGGACTCGAACCCGGGACCTCAGTGTTAAGTGCACAAACCATTCCACCACCGAGGTCGGCAAACTTTCATTCGAAATAAAAAATAATTAATTTGAAATCAAATTAAAAAGAAGGAATGAGTCTTGAATAGGATATTTACACCTTTTTCCACAGACTCCTATTAAACTAAGAGATATATCGCTAAATAAAGCGTATAATATTGTAATAGTAATAAAATTAATATAAAATTTGAAGAACATGCTATCCTATATGTTATACGGCACGCCAAGATCTTCTCACGGCAGAGTAGTGTAACGAACGGTTGGTGGACAAATCGGACAACAAACACTCACGTATAACTACCGTATATACCAAATAATAGTCGAGATTTTCTGCTCATTTTTAAAGGAATTTCGGTGGTCGATACACAAAAAATCTAGGGCAGTGGTAAAGATACACAACAAATCTAGGGCAGCCTTTTCTTTGAAGTACATACGAGCAAAATTCTCAATTTTCTGGCCACAAATTAGTGGATCGATTTTTCACCGAGATTGAATATTACTTTGAAGATTGACGACGCATTATTTCTTTTACGGGACGCATGAGAACCCGTGGCGATTTCTGAAGATCTTCTGGAGAAATGGCATCCCAACCAGGTTGTGGTCAATAGGCATGAACATCTCACTGAACGACATTGGTTGCAATCAGTTGCGAGGAATGATAAAGAAGAAAGAAAAGTAAGCAAGGAAAAAGGTTAAAATGACTTGGCACTTAAAGGCGTGCACATAGGAATAATTAGAAAGAGAAATGGACATAAAAAAGCCTACAGGATCAGGAGTCGAGCCCGGATATGCTTGTAGGTTGTTTTACCCATTAAGCTAGTCGGCTATTATAATTATCCATCTCCGCTCAGTAGACTAGTTTAAAGTAAAGAGCAACCAGCAACCAACTGGCAACTGGGTGATTCGGGTTCGAGTCCTGATTTCGTTAGACTTTTTTACGTCCATTTCCCCTTGGTAACTTTTCCTAGGTGGACCGATTTGCTTGCCAATTCACTGTAACCATTTTCCATGTCAACTTCTTCTCTCTCTTCTACAGTACTGTTTTATTTTCATGTCCGTTCCAAGCAATTGATATTGGAAATCATCAAAACTCCGCTAACGGAAAAATCCGTATTGATGAAAATGCAAGAGTTTAAAGAGTGTTTTATATTCATCATATAAATGATCGTCGTCAAAATTTACTCAAATTTTGTTTGAAGGTTCTCTGAGAACAAATTTCATAAAAATATATGTAGAAAATCAAATATCCGTTGACGAACATCCTCTTTGAACAGCTCATCTTCCTTGACCAATTATTTTCTGGTTTCTAAGACAGTTTGAGGATACTAACGATCAAAATGTTGCAAATTGACCGTTGATTTGCTCAATTTTCCTCACCGCGACTTATGTAGAGACTAATTATGATCAAACAATTTTTCATATCTGTAAACAAACTCGGATGCATTAATTGCAGATCATTCTCAGTAAAACTGACATCACCTGAAATTTCTCACATTCTGAAAATACATCCGGAGATCTACCCTGAATAAAAAAACTCTTTCCAAACTAGCACCTCTATAAAGATTTCAAACATTAATGCCCAAAAAGACACGATGATTCCTAAAGCGGTATTTACGATTTATTGAATTATGCATTATTAAATTACTATTCATATTTCTGCGTGCTTCATAAGCATTTTACGTGAGAAACCTGAAAAATATTCGGCGAAAACTTTGAGAATTAGGAAGATTCATTAACACGCATATCTTAATTTATTCCTCTTGAGCCCATAAATTTACATAAATTAAAATAGTGAGAGGTTGAAGTGATCGAACCCGATTTTTTTTCTTTCGCTCGTTCTGGTGTACCATTTTTATTCAAGAATACTTAATATGAGATTCCCGGTTCACTAACTTCAAAACTGTATTCCATTAATACATCACAACCCGCGGCAAATTACTTCCTTAAACATAACACAAGGGTAATCTTCTATACAATGAACACGCAATATCTGTATTTGGATGGAAAAGTTCGGGATTTTAAAATTTACCAGGATACTTTAGAAAGGGAATTACGATAATAACTCGTTAATTCGAAATCGGATAATTCGAAATATCGTGAAACCCGAAGTCATGAGAAGTTCCAGGCAAAAACAACAGCATTTTGTCTAATTCATATTCGTTAAACTAATTAGTAATTTGGATGGATGACTCACAGATATATAAATAGATTCAAAATCAAACGTATTTGTGCATATTTAGGTTTCTACGTTTTGTTTTCTATTTTAATTGCTATCTAAATCCGTGCATTACATTCATAAATTATAGGTAATAAAAATATTAACATATTTTTATAAATAATAAAATATATATTATTAATTAGCGATATAAATATATCGTTATATATCACTAACATATGAAAAAAATCTTTTTCGTTTAAGATTATTAATGTACTTTATTTTTCCACCAATCACGTGACACGTGCCTTTAAAACATTTAAATGCTAATGAACTCTAACTTATTTTGTACACCACGTTCGACTTTTGTTTTGGATATAGGATTCGTTTGTTCCTTAGGAACAAACGCATCGCAGTTTCTCCAAACACATTCCAAATAATAAAAGCCGGATAGATGTAAATACATGACATATATGATCATTGGCAGCAGATACAGAATTATTGGAATATGAAGGTTATTTTCAGAATTTACGAAGAATATCATAAATATATTAAAGAATAATTTATGTGATGCATGACTTATTTCAGAGATGAACCTTTAGTACTCGGAATTAAATAGGAGATAAGTATTCTTGGAACTCCAAGAATGTTATTGACGACTGTCTTTCATTCATTCTTTTAATAAGAAATGTTACCAAAAAGTTCCCGGGATTAGATAAACGTGCACAAACAGGCACAGCAATTTCTTTGAGTCAGTATGTCAAGCGGTTTTACTGTAAGTGGATGCGATCGTTGCTGGTGAACAGTTTTGGACTGTTGTGTGAACTTATGTATGCGATTTTGCGAAGTTATATCCTCAGCTTTTAAATAATTACCAATTTTGTGAAATGGGCATCATTTTAATAATCGATTTCTACGAATTCCTTTGAATCAAATCCACACATTTCCAAAATCTTAAGGCCATCATATTTTCGAAATATTGAGATTTACCGCTTACGAAAACGAAATCGTGTTTCGATCTCTCAAACAGAAGTTCCTGTTTCCAAGGAATATAACGCGAACGTTCTCCTCCTCGATAACAGCGTGCTCGTTCATCTTCGGTTAAACGTTAAGCACGGCGATCACGCAGTTTTTCCGCGTGCCGGAAGCACTCGTAATTCGAAAAGATTAATTGAGCGAAATCTTTCGCAGTCGAGGACTTATTGCTGAAGCATGAAAGCAGATCGATATAAAAACACGGCGCTGCAAACACAAATGAGTGCAACCGATGAAAAGGAAAACCAGTGCGCTACACATATCGGGCCATCTTGCGAGAATCATATTACAGCAGTAACTGACGGAATTAGGAGACACTAACTGTTTATCAATAAGCAGCAAAGACTCCTTAAGTCGTGAACGAAATTTTGTGGACAAGTCGGTGTCAGGAAATATGAAGATCGAGTCACATTCACAAAGTTAAAAGCGAAAAAAGGAAACCTTTGTCGGTCGAATTGCCAGTCAAAATAAGCTTTAAAATCGCCGATGATGGGAGAGAGTCAACAATAATCTAAAGTAATCGATTAAAATAACTTTGTCGAGGAATAAATGAATTTTTAAAAATAAAGACAGGCACACGAGTAAATTTCAAGTTAAGTGTAAAATACTGTTTAACGCTACATGAAAAAATAACAACCGAAGTCCAAATGATGTTTAAAATACGTTGAGTAACGGAGGCGTACAAGTGAATCAAGTGAGTGTAACAAAGGGTAACATCCAACTCAGCATGGATTCACAACGACAGACACCAACTAGAGTCCAACAAATGTCATTTTTAACGCTGATAAAGTTCTCAAAATGAGTGAAACAGTGGGTCATGAGAAACTTGGTTTCGTTAACAGAATAGTCGGTAGGAGCGAAGAAAAGTTCGTGAGTGATGTTACGTTGCGTTGGTCAGGCCTCACCTGGATTATGCGTGTAATGTATGGGATCCTGCATAAAAGTGCTGTATTCTAGAATTAGAAAAAAGCGAAAGGCGGTACGTTTCGTACATACAAAATTGTTACAACAAACCAGTTACTCAAATGCTTCAGGACGCAGGATGGGAATCTCTAGAAGATAGAAAATTTAAACAAAGGATAAATTTACTAAATAAGTTCAGAGAAAGTCCTTTCGTAGATGTAGCCGATATTATGCGTCCTCCCTGTTACATAGGCCGTTCTGATTCTGAGAAGAAAATCATAGAGATACAGGCTAGAACGAATCGATTCAAAAATTCCTTTTTTTCTACGAAAGATACGTGAAAGCAATCGACTAGGGAAGTAGAGTCATGGTGTATGTACCCCCTGCCACACGCCGAAAGGCGGGTTTCAGGGTACATATGTAGACGTAGATGAGTGGGTCAATGGAACGAAGACCAGACCAACCAAGAAACAAAGTAAATGTCATGAAAGTGTCGGACATGTTCGACGGACAGATCCAGATATCACTCTCCAAGTGGTAGTTGCAAAGGTCAGTGCGATTAGAGACGATGTCCTTTCAAACTCACCTCCAATTAACCTTTCAAACGATATTTTGTCGTGATAAATGAAGTCGATGTTCATGATCTTATTTTAATTCAAGTACCTCGTCAGATCATATCAGATGGACAAAACGTTAATATGTACTACAATAGTCGCCAAGGGGGGCCATAGCCACCTTCGCACTCCGCATGGATCCGCCAATGAAGTACGATTACCATCAACGTATGGTGTATGAGAAGATTTAGTGTATAGTCAAGAAACAAGAAGAACACCAACTGCAAAGATTTGCGAAGGAAAAGCGTCAAATTCGTATTTCGAGATCTACGTAACCCTCTCCAATGACTGAAGGGTTGAACTTATCAACAAACTAGCGCTTACGGCTTAAAGAGTCTCGACTATTTATTATGACTGCGGTAACTTCCTCATTGACGTATTTAACATCGTGGATCCGAGGGATTGACCTGAAAATAAAATTATGCAAGAAAGAGGTATAATGGAGTTGTCAAAGACGGCTTCCCAATGTGCCGGTATTCCTGATTAATGATGCATTTTAAACGATTTTAGAGATCGACATGAGGTATTAAAGCAGAATTATAGGGATCGTTCGCATTATTGGTTCATAAGGGATTTGCATCACAGCAAACTGCTGGGAGCCGGACTATTCAAAATTGCCAAGCTGTAATGAAAAAATAGCGCTTATAAATTTAACGGAAACCACTAAAGGCACATAAAAGGTAAAGATAACTAAAATGGGTAAAAAATTAGGGATTTCAGTAAATAAGTAGGAGTAAATGGTGAAGGAATTAAATCTAGGTCCTCAGTTCATTGAAATCGATCATAATCGCACTGTTCGGTCCCTTTTATGTTAAACTGGGACTATCGTGAAACTCTTTCTTATCAAAGTATGACGAATCTTACAGAACGATTCCTCCCATAAGAATGATTATAGCAACAGATTTTACTTCATTTAAGATCCTCACTTAGGACCTATTGACCGCAAATGATCCGAAATACACCCTATTTTGGCCCGAAGATTATAGTATGTTCTACTTCTCCAATTTCCTACGTTATTTTGCATCTATAGTTGAATTATGCTATATATCAGAACGTATTACTTCCTTGAAAATTTTACATGATTGATAAAGTACCGCGAGTTGAATAATATAACAAAATATAGGTAGCAGTTCTTCTTTCAAGGGAAATTTTATCACTCTTCCACAAAGATTTCCCACATCTTTTATTTGAAATAATAGGTGAATAATAGAACGTAATGAGTTAAGAAGAACTAATGTACGATAGTAAACAACTACATTTTTGTACGTACCGCAAATTTTGTGGAGCAAGAACCTGCTGACAATCTTTCATTGGTTAGGAGAGCAAAAACAGAATATAAGAGTAATTGCTTAAATGAGTATGTATTGATGTATGACATGGAGAATATTCTAAGATATCTTCTGTATGTTACCATTTTGTAATACATTCTTGCTCTTACAAGGACAAATCTTTTCCACTGGTTTTCTCTTTAAAATTACGACTAGTTTTCGGAAGCTATCCCAGAAAGCGGAGTTTGATCAATTAAAACATCACGAAATGGTCTCAAATTCCGAGGGAAGATAACACAAAGCGAAAACGTAAACAAAATTCTTTCTGAGAAGAATATGTATCCTCATATGTGCTTCTGCTCGCGTCTTTGTCGGGAGGGACTGAGGATGGTTTACGATGAAGATAATATTATGCAGAGGGAGAAAGACAGCCCACACTCTGTATGCATTCCAAAGTCGCAATTCCGCGCTGGAAGAAAACATAGCTATCACTTCTCTTTGTCCATTTCCCTTGTTTTATGACTTCTTTCAGAGCGCTGCTCCGATGACGGCGCATAAAAGTCTAAAGAAAATGTTAAAAGCTACCGAGTCCAACCTCCGCATGCACCGCTGTGTTTGCGCTCAGACCCGTTTCGCCGAAGCTGACCAAAGTGTCCGCGGCAAAATAATAACATCGGTTAGCTCAGCCAGAATCTTCGGAATTCGGTCCATCGCATCCAAGGACGGACAAACAATGGGGAAACATTAACGACAGAATGGAAATGACGATAAGACGGAAGGGTTTACGTACTCAATAAATCGATTCAGATTTGTCTCTTTTATTACATCTATTAATGTCTTACTACTTAGCGGGAAACAGAAGGGTTTTGCGGCTAAAAATAAACGCAGCATCCTCTCTTCATTCACTCTGTCTATGGTAGGAACTCGTTATTTGGTGGTCACGTTTCCATCCTATCAAATGAGAGTGTTATAAATTTTATAGGCGTACCTTTTAGAGAGGCTTTAGCGACTACTTTAATTTTACGTTATCAGACATTCAAGAGTCTCCATTGTGGAGGAGTGAAAACGCGACTTCAATTAATAACATCGAGGAATTTTCCGGGAAGGAATGTAAGATGGTTTGTCGCAATTATATGAACTCTTCAAGACGGAAAATCTCCGACAAATGTTATAAATTTCTGGTTCACCCATATTAAAAGATACCCTAGAGAGACGTATGAAAGTAAGAAAAGAAACATCACGACAATAAGGTTATGGTATGGAAAATTTACATTTGAATAGACAACCACGACTTTGTTGATAAGTGAAAGCCTTAACCGCAAGGGATGTATAATAATTTTCTATGAATGAAAAGATAAAACGTGCAGGTTTTTCACACCCCCTTCTTGTGTGGGTGTTTTCCTGCAGTGGTTATTTTTTCTTAAGCTTCACTTGGATTTTTTAAATCCACAACTAAATCTTTCCTACTTTTGTCGACTTAAGTTAACTTATATTATTATTTTATTAACTTTTTTACATAGCAGATGGGTTAAAGGGAAGAGGAGACTCCAAAATCTCAATTTCTCACAAAATAAAGACGTTATTACAGAGATTACTTGAGAAACTTTCTTGGAAGACTAAAATCTTCCGGTTGTTTAATGACAGGTTTCGTAGAATAGTATAAGAACGTCATAATAACTGTTTACAACCCAAGGAAGTTGATGCTACGAAAAATTTGCACATGGCTGGCAATTGAAAAATGAACGATTGAGAGCAAACATGAAAAAAATTGAGATACGTTTATGGTGCATAAAACGGTAGTTAAATTCACACATGGAGCACTAGTAAAATTTGTTACTCGTATGTTTGTTTATTTAAATTTGCTGTGAAGATTAGACTCTGATTATTATATATTATGCCGCTACCTGCAGAAATATAAATAATAGGGACTGATATCTCTGTAATTGGCAGAACGAATAAATCTGTTTTAGATATACGAAAGGATGTTAACTCTACAGTGCTATATAAATCCCTAGAAACCCACAACCAAATAAATAACGACAAGAATGAATTGAAAATGTAAAAGACTGCCACCAAAAGTGGTAGATCCTAAATGCAGTTAAATAATAATGATGGTATAAGAGAAGATGTTTCTCTTCCGAAAAGGAGAAAATATTAATCGTGAATTCTAAAAAAGTTGAATTCTCTCATAACTTGAGCTTAAGCTGAATATTTAACATAGGGGTACGTAAAGTAAACTACACAAGTTTACTGCCGCGTAAAATTTATAACTAATAAATGTCAACATGAAGTTAAAAGTTATTAAGTGACGAAGGGATAAAATACAAAGGGAAGTGAAAACTTCTCCATTTCTATTACGTGAAGTGTTCCTCTTTTTAAAACTGAGACGTCGTTTGACAACTGAGGATTTAAACAGAAAGAATTTATTTCTAACCGCGGACGGGAAGAGATTTCCATGCGTTGGAAATTTCAATTCCCGACCGGGAAATCACCTCCGTGTCGTGTCGAAGCATTCCCACAATCCGATTCGAACCGCAAAAAAGATAACGTACGAACGCATGTAATGTGGCCCACCGAGACATTCACACCCCAGAGACGCGGTCCAGCAATCAGACGAGATCCTCTCCACGACACCACAAAAATCGATACTCTCGTAATATCCGCCACAACTGTATCGCGCCTCCCATTTGACCCTTACGATAGTCACTTTTTTCTCCCTCCGCGGCATTATCTCTTTTATCCTGTTTACGCCACCCTCCCTTAACCTCTTTCGGCGCCATTACCGCTCGGGGCGATACCTCCTCTTCCCTCCGCGCAATCTGCCCCTCCGACACCGCTGCAGTTCAAAGAACCTCCAGGAACATCGGCTCCCCCGCCTTTACCATTTTTCTCCCCGCATTCCATTCCCCGCCCTCCCTTTTTCTCTCTTTCTTGTCCTCCTCCTCCTCCCGTCATCTTCAATCCTCTGACGCCCTACCTTACCATCGCATCACCCACGCTCCCATGGAAGGACGCCCCCCGTCAAATGCGCCTTTTTCACCCACATTCCCGCGCCGCGGAGTTTTTAATTAACGAAGCCTCCGGTAGGTGTCTTTTCGCGCCCATTTCGCCCCGAAACGGACGTGGAAAATTTTGATAAATTAGGCAATTAAAGGGTTCAAATTGGGCGGGGAATTTCGAGAAAGAGGGAAAATAAGTCGTCTTAATAAGGCGAGAAGGTATGGCCTTAATTTGAAAAGAGGCTCAGTTTCCTTCACGTTCCGCCTCGGTTTTTTTGGTAGAATGAGAGGTTTACAGGTGCTTATAATTTTCAATACAAACAGTAGCGTAATAGCTCCCTTTCTGTCTTCGGCAGATTGGTCGGGGTCTCTATCTGAGAGACTGCGTACTTCTTTGCAGTAGTAAACGAAAGGTGCTTTTCGTAGATGCGTGTAATTTAATTAATAATTCAGTAATTTAATTAATAACGCACTCCTGGGAACAGAGCCGCACCGTCCTATGGGTGCTAGGGTTGCATCACACAGGGGCGGCGGCATCTTAGGGGTGCCAACAGGAGCGTAGGAGACCATTACTATTATTACAAGAACATTATTCGTTTTTTTCTGTGTGATACACACGACTTATCTAGGAAAGATGATGTGAAATTAAAGATTGGCAAACATTTAGAGTAAAAAATTAAAGATAGCTCAAGACGAGAAGAGAGTATTTGTTCGGTGGATTTAATCGATGTTGCAATAGAATTTTTAATAGAAACGTTCATATTTAATCGTGTAAAGTGGATGTCATACAAATCATTTCATTTTAAGTTTAGTGCATTGCGGTGATAGTACTCTTGCGATGATACTCGATAGTAATGTGAACTATTAAGAATTTACAATTCCTGCTGACTATGTACTCCATCAGCATAAAGAATATGCATTCTTAATTGGGGCTGATGGCTTGTAACCAATGTAAACTGGGGAACGAAGTCATAAAAAACTGGTTTATCCAAGTTTGTCGACATAATTTTTACCTGAAAATCAGGAAGTGTATGGTTTTTGTATTTAATTTTAATGGACGGAAAATTATATTTGCACCTAGGCGGCAGATAGGCCGGGCGCGGCTCTTCCCGGGATATTAAAAACTCCCAATTATTTCCGCTAAAATACCAGTACATTTTCATCGTTCGTCTCTCTCTCGAGAGTCTGCATCGGTCACATTTACTAATATCGCAAAGCTTTTAAGGATTTCTCAAAAAATTATGGTTCCACGACTTACCCTCGGTCCCTCCTCCTTTTCTTTCTCCAAAAATCTTTCCTCTTTCATCTTCTCTCTCTAAGGGTCATCACTTTGCTCGAAAAATATGCTCTTTAATCCTTAGATTCCTTCAGGTGAAACGTTTATAATCCATTGCTTAAAAGCTAAGGGCCTTTTTCTAAGAGAGAACTCGACTTAAATACGGATAAGAGATACAGCGGGCACCTGGGTCCTGCTATATTAAAAGTGATAGAATCTTCAGTAATTCGACATTGCATCCTCTCTAAAATACGTTTCAAATCCGTAGGAAAAGTCAATATTACTTGCTTGATAATCGCAGCATGAATATGTAATCAGAATTTTGTACGAAATAAATGTGTTTCCTGAACATACAGTAGGTGAAAATTAATCCTACAATGTAAGAGAAAATGACCATTTCTAAATGTTAAGCAATGGCTGACCCTTGCCTATATAAATAATTGATAAATACCGTAGGCAGCAATGATAAATATAAATTAACATATAAATCAGCGGTTTTTCATGTATTGTTCAATAATAACACATTTTCTGTCATTAGAGTTCGAGAAAAGCTCAAGAGAAAGTTGTTTAGTTTTTTGCGACCAAAATAACTGTTGAAAATTTCTTATCAGCAGGGGTTTGGGTTCCCAGTGGCTGTTCTTTTCAAGTATTGTTCTCAATAAGTATTTCAGCAACTATGTTGCCATCTTCGGGAGAGAAGAATTAGATCATAAAATTTTCTCTCTTACGTCCAGATTTAAAATGCGGAATTTAAAGACAAATATTAAATTTCTACGAACATATAAGAATAATCGAGTCCAGTAACAACGGGTTCGAACTTGATGATGCATTTTTTAGTAGATCAATGCACGCACTAAGCAAGGTTTTTTTATGGCATCTCAAGTCAGAGACGTGATAAATTAATATGCAAGCTCAATGTGGATGGAAGTTTATTTCACTGCCCCAGCATAGGCACATCACCGTATAAAAGCTCATAAATTCTGCGATGAACGCAAAATGGAATCTTCTCAGCGTCAGCAATGGGAGCGCTCCCTTATCATGGGACACAATCCCATATTGCCTCTAAACATTTTATGAGGAGATCGTATTAAAAGATCCACGCTATCGCAGATTAATGCAATAAATTTTGCAGAAGAATGACTCCAGGACAGGGAACTCAGGATGTTTTGCAATCTTAAGCGTTTACTCTACAATAATCGCCTGACACGTGACCTCCTTTGCGGAAACGAGATCGATACATCCTTCCGATTCTGATAAATACAAGCAGTGAAATAATGCAAAAAATGATATCATCATCTGGGAAGTTACAATCGTCAATTTGACTTCAAAATAGATAAGAGATTTCACTTTTTGTGTCCTATTCTTTTACCAATAACGGGTTCCGATTTTGAATCCACAATCGGTAGTTTTTAGAGAGGCTTTCTTCCCGACTAAGTTGAATGTTAGGCAGTGAAGTTTATTTCTTCGCCCAAGTTAATTGTTGCCTACTATGATTTACTTACACTACTTGCACTTTAGATTAGTGAATGTTTTCTTTTAGAGTATGGATTCCAATACTACTTGGTAATGTACACGGTAACCACTTGAACTAGAAGTCATTACTACAACTTCTTGGTTTAATAACGATAACAAAACGTGAAGAGTTTTCAAATAAATTTTCATATCATAAACTATCCATAAAGTGTGAGGATATATTAAATAATTTTCTTTCTAAGTCCTCAGTAGGAATTCAAGAATCTCGGAAGGAATGAAGAGAAGATTACATATTCAATGTAATGGTATATATAAGGCGTTTCAAGGGACGAATTCCAACAGGCTTTAGCATGCTATATCAATTTACTGCATAATTTCATGACTTAATATGCGATAGTAATAGAAATTGTGTGATTACTTTTCTCTCCAATGGTACGCATATTTATCTAGTGCAATTACTTGTCTCCTTTGAGTTTGCAAAGTAAATAAACTACAGGACAGAAAATGGATTTTATGTATCTGCATTTCCTCCTTCAGAAGGTACTTTTGATTTACCTAACTTAACACCAAGGAAGATTCTGGGAATAAAGAGTTACCCGAGGGATTTGAATATTTAACTATGGGCAAAGCTCCAAATCTGTGCGACTGCTAGTTCTCCAGTTTAAGGCGAGCACACATAAATTTACATCATGTACGTAAAGATAAGACGTCAAATTTTACATCATCTTCTCAAATTTGCTGTTTCACAAAACACACGGTGTCACAACCTCAGAATGAATGATAGTTTAAGAGAATATATCTTCCAGCAAACCACGAACCCAGAGGTTTAAAGTTTAGGCGATCAAACTGCGACAGCCGTACCCGGCTTTTATCTTTGTCTCCGATAGGTCTCCAAAGCACGTATTCGCAGGAATTTAAATGTGGCGAGAATGCTAAGGATAAGACACTCCCATGCTTTGTGACTAAGCCGAAACGTGTTCCTGGAATATTTACTAAATTGTCTAGCGCTTAAGAACTAATGGCAGATATTATACAGATCCAGAATTTGACGCTATTGTTATTTTAATTTAAGCTACTTGCTCATGTATAGGTCGTCCGCGAATTTTGAGTTACGATTTCTATTTATACGAACTACTATATTTTCTTTGGTTCAATACATTCCAGCATACTTTAGTTATAACAGCTTAAAGCGGCCAACCCCTAATAAAATTCTATTTATCGGAAGTTAGCGTATAATCTGAATTATTAGGAGACATAGGATAATAGGAAATATATAGAATAGCATATTATCCTATATATTTTGTGAGGATAAGTATTTTTGTCTATGAAAATGATGAATGAAATTCATCGTAAACAGTACTATACATTAAAATACGCCAATACAACAATTAATTTAGTTCTTAAACTTTTGGAAGAAGGCGTTTGGCAAAACATTTTCAAGAGCATCAATATAAAATAAATAAAAATATCGAAAGTAGTTCAACGATATAAAATAAGTCAATAAGATGCAAATTATAAATAAAAATTTGACACATAAATATAAACTTTATGATTCTACGATTGAAATACTACCATAGCTGAAACGTCACACAAATGCTACGAAAACTAACATGTAGCGCATACAAGAGAAAGATGACTGACTATGTAAAGAGGAAGAAATTTTATGAAATTTTAGCATTTGCAGTAGCGAATAATTTGCATTGACGAATCGCAGGTACGACCATTTAAAGAAGTTTTATAAATCAGCTCATTTTTGCCAGCGTGATTCCTAAATGATGGAGCTTCAAAATATTCTTTACGTTGAGTAAATCTGCATCTACGTATACACCTTATAGGACTACTGTATTTATTCCTATACCTATTTATCCTGTTGAGAATCAACGGGCACTTCAGCTAGTGTATTCCGAATTTCTCAATATTAAAAGATTAACTTAATCATATTTTACATTTCAATCTGCACCAATGAGTTTTAAGACTATCAACGTAAATTTAGCGTCTTACGCTTCATTCCTTCGAGGTAAAATATATGTGCAGAGGAAAAAAAGTGCGAAGAAGCGCTGCGATGAAACAACCCAACGGTCAATTATTTTCTCCATTTGCACTTCATCAACGGCAATCTTCATCTAACAAAAAGGATCGCAGCAGACCGCCGATGATGCCGGATTAACCTCCACCGGTAAACGGAATGTGCAACATTCGCATCCATCGGAAAAACAACTCGACATAACGGTTACGATTGGTTGAGAAATCCGCGCGAAATATTCAGCTATTCTCAAACCTGTCTGCATCCGAACATGCGGTGATCATTTGAAATGCAGAAGCCCCATAAAGAGGGGTGTCAATGAAGACGAAAGTTGCCTCAAATGGACTCGGCCACAATCGTCAGAATCCCGTAAAGCTAACGGCTCACCGGCGGGCATTTTTTTACGAGCCGGCGATTCAATGAGTCGTTGGAGGTGCAGCGCTAAAAACGTAAATAAAGGCTGCAAGAGGCGATGAAGAGACTCGAGAGGTAACTTTTCGTTTTTCTTCTTTGACGACTTCACTGACAAAGGTAATGGCACAATGCATACGCTGGGGAGTGAACGAATCTCGGTAGAGATTGGAGATGAGATTCGTTTCGCAGTGGCGTCGCTTTCGATAGCGGTCCACCGACACCACCATTACCGCATGCGGTCGAGATAGGATTTAAATGCGGCCAGATATACACACTTATCGTCGTATACTTTTCAAAGATTTTTATAGATATACATAGCAGAAGGGGGTGGTTTTGGAGTTCCAACCCCCTCATGACAACCTTGCCAACAATAAACGAAAGTATGCGAATAAAATTCACAGATAATTGTGAAATTACTCCACTCTTGAAGGAAAAGAGAGTGTACTTTTTCCGCGGGATTTTAATACAGACACGACCAGGTTTCAGCGAATGATCGCCATCATCGGGTAACATAGAAAAAAATTGAATAAACAATTTTTTTCGCAATGTTACCTGATGATTAAAATCCTGTGGAAAAAGCACAAAGTCTCTTTTCCTTCAAACAGAAAGTATGCGAGAGGATGGCCTCTCGCAATTATACCATGCAAACACCATTAGAGAATATCAGGATATACATGTTAAAATAAATCAATTTGCATGTTGATATCGGGCAGAAGTTTTACTGGCTCCGGATAGCAAACAAGACAGTGTTAATCAATGCCTCAAATCCCCCTATGGACAAAACCTGGCTACGCCACTTATCGTTAGTAATTTTATAAACATTAACGACTGTAGAGTAATCAGCTCAAAAGCTAGTTTGAGCCATTAAACCTCCACCATTGTCTACCAATACCTCTGAAAGGGGAATGTGGCTTACTAGAGAAGATGAGGAGCGAGGTATTTTGGTACAGAATAGGTAAAATGTATTTTTCACTTAATTTGTTAATTTATCGTACATCCATAATGTCTTGGAGATGGCTTTGGTAACACAAAAGCTACTGAGGTATGAAAGATGCCCATTGTACTTCTATGTATGTGTTAAAATTATATGAACATTACCTATGTATATGGGAATTTTTAATTTAAATTTTTAACAATTTGCCGGTTAAACTCAGGGAAGGGTTTCATGAGAATTTTCATTGTTTTTTCGAAGAACTGAAGAAAATGTTTATTGAAAGTAGCTACTATTCAATAAATTAATGAACTTTTGGATTAGCCTAATTTATCAGTCAAATGTGTGTTTGATGCACGGTCATGGATAGCCAATAGGGTGGTGCCTTGTGTCATTAGAGTTATACAGGGTTGTACAGTTGAGTGAGAGGAATGTTTTTTTATACGAGTGTTTTTGAATTAAGAGATTTTTATGTAAAGGGAAAGATGTATTTGTGTGTATATGTAATATAGAATTTATAATGTGGGACAGTATTGGGACATTGATGTATGGATGATTGTGCGGACTGGTTGGAGATATGTTTTCACTATGCGTAGTTTTGTAATCATTTTGTATTCTGACGAGACATCTATTCACTTTCAATATATTATCTGAATATAATTGTGAATTTTACATGTCAATTAACTACTATTACTTTTCATTCTGGTCACTCCATATTGAAAAAACGTATTCATAAAATCATGGTGTCGCAATCACGTGGACGTTTTACCCTCACAGCATTCTGGATCAGTGAGCAAAGTAAAAGAAATACCTCACTCCTCGTCTTCCTTGGTAAGCCTCATCCTCTCTTTAGAGCTATCGGTAAGTAATAGTGGAAGGTTTGAGGTTCCTACCACCCTCCGGGCTGAACACTACACCGTCACTTGTACCGATCCGACGCCGCCAAGTTACCTTTGGAGGTCTACAAGAGGCAAAAATACGCGAGGAAAAGAAAAGAGAGGGGAAGAAGAGGCAGAAAGGCGGAAGAAAAGAGACAAAGGAGGAGAGAAAGACAGGAAAGAACTCATTATTTATTCCGTCAAGGTGTAGCGGAGAAAAATATGCAGATAAATACATCCGTCATTTCCTTGACAGGCATTTACGAAATTTCCACAATGCGCGCGGAATGCTAAAGATATTATATAAAGAACAGATTGAATTTTTAAAAGCGCACAATAACATGGGCGGTTGGAAGGACGTTCAAAATGACAAACAATCAGTTCCTGAAGAGATTAATTTTTTATAGTCCGCGCTCCGGTGAAGACGGTTTAAGTTATGCATGGGATTGCCCAGCGTCCTGGTTCGTTTAAGCCGAGGTATATGCGTAAGTGAAAGAAATCTGTTAAAGGAAATGAATGGAACCCTATCATGAGAGCGAATAGGAATGAGAATGGATTCTCAATAGTTTTGAAGATGTCTTGGAAATGGAGTTTGGAGAGGTTTAGTAATCGATATCCGAAGTTAATCACGTCTGGATTTAAGCATAGAGTAATTGATGTTTGGTCAGATGATTTTAGCGAACTATACCGAAATGGTACCACTTTCAATGTAAGATAAGAAAGCGATCCAGTATTTACTCTTGATTTCGCTATTATGTTAAGATAAAGGAAATATTTTTACGACTTAAGTCTTTTTATTATATAGGTTATTGTTTTGGTTTACATAAGAAATTCATTATTTGTATTGCAAATATGTTCAGGATAGATAAAATACATGTACCATTGACTTTAATCTCATTCTTGCTTATGGAGATGATAATATGAAAGCTTATGGTATGAGTGATGCTGAATAATGACATTCTTTACTTGTCTCTTAGTTGAATTTTAACAAGTGTTATTGATAGGGCTGGATTTAGGTGGAAATTTCCCTTTCATAGCATTTTGATTCACAATCAGTGAGGAAAGCGAAGGCAAATTACTCCACTCCTCATCTATCCTGTAAGCCTCATTTCCTCTCCAAAGCTTTTCGTAGAGTGCAATTCATTCAAGAGTGGTTGAGGATCCAACAGCCGACTTGACACTATTGGAGGCGGACTAGTTGAGATTTTACGAAAACCATATTTATTTCACTAAAGAAAGGAAAAGTTGCTGAAACGACCGATAAAATAACCAAGTTGGCAATTGTCTACAAGTACGCAGTATCAATGCTGTGTGTTTCCACCTGTTTCAAACGCTCAAATTTCTAAGTATACGAGTACACTCAGTGGTAATAATCGAAACATTTAGCAATCGTTACGCAGGAGTGTCAAGAGAAAATTTTCCGGAGGGGGTGGTAAACTTATCCGTAGAAATTGCTTTATCGGGGAGAAAATTAAATAGATTCCCTTCAATCTTATTCGGTTCAATTCATTAGTTACAAGACCAGCTTCATTACGATGCATTTCAATATCACTCTAACGACCTCATGGGGGAAAAAATTAGTTTTTATCGACCGGTGTGGTCACACCGGCGCGTACCGGCAGAACATCAGCACTCTCCATCATAAAGTAAAAGAGATACTTCATTACTGAAAGTTATGAACTTAGTGTCGTATCACGAAAACTTTCGTCTGTTCATCAACCCATAGGAAATATTGATATTGAAAGCGAAAACCTATGGGTTAATGAGTGTTCTAAGGTGCAGGATTGGTTCTATAAACTTGTTAGTATAAAAGAGTACGGAGGCGCTAATCAGTGTTTAGCTCTAAATCATCTCGTCACACATCATCACACTAAATCATCAACTTGGTCGATCATCCATATTGCTCCTTTGGACCAAGGTGTATCACCCGACTGTTATATGCACCTATGACCTTAAATCCTTCCAAACCGTATTAGAAATAAAAATCTTCGGTCAGAGGTAATGAACAATAAGTGTGTATGGAATGGGGATACCCGATTGATTGTGCACCGTTTCGTGATATCCTCGAAAATAATTTTCCGATCAAACCAGCGGAATCAAATAAAGAACTCCGCACGGAGAATATGGGAGCGGAAAAGTCAATGAAATCCAGCGAGTTTATATATCCGGCTACGAGAAAAGAATTTCATAAACCATTGGATTGGCTCTCATTGGAAAAAATACCAGACTACTGTCTGTAAAAAATGTCGAGTCCATCGAGTTTGAAAATCTATAGCTTCAATTACATTCCGCCGGTTTTAATACAATAAATTACACACGATAGAACATTCATTTCTACATTATTTCACTCGCTGTACTCGTAGCTGTATTTTTACTGCATTTTATTTGAAAAAGAGTGTTTTTGGCGCTTGAAAATCAGTTTCCTTGATTGTCGTTCAGTTAATTTTCGTTGTATCGATTTGCAATCAGGATATGTGTTAACCAAGAATGTTTACAACGTTTTGCTATAAAGAATTGTTTAAATTCCGGAATGTGTACTAGCAATGGACAATATTGTAAACGTCTGCCAATTTCGAGACAATGAGTTCGATTGAAATTGGAGTTGTACCGCTGTGACCAAAAGGATAGCAGGAATACGCTTTTCTGCAATTTGTTTAAAAATAAGTCTGTTTTTGGCGCTTGAAAATCGGTTTCATTGATTGTCTCTCAGTTAATGTTCGTTGAATTAATTTGCAATTAAGACGTGTTAACCAAGAATGTTTACAACATTTTACTATAAAATTTTTTTAAACTCTAAAATTTGTACCAGCAGTGGACATTAGACGCTTGCCAACTTCGAAACAGTAACTTCGATTGAAATTGGAGTTGTACCGTTACTTGTATTTGTATTTATTTCAATTGCATATACAAGAATATCATTCACAAAGAGGTGTGTTGTGTTATGTTAATAT